>CAMQGK010000638.1:14020000-14517500 GCA_947000775.1 Pterois miles | reverse complement strand
TTGTAATGCCTTAAAGTTTGATTGTAAATATATTACAATTTATGAGGACATACAGTTTCATAAATGTTCCTTTTGTGACCAACTGAGATGCTAAATTTGTCACAGAGCTTTGCAATCCAAAACACCTAAATCAGCTTTCTGTATGCAGAAATTCATCCTTGCACATGCTGTTAAAAAAAAACATTTTTCAGTGTATTGCTGCCACGCCAGAAAAAGAAAAACATTATAGTAGCATCATGTTATAACATGAAAAGTTACTTATAACAAGATATTTTTTTCTCAATATAACAAGATAATTTCACGTTATTGAGACAACCGTATCGCCATAACAATATAGTATTATTCATCTTGCTATGCTGTGATAACTTAGCCTATATTGTTATACCGTGAAAATGGAAATTGAGGAATATGGCCCATTTACACTATTTGTTTAAAGTCATGCTTGGGTTGATGCGTCATAGGCTACTTAACTCCACTAAGACATCACCTTGCTCAACCTCCTCTCCAACCTGCCCCACTTCAGTGTGTGTGTGTGGGCATGTATTACTCATGTTGTGGGGACATGAATCAGTTTGCACAGTCACATTGTGGGGACTTGCCTTCCTTTTGGGGACAAAATGCACATCCCCATAATGCAAAACATTATATTTTAGGGTGAGGACTTGGTTTAGGGTTTGGGTAAGTAGGGTTAGGATTAGGCAAGTAGATATCGTATTTATCACACTATAAGGCGTAACGGACTATAAGGCGCATTACGCGAAACAAAACGGTCAGATAAGTCAAACTTTATTCAATTCATTTCATAACTCATTACCTTCAATAACTCAACACTTTTCAGTTGTAACACATGAAATACAAAACAATCCACTCACTTTTCAGTTCATTCCTCTTCCACAAATCCATCAAATCCTTCATCATCAGTGTCCGAGTTAAACAGTTGGGCGATTATAAGTGCGCCTTATAGTGTGAAAAATACGGTAGTAAGTCTTCAGGAAATGAATGCAAGTCAATGTAATGTCCGTAAAAATCATGGAAACATGTACATGTGTGTGTGTGTGTGTGTATGGGCATGTATTACTCATGTTGTGGGGACATGAATCAGTTTACTCAGTCACATTATGGGGACTTGCCATCCTTTTAGGGAAAAAAAATGTGCATCCCCATAATGTGAAACATCATATTTTAGGGTGAGGACTTTGTTTAGGATTAGGATAAAGTTAGGATCAGGGTTAGGATTAGGCAAGTAGCAGTTAAAGTGTAGGGGTAGGGCTCCGTGCGTGTGTGTGTGTGTGTGTGTGTGTGTCAGCTCCCATATAAACCACTGAGTGGCAGCGTTGCCTCGCAGTCCAACGCACTGCTACTGTAGACACAGATTAGACCCTCTGGCACTTTGAAACCGCTGATCTGCATCTTCATTTGCATTCCCTCTGTGTCGACTGAGGGAAATGTGTGCTGATTCAACATGATGCTGTGATAACTGATATAGTTATCATGTAGATTCCTGGATGATCGATGATGATCTCAGACGTGTTTCAAGCTTTGCAGGGGAGGAGATGAGAGCTGGGATAGTGCACAAGTGTACATGTGTTTGTGTGTGTGTGTGTGTGCATGCATCATAAGTGAACTGCAGTTAATGCTGTGCTGGGTTGAGATGATACGTCTGCGTACTGGATGTGTAGATTGTGTGTATGTGTGGACTACTGGAGTGTGTTGCCTGCTGGCAGCTTCATTACTGCCTCTTTAAGTAAGGATAAAGTGTTTTTGCTGACCCGAAACAGATGTAATTTCTCCGTGACTTGCTCCCTCTCTGCCCTCCCTTCTATCTATAACACACACACTCGTCTCCTGAGATGCCTTCATTGCAGATGAAGGTTTTTAATAATTAGTGGAATAGCCTACCCACACAATGCAGTGAATTTTCACTCAGTTTGATTTTTTAAATTATTTTTGATAAAGCTTTGATTCATCTGTTTATTTACTTTCAGCAGCAAAGAAAAGGTGATTTAAGAAACAGGAAGTTGGTTAAAACATATTTTAACCAAACTATACAGACTATAATAATCAATAGAATCTGGATAATATGATAGATTTAATCTATTGTTCGTCCTCAATAGATACACTAACTCTATATATGGTTTTCAAGTTTTTGTGCTTTTTAATGTATTTTACTCTCCACAATATTAAGTGAGTGCCCCCCATCTTACTCTGTCTGTCTCTTTGTATAGTTGCCTTTGTGTGCGCTCCTCTCTGTGAGTCAGGCTAAATGGCTTTCTATTCAGGAGTGAGAAATGTCATCACTTTGTGTGCGTGCATGGGTGTGTGGAAGGGCATGTACTTTTCTGAGAAATGGCATTGAAAAGGGTCGCTTACACATGCTGGTATCTAGCCATGCAATTAGTTTGGGTTTTATTTGTCTTGTGACAGGAGTCTGGCAACATAGTATATCCCTAAATCTCAACAAATGAAAGTACCTGCATACCTAGATACCACTATGTTTTGTATATTTACAGTATGTATGTGTATGATTTAGGTGAAGTCTTCAGCAAATCCCACAAAATGACCAAAACCAACATCAAACTGATTATTTTATCCACAAGCCATTCATTCAAAGCCTGATATAGCTTATTCCTCTGTGCTATAGAGTGCTGCAGGGATGACGTATTTTTGTAGGCCAACCCAGAAGTTAGAATCACCCTGTGTTCCCTCTACAAACACACAATGGATGACTGCAGAAAATAAGCTCTGTGGCAAGCAAACATTTAGGATACTTGCATACTATATGCTTAACACTGCGTTTATGGTTTTGAAGATGCAATCGCTGGAAGTAAAAAGCGGTCACATGAGCGTGAGTATCAGTGCAGACAATGAGACTGTAAAGACGGACAAGTTGGCGTGATGGAGTTTTGTAATGCCATTTAGCCACTTTTTATATTGTGGAACACAACATCAAAATCTCGTCAGCTTGTGTTAACCACAGATCTTATTTCAGGCATCTAACTAACCCACTGACTTCCAAGACGAGGGAACTGGAAGTGCTAAAATGCTAACTCATTTCCGTGTTTTAGGACTCATTCCTGCAGCACTCTGCAGCAAGCTACAGAGCTTCATTATTGTCCAAAAACTACTAAAAATACATCAATGAGCCACACAGTTGCACTGGGTGGTATGTTCCTTTATTACAATGAACATGGATGCTGTTGTTTATTTTGAGTTAATGCCACATGCACCATCCTGCTGCTCTAAATGCTCACTAATACACCAAATGTGTATTAATCCGCAGCAGATAATAAGACAAATTTGCACAATTTACTCCTGTTTAAGTGGCATTTGCTAAAAACTAGAGTGCCTGGCTGGTTTAGAAATAACTAAACACACACACACTGATAATGTCACAGATTAATCTGCTCCCCGAGTGTCAAAGGTCAGGCAGGAAGAGCGGTTAACTCCTCTCAAAGTCAACTCTCACTTCTCTCCTCATTCTGCT
Source organism: Pterois miles (assembly GCA_947000775.1). Classification (NCBI taxonomy): domain Eukaryota; kingdom Metazoa; phylum Chordata; class Actinopteri; order Perciformes; family Scorpaenidae; genus Pterois; species Pterois miles. Next base: position 14,514,016 of record CAMQGK010000638.1, on the reverse strand, counting down.
GCTGTCATTTAGTTTTTCACCCGCAGCAACATCCCTGTCTCTTTACCCCCCTCCTTCAGCCTCCTCCCTTGGCTTCCATATTGATTTACTCGGCATCCCGTGGTCACATTCTTGTGGTGAAGGTTTCCGGCTGAAAACTGATGACATTTACCTCCAAGTCACCACATGGCTCATTTAAAAGTCCACAAAACAGTGCTCTACCTTTTACAGCACATGTCGGCGCTGAGGAAGTTAAAGGGCGACTGCTTACACTGAACATCTACTGGTCTAATGAACCACTTTGTCTGAGAAATATGAGTGAAAGGCCTGAGTAACTTTGGGTAAACATTTAAACTAGGACTGTAAATTGATTAAAATAGCTGATTGCAATTAATTACAAATTAATCAGATATTCTTTATCTGTTCAAAATGGAGATCTGTCAAGTATTTACTCTTATCAACATGAGAGTGGACAAATATGCTACTTAATGCAAATGTATGTATATATTTATTATTGAAATCAATGAACACAAAACAAAGACAAATATTGTCCAGAAACCCTCACAGGTGCATGAAAAATATGCTCAGATTGTAACATGGCAAACTGAAGCTCAGCATGCAGTAACACCTGTCAGTGTGTCAGTGTGCTGACTTGACTATGACCCCAAACTGCATGTGCTTATCATAAAGTGGGCATGTCTGTAAAGGGGACACTCATGGGTATCCATAAAACCCATTTACATTCACATATCTAGAGGTCAGAGGTCAAGGGACCCCTTTGAAAATGACCATACCAGTTTTTCTTCGGCAAAATTTAGAGTAAGTTTGGAGGGTTATTTCGCCTCTTCTGCAACAAGCTAGGATGACACAGTTGGTATCAGTGGATTCATTAGACTTTTTAGTTTCATATGATACCAGTATCATCACTAACTAAAATGGCGCCAACTACAACCTCTGAAAGATCGATTCTACTAATGCATAAAAGAAATTAGTGGTGTTAAAATGAATTTGTGTCTGAGTTTGTGTGTTAACTATGACGAACATGTTGGCTGATCTTTGTTCCAAAACTTCTTGTTCCTTATTCTCACGTCAACTCTGCTTTCCCAGCTCCTCTACTGGCCCTTGTTTCCATGGAGATAGAGAGAGTGAGACAATGAAAGGTCATGAGAAAGACTATTTTTGTAAGGTCAAATAAGTAGAGGCACTGTACATGCACACAAACACGCACACACACACACACACACACACACACACACACACACACACACACACACACACACACACACAAAGCATATCTGAGGGCAGGATGGGAACACCTGTGGAGAGGAAAGTGGGGACCCAAAGGCTGCACCCTGCTTTCACCCAGTGGTGCTGGAAGGAAGGAACCCAAATTTACCCAACGTGGGTGGGAGGCATGACACACACACACACACACACACACACACACACACACACACACACACACACACACACACACACACACACAACATGCTCATGAGAAGCAGGTGTGCACAACTAGGAGGGGCTCGCCACAGCAGGACCACCGGCAGTGAGGCTTAGAGGGACGTGCGGTGATATTAGTTGTGCATGAGAAATTATACAAGCAGGGTTCTTCTATCTTTCCCCATAAACGAAAAACAACCAACTAAACTGACTGTAATGCACAGTTTTGTCTTCTGTAATCTTATGTATGATGTAGTATTATGTAGTTTTATGTAGTTTTATTTTTTCTTAAAAGACTAACCAGGGACAAGGTCTGAACATTAGTTACAGCTTGAAGTCTTATATACATTGCATCAGCTGCATTTTAATTAAGCGTAACAATGCCTACAGGTATTGTCCCTGTCAATAAAATAAATAAATAAAGCCCCGAAAATGCCTCTTATTGGATTAGATTGTAATAAACAACATTAATTCAAATAGCTATACTTAGGAATCACTTTATCTCCATCGAGCTTGAAGAAATATGTACATAATTTAAGGATTTGAGTCAATGATGCAGAACAACAGCTCGAGTCAGAACAATCAGTTCACAAGTGGCTCTATTATAAAATTCAAATGTCACTCAGACGCATCTATTTGCAGACTGTGATTGTATTCAGTTTAATAAAAAAAACATAACTTAATGTTCTCTTCCTGGTGAGCAGATTAACTCATTTTATTCCTTGTGTTAATTGACTTGAGAGCTTATATAAACACTTTCTAATACCATTGCCTACTGATGCTGAAGTCAGTGTGAAATTGCATTAACATTCTCTCATTTCCCTCCTCTCTCCTGTTTAGTGACTCGCTCCCGTCACTACGGACTTACAACTGGCTCTCTAACTGAGGGAGTTAATGTGTTCAAGAGCCAGCTGTCCCTCAAATAACACACTCAATAATTCATATTGCACAAACACATACACATGCTGATCTGTGTGTGTGTGTGTGTGTGTGTGTGTGTGTGTGTGTGTGTGTGTGTGTGTGTGTGTGTGTGTTGAGATCCAGGTCACATCAAGACTTTTTGTGTAAACTCTGCGAAGGAAGTAGCAACGTAAGCGCTGACAAGTCTTGGATGAGGAGTTGTTGCTTGCTAAGGAGGTAATAAAACAAAACGTGTGTGTGAGAGATAGAGTCGCAGCAGGTGTGCATGTGTGTGTGGAAAGCAATAGGAGGGAGGCTGTGAATGTGAGTATGCCCTCTTTACTAATGGAAATCAGATCTCTCGTGTTGAGCAAGCAGAAGTAGAGAAGTAGATCCATCATGTCAGACTGGGGTCAACATTGCACTACAACCTCACTCGCACACTAAAAGTAATTTCCACAAAACGTTTAACATGAGCCAAAACCTGTCCTGCTCTTTAATTAGCAAATGCAAATACGTCCCAGGGATCAGATATCAGAAGGTCTGTCAGGTAGGTGGGGTTATGGGAACACTTAAATATATAGATTTGCAACGTTGTGTTTGGTGGGATGGAGATTTGCTGGGGCATGCTGTCTTTAAATGGTTTCTTGCTTCCACTGCTCAGCAGCACATCTGCTTATTTTAGCTGTTTTGGGTCAAGTCGATTCTCAGTCTCAAGTCGAAGCAAGTCTGGAATCAAGTCCTGGGCAGACAAAGGTCTACATGAATCATAAGCAAATAAAAGTCAGTTTATGTCTCTGAATGCAGACCATGAAAATGGCAAAATACCACTGTTTTGTTATACACTCATTACTGTTGAAAACACTGTCAATTAATTGATCATCTGAAAATGTTCAACAATTTTTAATAAAAAATCACCAAAAATACCTAAAATTCTCTGGTTCCAACCGCTTAGATATGAATAATTGCTGGTTTTCTTATTGTTCAAATACATTTCTGGGTTTGGACAGCTGGTCATGCAAAATTTTTAAGGTGTCAACTTGTGCTCTGGAAACTTGTGATAGGTGTATTTACTGACATTTTGTCAACTAGAAGATCTCCCCCAGGTAAGTCTGTTATGAGGAGTGAGGAGTCAGCAAGCAATGGCAATGTAAACAATTCATAAAATATGGTTTTCAAAAAGTGTGAATCGCCACAACCACGAGAGGTTCTTTACCATGCAGTCACAAATGAGCATAAAAGATATCAAGCTGATGGAGGAAGGAGTATGAGAGATTAGCCGTGGACAGACAGACAGAAGCACATACACACACACACCGCCGAACACACAATCTCCTCCCAGACTTACACCTGGTAGAGATAATTAGAGAAATAATCAGTAGATGAATCAATCATGAAAATAACTTAGTTGCAGCTCTAGCTAAGACCAAGTCCTGTCAATGCAGAGGCCTGATATATTAAATATTCAACATATGCATATGCAAGAGTTGTGTCTAGAAGGTAGCCAGCAAATGGTGAAAACTTGCAAAAACTCTTGTGAGACTTACTGCCTGACGTTCCTATCCTAACCTTAACCATTTGAGGTCAATGCCTAACCCTCATCATCTCGCAAGAGTTTTGCAATTTGCGTGTTATACTCAGGACACGACCAGATGCAAGGCTTGCTTGACACTATATTACTTACTCTGTTGTCGTGGGGTTTTATCAGGTCACGTCGCGACGCTAAAGGCCCTGACACACCAAGCCGACGGTCGGACGTCAGACAGTTTGGGGCTGTCGGTGAGCGTCTGTCGGGCTAGTTTTTTCAATTGGTCCTGCACCATCAGCTCTCGTCTGCCCGTGTCGTAGATTTTTCAGCTGATTCAGCATGTTGAGGGAGAGGGGTGTGAAAATGATCTAAAAATGCCGCTTTGTTTCATGTACTTATCAGAACAACGGCTTCTGTATCTGCTGTCCTAACTGGCCGTTAGCTGTAGTCTTTCCGGTGTGTTCGATTGCAACTTATCCGGTAAAACAAAATTGTGAGGCGACACAACAGGCGGCCTTTGTCATCACTAGATCTGATGTCTGGTTTGTGTGTCCCCAGTTTAAAAATGTTTTTGCTCTCCAGCCTCAAGTCAAATCCTATTTCTAGAGCCCTCATTACCAAAACTGTTAAAAAAAAAAAAAAACTTTGGCAGAACATCCTGTGTTCATTTAGGGACCCCATTAGCCATATAAACTACAAAAAAATGCAAAAATAGGTTTTCAAGGCCATTAATTGATCTCAAGTCTACATCTCTCTCCTGTATAGTCTGCATAGCTGTAGTCTGGAAGTGAGATTCATGCAGGGATATCTGAAGGCCAGGTAAAATGTTTTGGCCTTTTGACCTTGACATTAACACTGTGATGGAGTAAACCAGTGGTCAGTGTAGTAACTGATATCACAGCACATTTACTGATCCCTGATGCTATGGATTTGGTGCTTGGATCCATCCAGACTTTCAGGCGCTTTTTTCTTTTATCAGGTCATTAGTTCATTGGGCGGTGTACCACGCTGAAAACGGACAAACTACTGGTCTTCCACGCACACACACATACACACACACACTAAACTGGAGTTCAACATCTTCTCTTTCTGCTCTGCTGCTTTAACAGGCAGCAACCCCCCCCCACCCCCCCTCTTCACCCACCCTCACCCTCCCTCCTCTCGTCCACCCCCACAAGAGCCTGATGATGTGCAGGCTCCACAGAGCAGGACTTTCAAACGATATCATTACCATTTCAAAGAACCTGCTGCTGCCTTATGGACCTACAAGCTGTGGCATGTTATCTGGAGCGGGACGTTGTTTGCCACGAACCAAATCACTACCTTGCATCTTTTTATCTAAATGACAAGCAGCCACTATGTGTTACGGTTGTGTGTCCTTTCAATTAGGGAAACGCCATCAACGCAGCACGTGCATCCGCGGTTGTTGCAGGGTATCCTGTGAGGCATCACTACCACTTGTCAGCGTTTCAAACAAAAGCTTTGCTGCTTGCTGCTGTCAATTACACGGGAGATATGGAGCAACAGAGAGAGGGACTGAATCACATGCAGGCCTCTGAGGATACATTTGCACTAAACAGGAGTCCAACACTTTGGAGGACATGATTCTCATTTGATTATTTATCGCCCAAAAAGGCAAAATGGTGCAGGAGGGAATCTGTCAGCCCACCAGCTTGAGGTTTTCTCATTTTAATACTGCTGAACAAAGGCACTCAGACTTAAGCAGCCAGCAGTTCCTGCTGCAACATTCATGTCCTCATTTATCCTCTTATGCACAAATGTCAACCTTTGTCAGCCTCCTTTCTCGGCCTCCACACCTTCGCCGACTCTCTCTCCCACCCGTCACTGTTTCTACTCCTTTGTATTTGCTTCCATAACTTCCACCTCATTCATTCCTCCACCCTTACCCACACAGACCCTGTGCCTCCTGTCTGTATTCCTCTCACTCTTTCACTCTGCTTTGTGAAACTCATTGTATCCAGCTCACCCTTCTCCTCCTCCCTTCGCTTATCCTGCGTCCTGCATAGATATTGCACATTTCTTCACCACATCTGCTTCTCTTTTGTTTTGTTTCGCTGTCTTCCCCCCCCTCCTCTCTCTGCTTGGGGATCCTCTAGTGACATCATCACTAGTTACCATGGTTTCGGGGGAAAGGGAACGTAATAACTGTTTGGATCATAACGACAGGCTGTTGCTGTTGCGTCTCACTCTAAACAATAAATAATGGAGGGGCTCAAGACATTTAAAGCAATTACTCTTTATTACAGGATCCAGACAGTTTGTGGGTTTAGATGAAAACATGATGTGTGTACATGTTCAGGTCAGTGTTAATGACGGCTCTGTGTGAATGAACAAGCTATCGTCGTACAGGTCGTCATCCAGGTCGCCTTCCTCTTCTGTGAAATAGGTGGGGAAAGGAGGGTTGAGCAGGGTGGTGCTCCTGGTCGGCAGTATAGTGTCTCTTACCTGGAACACACACAATCACACATGCTTCTTTTAATAGCTGTGACGATACTCTTTTCTTAATAAGTACTGAAACAATAAAGAGACAGAAAGTGTTTCTGGTTGTTAATGCAGCAGTAGTCGAATTGGAGCCAAAAACGTTATTTTTGTAATTATATCATAATATCCTGACAGCAGTGCATGAGACAGGCAATCTGAAAGCAAATCGTGTTCCTCTGTATCCTCCGGTGCTCCTGTTGGCATCTACAAAATAAACTAAGCAGCGCTGATCAAATATGAATAGATATTCTGTTACTGTAATGACTATTTCTGTCCTTGAATGTTCTCAGAAACATCTTGTAGTTACTGTTTAGCTGTAAAATGAGAAAGTTTTTTTTACCTGGCAGCCATGTTGAGATCAGTTGAGGAAATACCAAGCTCCGCCCAGCTGGAGCAAACTCATTTTACAGCTAAACAGTAACTGCAAGATGTTTCTGAAAACATTTTATGCAAGAAATAGCCATTTCAGTTGTGACTGACAGCTGCTTCTGTTGAATTAACAGCCAATAGGAATGCTCTCTCTCTGAAATGACCTGTGATTAGCCAAAGTCTCCCGTCACGGCTAGATGTTTTAAAGCATGCAAACAGCCATGAGGAGGTGCAGAAGTCTTGTTTCCTCTCAGAACACTCAAATTACAATATCCTGAAAGGTTATTATGTAATTTTTGCCCAATGATGCCAGAAACATACTGCCGTTTTGACTTCTTTAGTAAAAGCAAAAAATTCCTGCATCTCAAATGTGAGGATTTATTGCCTTTCTGCATTTTATTTAATTCTAAGTATAACATAAACAAGCACTTTGGAAATGTCACCTTGGCAACTGGAAAACGTGTTCCTGGCATTTGCTACTCATTTCTTAACTTTTTTAAAAATCTAATCAGCAGTTCGCAAACTTTTTCTGTCATCCCTCTTTCAGAAGCAGAAACACATTAATGATCCCCCCTTCCATATAAATGGAGAGAAAGTTATAATCCTTAAATGTGCTAAATTCGATCTCCACAGTATTAATATAGTGGCAAAAAACTACTTGCTATGTAAAGATACAGAGAAGTAATGTCTACCTGAGCAGAGAATTAAGTCACTCTCCCTCTGTGTGTTATAAGCAGAGCTTTTCTGTGCTTTGTTGATATTGCCGGGTGCATGTGGGCTCACCCCATTGGCTAGCTCACAGCCGCCACTCTGCACTGTGCACGTACGCTGGTTACAGCTGATAACGCTGTCCCCTCCCCTCCGGTTCCCCCTCAGGTTGACACTGTAAACTCTTTTGCGATTGTTTGCGCACTTATTGCTGATAGCACTGTTAGCTGTGAGCTGCCGCCAAGTTGAGAGCTGTACAGAGGCGACTGATATGCTCCGATTTCCATATAGAGAACCTTTAAGATTTTCATGAAATCAAACCCATATATTTGATACCATTTATAGCTGGCAACCAGCCAACAGCAGCCATTCAGTGTATTTACACGACTGAGTGATTACTTCTCTATATAGTCATTTTTAATCGCTAGTTGCGGAGTCTGCAGTTCCTAAGCTGAATTCAGATAAAAGGAGTTCACTAGCGCTGACCAAAATGCTTCGAAGCTTTGACCACTGCCATTGTAACTGACCATATTATCCTTATTTAACACTAATTATTATTAATATTCTCAGATGGATATCGCTGTATGTTGTGTGTAGAGGTGTATTTCTGTACAGTACGGTGACAGCAGCACTGAAACAGCAAGCTGGAAACAGACAGAAGAACACGTCGGCCTGCTGCCATGCGCCACAAAGCTTCGAATACCTTTGAATATTTATCACCAAGGCTTCGAAGCCCTAGATTCCACAGGGGAACGAGGCACGCATGCAATCCAATGCACTTTTATCTCATTAACATCAGCGTTACTGATTTACTGTTCACTTTCTTTACATCATAAATGCAAAACCTTACTGCTGCGGCTTCACATTAAAAGCATTCCACGGCCAAAGTACCACAAAGCAGGGTGACTTTAACTGTGAAAAAGCCACAGGAAATGGAATTTTGCAATATTTGTCACAGAGGTCAGCAGTTCTTCTATTTTTGTGAGCAGATTTTTGAGCAGATCTTTAAATTTTGCAAAAGAAGGAGCAGCCACAGAGAGCTGTAAGGTGAAGATTTGCAGGCAACAGCTTAACTCCTCCGCGCTCTTCTGACGTGTGCAGCATGAAATCAGATCGCGGTTACAGTAGTTATTGCTGATTCTTTATTAAAACCACCCAAATTTGTTTGCCTGCACTGTAAACAGACAGACCAGCTGCTCTTCTTCTGTATTTCTGGCAAACTAGCTGCTCCAGAACTACTCTTGCTGTTACCATGGCCACCACAGGTGTCGCCAAATCAGTATCATTAACATTATCTGGGAAACTACAAATACAGCAAGCCAAGATTATTGAAACAAAACTAAAAAGATTTAGGTTAGCGAGATTGGTGTTCCCACGTGAATCATTAATTTTCCTCCTGTTGGTCATAAATGCCTCCCTGCTGTGGGTCTACGCACCCAAAGGGTCCCTCACCTCCAGCCTGACAACCGCTGGGCTAATCGATTATCCATACATTGTTTTTTTTTAAAATTAAAGATAATCAATAATGAATGTTATTACAATTTGTAGCACTTAGTCTTAATTTCAATCAATAAAACATTCTTCATTTACATATGGACATTAGGGCTGCATAGAATCATAAAAACAAACTATAATGAACAAACATTATTAACCTGCTTGTGTGCCCTTTAGGGTAATGTAATATTAGTGGATCCAGGTATGTGTGTATGCACGTGCACAAGAGTGTGTGTGTGTGTGCGCGCGTGTGTGCGTGTGAGAGCTGAGCTGGTGAAATACAATCCACATTTGTATTCATTATCGCTTGTCTGCAAAACAAATAATAGCACACACAAAAGACGAACACAAAATGCAGCGTATGGAGATGGATGCTGTGGATATTACTAACATCATTAAGGTGCGAGCTCCCATTCCCTCACGGAAAACACACAAACATGAGCAGACACATACACACACACGCCCTGCTGATCTAGCACAGTGTCAATGAAGATGGATCACGCTGTCTTGCAGGTGTGACAGTTTTTTTTTTTTTTTTTTTTTTTTTACAGCTGCAAGGTCACTCGTTTCTGCCAGAACACTGAGCATGCTGGAAGTGACCTTCGACTTCACGAGTGTGTATGCATGTGATTACTATTACCTTCAAGACGCAGTTCCTGTGGCCGGGGACAGAGCCGTTAACATACAGCACATTATGCTTGGTATTGACCCTCCATATCTGGAGAGGAAGCAGATGAGAGAGTATTGACTGAAATTACAGTCAAGGACAAACAAGTTGAAAACCATGACCGTGTGCGTGTTTCCCTGTGAGTGTGTGCGTACCTTCAGTCCATAAGATGTGACGTAGATGTTGCCCATCTTGCCAGGCATCTTTTTCCCTTTGAAAACTTTGGCTGGATCCTAGACGCAGATGATAAAAGACACACATGCTCACGAGTGGATTATGGGAAGCCAACTGTTCATGTCTGGCAGGAATATGCATCTTACACAGTGTGTGTGTGTGTGTGTGTGTGTGTGTGTGCGCGAGTGTGTGTGTTACCCCTCCAGGTCCAGAAGCTCCCGGTCTGCGATGAGTTTTCGTTTGGCCGTGGCTGGCTGGCTGACCTTTGAACCCCCATCGCTTCATTACGCCTTGAAACCCTTTACCGATGCTGCACACAAACACAAGAAAATTCATACTTGTACGTTCTATTGTGTTGACTTGTTGCCTCAGAGGATAAATATATAATAAAAAGAGGTTTGGAATTTCTTGTAACGTCAAAAACTGATCTATCTTCAAAAACATGATGCTGGAGATGAACGAGGACAAGAAGTAGGAGAAGGAAGCCAAGAGAAAGCGCCAGTGAGTTCTGGCAGAACAGAACTTACGATTTGGCCGTGACGTCCACATACTGGCCCGGACGGAAATGTGCTGCATACAGGGGAGTTCCTGAACACACAACAAACAAGATTATATAACAAAATGTGTATAAAACTGCCAAAAAAAAGTTATTATGATATTATGCTCTATTGTGTGACGTGTCAAAATGTAGTGAATGAGTATTTTTTTAAGTAGAGCTGCCAACTGATTCAAATATTTAATCACGATTAACTGTAAATTAATTGCACATTTTTATCTGTTCAAGGGAAATTTATGAAATATTTAATACTCTAATCAACATGGGAGTGAGCAAATATGCTGCTTCACGTAAATGTATGTGTACTGTATATTTATTAATGGAAATCAAATAAACACAAAACAATGACATGTGTTTTGTAGAAACCCTCATAGCTACTGCATTTAGCATAAAAATATGCTCACCCTGTTTACTCACATGGCAGACCCAACAGGCAACAACAGCTGTCAGAGTGCTGACTTGACTATGACTTGCCCCAAACTCAATGCGATTACCATAAAGTGGGCATGTCTATAAAGGGGAGACTCATGGGTACCCAGAGAACCCATTTTCATTCACGTATCTAGAGGTCAGAGGTCAAGGGACCCCTTTGAAAATGAGCATGTCAGTTTTTCCTTGCAAAAAAATGTAGCACACGTTTAGCATTATTTAGCCTCCTTCACGTCAAGCTAGTATGACATGGTTGGCATCAATGGATTCTTTAGGTTTTCTAGTTTCATGTGATACCATCTTCACTCTAGCTTAAAACTTGAGTCCGCTACAACCTAAAAATCACAAGATGCGTTAATGCACTGAAGAAATCAGTGGCATTAAAACAAGTTTCAGTTAACGAGCTATTATCGCGTCAACTCTGACAGCCCTAATTATAAGCTAATGCATGTGTATACCTGGCTTGATGATGGCGTTGTCTGAGACTTTGAAGGTGGAGACTTTCTGTTTTGGTGGCACCCCTGCATTCCTGAACATCTCCATTTCCTCTTCAGACCTCTGTCAGTCAGAAAGATGGAGAGAGAGATAATTGTGAGGATGGAGGGAAGGAAATATAGTGGTAAAAGAGGAACGAACAGCAGTTGGACTTTGGCATATTAAAATGAACCGTGGGCCTGTTATGACTGTACCGGAGCCAAACGCACGCACATACACTTGGCAGTGAGCGTCGCTGACATTTGCTTTCACTCGGCTCGCTCTCATCTCCTCCAGCCCCTCCAGTCACTCTAAAATCTCTCTCCCTTTCAACAGAAGGGTGAAAATCAGCCTGCCAAAGCTTCTCACTCCGACTCTTCTGACAGAAGAGTGATGCGTCTGTGTGAGGAGACTTCTAAACAACTTCGCATTTGACACAAATCAGCCCATCAGTCTGTCAAGGCTCAAGGGATAAATCCCACTTTGATTTATTCAGCCTTGTTCATCTGTTTTTTTAACATTACAAATATGGGTGCAACATTTAAAGGGCCAGTATGCAGCATTTTGCTGGGATCTGTTACCTGAATGGGAATATAATTATATATAAATGAGCTGTTTATATCTACAGAGGGAGTGGGTCCTCTTTACAGAGTCCACCATGTTGCTCCTTCATGTTTCTACAGTAGCCAAGAATGGACAAACTAAACACTGGCTCTACCACACGCTTGGGAAACTGCAGTAACGTGAGCTGCAGAGTGCAAAACTTTGATATCGCCAGGCGCCGTCTGACTTCTGTTCCTCCTAAAGCATTGTTATGATGGTAAGGAAGGCCTCTGAGCGAGGCAAACGGCATTATCATGGTTTTTCACTCAGCGGCTCACAATACCTTAGATGGTCTTAGAAAGGGAAGAGTGAGCAGAGGGGTACTCCGTTGATTGCAATCCGCAGCCACACTACTAGATGCTGCCAAATCCCACACACCGTACCTTTAAAAAGGAGACGTTCCTCATCATACATCATACTAGGGCTGTCCTGAATACCATTTTTTGGGCTTCGAAGTTTCTGTGAGAATTATTTAAAAGGTATTCAAAGTTTCAGTGACAGCGCTGCTGCTGCTAACATCCTGTACACACACACCCCTCTACACATAAAAACAGCCTATAATGAAGGAATAGAATAATAATTGATGTTGAATATGAATAATGAATAATGTTGTGGGATTATTCCTTATTTCATGGGCTATTTACCATGTCGAAGCGTCGAAGCATTCAGGTCAGCAGTACAGCATACATTAAAAATGACTTCTTTAAAACCATCGACCCTTTTTGAGCAGGAAGCATTGATTCACAGAGTAAACTGATGAGCCAGTGTTGCTGTCTGTCACCTCAGGTTGCAGTGTTTGACTTATGGAGGTCAGATATGCAGTTTGAGGCAGTAATGGGACTTTAGAGAGTTTATTACATGCATAAAAGACACTTGTCAATGTTAAGGCACACAGCAGCAATAAAATCTATTGGCCCCCATTTATTTAGACACCCAAGATGAAATCTAATCACTGATGGTTAGTGGGTGAGTAGTGGGGAGGCCTGATATGAGCTCAATGCTACAGGGAAATGACAAACTCTGTTATGCTTCCATAAAGCTGTCACACTGATTAGATTTTTTTATCATGATTATTAAATATATCCAGAACTAAAATAAACTACAGTGGACTTTGTGATGTGATAAAATATTTGGCACTGGCAGCTCTGCTCTGCACTGTACAGAACACTGTCTAAAATGTTGAGGTTTTTACGTGGTGGGTTATTTAACAAATAATTAGAGGAAACAAAAATGTACATTTTTATTTTTTATGTTGTGAATTACATTTTTTTTTTTTTTTTACAGGAATTTTGGCAATTTCTTTAACTATTAGAAGGCAAAAATAAATAAGCATACAATAATTTAATGGCACTTCTGTGCCAGGACATATACAGTAAATACTGCAAAACACAAAAAATGTTTTTTAATTACTACGTTTTTCACTTCCCAAAATTTCATATTTATAAAGAAATTTTCCCATCTCATTTCAAAAACTTTTATTTTGCCTTCAGGAAAACGATGTAATTTTTGAGAGAAGAAATAACACAATCTTCCTCTTTTCACAAATGAAAAGGTGAATTCGGAGGGAATTAACACACCGTTGCTGAATTAAATACACGCAGGGTTTCAGCTACAGCCTGTTGTGGTCTAGTATGACCAGTAGCTCATGGTGGTTAATGTTAGCATACTTTAGTTAAATATAGCGCTACAACAGTTTGCTGTCTGACTCTTCTCCACTTGTGCTACTGATACAGTAGCTCAGCATTTTAGCTAACTATTAGTTCAGTAATTCAGCATTTAACATTATCAGTAGCCATAGTGGCTGCTGTTCAGTCAGCAAAAGTTACATGGTCTGGCTAAAAGTCTTGCTGGTCTTTCTCCTCAGTCCTGACAACTGTGCTACTACAATGCATAAAGTCAGCGGTCTGTGGGTGATTGATTACACATATTTTTATGGGTTGGGTAGTGCTGTTTGGATCTTATAAATGGTAAAAACCTTGACTCTGATAACTAGTAGGTGAAAGTATGTAATCGCTCACTCAACCCATTTGGTTGTTTGAGCTGGACAGAGCAATTAGACCTCAATAAGATCTCAATAATGTGGACATTGGAGACACACATTAACACCAGATGTAATGTAGTAATGTTAATTCACATTTAGATAGAATCTGGATATGAGATGCATTTTAATGCAAGGTCTAAAGGGGGTCTATGATCAAAACCTTACAAATGTATTTTTTTATGATACTAAGAGCTATTTCTTACATGGAATGGTGATATGTTTTTCCCTCCAACCAGGAGGGCAGCGGTATGTCCATCATATTCTTCCTTGGAAAGGTGCTTTATTACATGGCAGTCCTGCACCTGGAGAAGAAAACAACAGAGGCTGGATTAACAATAAGCATAGTCTGACTTAAGTTGCTGCTGTGCAAATTATTTGCTCCTGACCTACAACATAAACAAATGTGCATTTAGATGAAAGTCCCCAGTGTAAAACATTTTAATATGGGGCCAGCAGGTAACTCACGAAACCTGACTGTCACTACAGTTTGGCCAAATGCAACACTAGGATGACATCCCAGGCCGATAGCAATACATGATACATTGCAAGTAAATTAGAAGATTAGGAAAGAAGAGGAAAACAGTACAAACACTGCAGTATGACGTACTTTCAGTTTTGCTTCAGGGAGAACATGTACCACAATGCCAAAGTGGTGGGAGTACTCTCTTCCTGTAGTAGCTACAGGAAGAAGATGGAGGAACAGCTGCAGCAGAACAACATCAGTGGAGTCTGGAAAGGCCTAAAAACCATCTCAGGCCACAAGAAACCAGACTCCAAGGCGTGGGAGACCAAAGTGGGGAAGATTTGAACCACTACTTTAACAGGTTCAATAGTCACCTACACCTACCCCTCCCCCAGCCCAGTCCACCCTCTCAGTTCCCTCCATCTCCCACTTCAAACAGTGCCCCCCTCCTCCTCCTCCTTCACCACCTTCACACAACAATAGCCCCCCCACTACATCGACACCTACAGCTCTACCTATGCTCCAGCAACCCGTCACACAACAACCCCCCTGCTCCACTACACAACTCTACTCCCCCACCCCCCTCCTCTACACACACCCCCCTCTCCAGTTTGTCCTTCACAACACTTCAGGTGAAGAACCAGTTCATAAGATGAACGTGAGGAAGGCTACGGGTCCAGATGGCATCAGCTCCAGGCTCCTAAGTCCTCGCAGACAGCTGTGTGGGACTTTGGACGTCTATTCAACCTAGCCTGAAGCTGAGGAAGGTACCACAACTGTGGAAGACATCCTGCGTGGTACCTGTGCCCAAGACCCCACACCCCAAGGACCCCAGCAGCTTCAGGCCGGTGGCATTAACATCCCACCTATGAAGGCCCTGGAGCGCCTGGTCCTCCAACATCTCCGCCCTGTGGTGAGTCCATCCATGACCCACTACAGTTTCCTATCAACCTGCATTGGGTGGTGATGCCATCATCTTCCTTTGGACCGAGCTCTGTCTCACCTGAAAGCCTGGGAGCACTGTGAGGATCATGTTCTTTATTTCTCCAGTGCTTTCAACACCATCCAGCCGACACTTCTGGGACAAACTGGAGACTGCAGGGGTAGATCAACATCTTACATCCTGGATACTGGACTACCTCACAAACCGCCCACAGTTTGTGAGGACACAGGACTTCATTTCAGACACGGTGGTCTGCAGTGTGGGGGCCCCGCAGGAACGGTTCTGGCTCCGTTCCTCTTCACGCTCTACACTGCAGACTTCACTTACAACTCACCAACCTGTCACCTGCAAAGTTCTCTATACTCTGCTATCGTCGGCCTCATCACTGATGGGGACGACGCGGATCAGAGAACTTTCCCAGGACTTCGTGGACTGGTGCCTGCGGAACCACCTCCAGATCAACGCGGGGAAAACTAAAGAGCTGGTGGTGGATTCCGCAGGCAAACTCATCCCCTCCAACACCGTGAACATCCAGGGATCAGACATTGAGATGGTGACATCTTATAAATACCTGGGTGTTCACCTAACAATAAACTGGACTGGACAACAAACTCCTCTGCACTCCATAAGAAAGGCCAGAGCAGACTGTATCTGCTCAGGAGACTGAGGTCTTTTGGAGTGCAGGGGACACTATTGAAAACTTTCTATGACACCGTGGTGGCATCAGCCATATTTTATGGAGTGGTTTGCTGGGGCAGCAGCATCACAGCTGCAGACAGGAAGAGGCTGGAAAGATTATCAAAGGGCCAGCTCTGTCCTGGGATGCTCTCTGGACTCAGTGCAGGTGGTGGGAGAGAGGAGGATGACGGCTAAGCTGTCATCCATGATGGAGAAGGACTCCCACCCCATGAGAGACACCATCAGAGCTCTGGAGAGCTCCTTCAGTGACAGGCTGCTACACCCTAAGTGTACGAAGGAGCGTTACAGAAGGTCCTTCCTGCCTGCAGCTGTTAGACTCCATAACCAGCACTCTCCCAGTAACCACAATCACAGTCAAATTCATAACAAACTCACCACATAAGTGCAATAAGACTTTATACAATTATATCATTATGTATGACACATTTTTTCTGTCTTACTTTTTTTTTTTTTTTTTTCTATTTTCTATTATGTATATACTAATTTATTTTTATTTTTATTTTATTCTCTTAACTTAAATTTCCCCACTTACAATAAAGTAATATCTTATCTTCTCTTATCTTATCTCACCCTAAAAGTAATTTAAATGCTCTACTTTTCATCTAGTACAGTCCGTTCCTGTATCTGCTGAAAAGAAACAAATGACTAAATGCGACAAAAGTGAATCAGCAAATAGGGATAGAAGTTTCTGTACGTCCTTGAATCTGATACTAAATGGAGGTGATGACAAAATAGAAAAAAGTCTGACTATTAACACTGATATTGTACTGAAATTGCAGTAGGTGCTTGTTATTCTACTCACTACAGTACGTTATTATCAATAAAGAGGAAAGTGAACACACAAGGCCACAGTTTGCCATCAATATACTTCACTGACAGATTAATCGATGAGATTAAAACGTGATCTGAATAAACAAATATCTCCTCATTGCACCTTTTATGATCAAAGTCTGCAGGAGAGATTTCAATATTTGCTATTGTTTCCCCACACTCCACAGAACAATCCAATTTAATTGACTGCTTTTCTGACCTGTTGGTCAATTCATTATGGATCACAAACATACATTATCATTCCTGAAGAATACTGGCGGCGGCTGTTTTGACACACAGCCAAGGCACAACAGAAAAGGCAACAGGTGTGTGTGTTACCTGTAACATGGTGACTGCATGTCTTTCTCCTGTCTTCGTCCAGACAGGAACCATCCCCAACTTCACGGCTATTAACCCAACTCTTCGACTACCTGGCAAGAGAACAGATGAAAAGACGCTTGAAGTGTGAGCGAACAGGATGGAGACTCGTGATGTACACAGCTCTCACTACTAATCATGACACCTACCCTCTGTCCACTCATGACGCTGCCAGGGCTCATCTTTGAGTGGGTTGAGCTTGTCAACTGTTTGTCTCCTGTATTCCTCTGCCATGCTCTTCCTCATGTACTCCTGGTTGTCCTCTGTGAGGTGTTCATCAAACCACGTTGTGGTCTTTACTGTCCTGATACCACCCACCAAATGTGCAGGGCTGTAAGAAAACAACATCAGGGAATCAGGTGTACCTACGTCTTGTTGCTGAGTTAAAAATAAAAATTATAAATCATTTTGAATCAGTGAAATGTCAGAAAATAGTTAGATATGCCCATCACAATTTAAAAAGGACGAGACAACAATTTCAGATGATTTTGTCTGCCAAACAGCACCAAACTCAAACATAATATGCAGTTTATGATAATACCCAACACACAAACAATAAGCAGTGCATTTTGCATTTGAGACGTTGACTTGACATTTTTTTTTTTTAATTTTTGACAAGTTAAATAACTTATTATGGATAATATCACTCCTTTATTATCGGAGGATCATCATTCCAGGTCTAATTTATGTATTCACTGCATAATCTACACTGATATTTGCCTCATACTACTCTGTCTCTTTAGTTTACTAAGTCAGTTTAGTCACTGCAGTGCCCATACTGATGAGTAACAAGCAGGTTCACGCATTCACACGGACAGTTTGTGCATTTTAAGTGCAAACATGTCACTGCTTAATGACGAGTCAATGCATTATGATTTACCAGCACGAGTGTGACAAAATGCCAAACCACAAAGACAGACATAAAAACAGTTACGCAGGACTGAAGTGACCCTGGTGACCTCTTGTCATATTAAAGTCTGCCCACGTCTGCTTGCAGATGGCTCTCAACACATTAGTCACTTGTTACTGTGGACTGAGGAGTATTTCATCAGTTTGTCCTTTATAAGAGCCTCTACATTAATCATTAAGTATTTCGAGTATGACACTAAAATTCTCAATCCTCAAGAAATGTCAAAACAGTGAAAACGCTTCACAAATGCCCAGGAAAACATTTCAGCTGCACCAAACAATATAAAACACAAAAACAGAGAATCCACTGGAAATATTTACAATTACGGTAACGTTAAAATGATTACATTACATTATTTATTAGCAAATAAAAGGCTCAAGTGAAAACAGCAAGGACAATACATCATTAAATTACAAAAACTGTACCGTTAACTCACCACAGACACCTAGTTTAGCTAAGCTAGTTCACCTCAGTTACATTAGCACAACTAGCCAGTTAGCATTAGCTACCTTTCAGCTGCTGCTCGGGGAGAAATGAGTCTAGATCCCCGCAGGAGAAGAAACCGACAGCTCCACGCCGCCATGACGCTCTTTAATATACACACTTAAACATAAATATGAGAAACTACACAAACTATAGGGACATGACGTCTCACAGCATATGTTCAAACAGCCATGCCTTCGTCGTCGTCCCTGCTCTAAATGTCACCCTTGCTACTTCCGGTACGTGACAAAAATAGTTCCGCTGCACAGAGGGTCATCAAAAAGGTTCCGCTCAACAATTTTGTTTTAATTTGCTAATTTGCTAAATTTGATACCCACAAACTATTGGTTTATAATAATAATAATAATAATAATAATAATAATAATGATAATAATAATAATAATAATAATAATAATAATAATAATAATAATAATAAGGTTGTCGATCACTTGATACCATCAGAACCCAAACCCAACAGAAGTTTACATTAGGTCAATTTACTAGCCTAGTTTTGGTGGAGCTTTCAATCAATTACATTGCTCTTCATCAACAAATGGTCTGTGCCCAGTTGACCTGGAAATTTCCATTTCTCAGCTCTATACAGTGCATAAAAATAATAAAAACCAAAGATGAATAAAACAAATATACTAAATGTTCTAGAATTTGAAAATAATTAAGTAAAAACAAATCCAATTGATTTGTGGCTCTCCTGAAGTTTCACAATATATTGTGTTTTTTATTATAATTGTCTCATTGTCTCTTGCAAATTTTTTTGCTAAACGTGTTGTTTTTCCAAAAATTTATACAACTGATCCTCTCGTGACTATTCTGACGTGGGTGGTCTCTGAAACAAATATCAGGAGGCTCCTGGGTTGAATAATGATCTTACTGTCAGACACTGAGGCATGTTTGGGGGCGGCAGTAGCTCAGTCTGTAGGGAGTTGGCTTGGGAACCGGAGGGTCACCGGTTCAAGTCCCAGCATGGACCAAGAACTGAGTGTGAACTGGTAGCTGGAGAGGTGCCAGTTTACCTCTTGGGCACTGCCGAGGTGCCCCTGAGCAAGGCACCAAACCCCCAACTGCTCGGGGCGCTTGTCAGGAGCAGCCCCATCACTCTGACATCTCTCCATTACTGTGTGTGTGTGTTTGTGTGCATGTACCATGTATAAGTTAAACAGAGTGTAAATTGAATTTCCCCATTGTGGGACTAATAAAGGTAGATCTTCTTCTTCTTCATGTATGGCGTATCCTCTCAGGACAGCCCAGCTTTGGTTTGTCTGAATTGACTATATGGAGATTTGTGAGATAGTTTATTCTTACATTTTAATGACTGTCTGGGAGACGTAGAGAGATGTTGTGGTAGGTGTCATGAACCAGCACTCCACAATATTTGAAAATAATGCACATACTTCCTTTACACAAATGATACTGTTGACTGTCCATAAGAGAGACAGAGAGAGAGAGGTGTGTGATATCTAACCTCAGTTTGCATATACAAATGGTCTGAACACAATTTTGGTATTTTTGTTACTTGGGAGAAGATACGTTGGTTTACTTGCATTTGTTGAAGACTGAACCTTACACTGACGATAATCACTACACGGTTTAGCCCCATTCCTAACCCTAAACTTTTCCAAAACCCACAAACATCAGACCACATGAAAATGAGAAAACCAAAGTGTCTTTATTATAATCAACATGCAGGATACAGAAAAAAAAAAAAAAAAAAAACGTTTTCAGCTCACAGATGAGTGTCTACCACACACACTTTACTACCCATCCCAAAACTCTTTACAATGTAAGAAGGTTATTAATAAGAAATTATTACAATTATTCAATTGTTCGTTTCCATTTAGCAAAATCTCAAACACATCTGTAGAAAAGAACCCAAAACACCCAAGGCAACCCTGAATGTCACTCAAATGACAGAGATACTTTATTTCATAACTAGCAAGCGGGGGGGGGCGGAGATTGGATATTAGCAGGAACTGAATTATTCATGCATTTATGCAATACACTAACAGGGATGCTGCCATTCCCATAAATAACATTTGCAATGCTAATTCTAAGCATTTCGGGCTATGCAGTGACATATTTTTGCCTTGCTACCCACAGATCCTTTGGTTGATGTAGGCTACTTGCTAGTTATCTAAATAAGGTAGGAATGTCATTTCTTTGGGTGGGCTATGGTCTGAGTCTGCATGCTGGTTCAGCTCTCATTTCTATAAACATCTTTTAGATATACAGTTGATAGTAATCATTTCCCAGGTGATGCCACTGTGGCCAAACATGCAATAGTCATCAATGGAGTAGTTCAAATTGTTTCACCAGAACGAGCTAATTCTCTGAGCTAGACTACTGTATGCATGTAATATGTGTACATGTTTGTTTGTGTGTGTGTTTGTGCTTTTACATGTGTATATGCATTACAGTACATAAATGTATATATATATGATATATATATGTGTGTATTTGAGGGTGTGTTTGCATGTAGTCCACTGTCAGGGACTGAAGGTTCTTGTGGACTCATAGTCTGACATACACTTGGGTTTGATGCCTTTTGCGTTGTAGTAATCCACCACCTGGTTCGGGACTTCTGCCAAAACGCTCTTAGCCAGAGCAGCTGGGGAGGCCTGGAAGTACAGAGACAGACGGAGAGAGAGAGAGGAAGAGATACACACATCACCGACCATGTGTGATTGTAGGATGTTCAGATTTACTGTTGAGCCCGATGCTGTCAAAGGTCTGGACTAGTGAGACTGATATGATCAGACAGGCTCATACGAAAACCTGAAAAACATCCCTGAGTTCACCTTTTTGACCTCCTGTACCATAGCCTGGTTGCTATATATGAGCTCAACAAAATGGCACAGGAGGAAAGCACATCAGATCCTGGCCACTCATAAAAAAACAACTCTTTACACTATGCAGAACAAAATGATGACCTGGGTACAATTAACGCTGGGAATTAGTTCAGTTGTTCCTATTTTACTATTATTCAAAAAATGACAAAGGTGATAAGTTAAGTGAAGAACGTATATTGCCAAGAAGGGAAAGTCAATTGAATAGAAGTACATTTAAATGCCCAAGTGGAATTAATTATTCATTCTGAGTTAAAAAGTCATAAATTCAATATCTCATAACTTTGGCTTACTATGTCAAAAATTGGACATTATTTAGTTAAAATCTGGACTTGATACTTTTTAAAAGTCATAAATGTGAATATCTCGGTTTCAGTTCACATTAAATATACACAGCTTTGAGTCGTCTTTAAGTTTAACTCCCCAAGTTTGTCAAAATTTAACTTAATTCTCTTAATTATGACTTCATATGATAACTAGTAAGAAAGTTGACTTTATATCTCATCATTTTGGTTTTCTATGTCAAAATTATGACTTATCTTAACTTAAATTTGAACATAATTCCTGCTGAAAGTCATAAATGGGACAAAGTATTTTCAGAATTGAGCCATGAAAAATTAATAGCTCATACTTTTCTGCAATTTTTACACTTTTCAAAGTCATCCAGTGGGCTGGATTGGACCCTTTGGCGGGTCGGTTCTGGCTCTCGGGCCGTATATTTAACACCCTTTTGTCTATGTTAAAAACTAGGAGTAGTTTTCATTGATGATGTACACAAATGGCTTATGTTATTTCACCATGATATTTTGTAATATTTTGTAGTATTATGGTGATCATGTGATTGCCTCCCATTGGTCGTTGATACCATATAGGTGAGGCCGCATCCGCTTTGTCTGTTTGTTTTTAAGCCCTGACGAAGACCTACAGTGGTTGAAACACATTGGCTATTTAATGATTTGGCCTCTACAATCATTGCCACTTGCCTTCTTGTTTATGCAGATTTTTGCTAGTTCATAAAAAGTTAAATGTTTTATTGCATCAAAAGACTTAAGGAGTAAATGGAAGACTATACTGTACCCGAATTTCCCTCCGGGGATTAATAAAGATTCATCTTATCTTATCTTATCTTAAATGTACAGTATAAAACATTCAGATAAAGCCAAACACTAAAAACTTACATTCAATGCTGAAAAGGAGAAAAATATTCCGTACATGAACACACACACTGTACATAATTACACACACATGCAGGTCAGCCACTTGTCTGCCTGAACACACACTCTCCCACACGGCACACACTTCCGAATCCTCAAAGTCTGTCGTCCTCTGTCTCACATAATTCCCAGAGACAATGCACCATCAAAGTGTACTCCCCCCCTCCACTTCCTCCTCTCATTTCCACCCTCCCTCCCACTCTCTCTCTCCCCTGCTCCTATCTACCTGTTATCCCCCACTCTGCCTGTCTCACAGCAGCTCCGTCCTGCTAATCCCTTCTGAAAAGAAACGACAGAGCAGAAAATCACCTCTCCACCTCTGTCACACACTCCCTCGCTCCCTTTTGTCTTTAGCTCCAGTCTCCTGTTGACCCCCCTCCAGCACCTCCACCACCGGGCGCTGCCTCTCTCCCTCCACCTTCCTCCTCTGTTCCTCCAGACTCATTCGTCACCTCTCCTCTCTGACTGACTCTGTGTAGTTTTAGGTGTTTCTATTCCATCCTACACTCTCCGCACTCTCTTTCTCTTTAGCTGTAATTTGTTGATGTCTCAACCTGTCACAGACCAGACTCACCATAACAGACCAAACAGCCCCTGTCAAACTCAGGCAAAATGAAGGCCACCAGAGAGACACGAGCATGCACGCAGTGAGCAGATAGCTGATGTGTTCTGACCAGCATGCCAAGCTTATTACGCCTACACACTCACACTCCGTTACCCACTGAATACAGCAGTCAATTCTTGCCACCCAGCACACTGTGTACACACAAGCACGCATGCACACACACACACACACACACACAGATAGCCTTCCGAAAGTGTCACATGTGAAATTTGCCTTTTCACATATGAAAAACGCAATTTGCCATGTGAATTGAATATTTCCACATGTGGATTACATACTTTAATACGTGATTGGGTTTTATCACATGTGGATTAGAATTTACACTTGTGAAAACAAAATATGGCACTCAAAATCAGGTGAAATTAGCCTCTTCTCTTTGAACAAAGATTGAACATGTGAAAAAAAAAACTATGCCACGTGTAAAGTGGACGTTTTCACAAGTGCATGGCGTCTTTTCACATATGCATGAAAATTTCCACATGTGAAATTGACATGTGAATTACATACATTCATCGGTCAGGTTTTGTTTCAACATGTGGATTAATTTTTACAAATGTGGCAACCAAACCTGACATGAAATCACATGAAAGTTGCTTCTTAACATGTGAATTCCACATTGTCATACATTTTCATGTGCGATTGGCTATTTTCACATGTGAGCTTATATTTTAACATGTGAAATTAAATAATGTCACATGTGAACTGGACATTTTCACGTGGGTAGATCCACTGCTGAATTCCAGATATAAAGTCCTTTGAGCCATTTAATTAAACTGTACATGTAAAAGCCCAACTAGGGAAATGAATTGGAAATTAGCAATAGCTATAAACTCTCTGGGCAGCAATCGCCCCTATCAAATAAAAAATAAAATTTAATCAAAAATGAAGTACAGGTTTCTAAATGCCGTTGCTTGGTCTGCCCAAAGTCTGTCCTTGACGGCTCGGTATTGGACCTCGATACTTTTTGAGAAATGACAAAGAACGTTTACTAAAATATTTCCACATATTTTCTCTAAACGATCACATATTTCTCTGCTGACTCCTAAAACTGCAATCTTTGGTCATGCAGACTAATTACACTCATCATTTCCAGCTCCATCCCGAGCCGTCCTTGGTGAAAATGCTTTTAATGTTTTTGTACTGTCATCTTGGTGTGAGCTGCAGAGTCACTAAAACTATATTATTTATAAGTATGGGAGATTTTAAAAGCAGGATTAAGGACTATTTGACCAATGAATGTACACGTCCTGTTACTGAACAACACTGCAAATTCATTGTTTAATGTAACTTGTTTTAATTGTTTTGCTTGATTCTTTTATGGGACATTTCTTATGTTGTTTTTTCTCATGCTGCTGTGGACAGCACTCCCTTGAGAAAAAGGCTAAATCTCAATGGGAATGTCCTGGTAAAATAAAGGTAAAATTCATAAAAAGATTATTTTCAGCAAATAAGTTCAAATATGGGTCCGTTTTTTTTTTAGCAAGTCCATTGGGGACCCAATGTTTTACAGGCACAGTGGAGACAAAGGTCTATGTGTTTTCAATATGTTTTGTTTCTTTATCTATTTTTACAGTAATTAATTTAAGACTAAAATTTGTGTATTTGTTTGTTTTTGGATTGTATCCAATAGCAGATTTTCATTCCCCCATTAATAAGAGCTAACACAGCCACAGCAGCTTGTGTTGACACTCATATACTCATATATGTGATATACTGTATATTCTCTGTTGCAGCACAGTGGGCTGCTTGATTTATGTTTGAAATAAAGTGCTAAACTGTCCTCTATTTGAATTTGTGAGACACCAGTCTGTCATTGTCAAATAGGACCTATAAGTCACAGCTGTTGAATTAAACTCAAAGCAATCTAACGTAGCTTTTACTCAACAGCAGCAAGTGGCCAGTACCGGATAACAGAAAACAAAGTGCAACAAAAGCAGAGAAGTGCCATAAAGTGAGCAAACTAACTCAGTAATGTCAGCAACTTAACAATATCCATCCAAGATTAGCCACCATTAGCAACTGGTCATACCAGAGCAAGTGAGGCTGTACGGTATTAGCAAAACTCCTGAGTGTGAATTGAACAAGGGTGTGTGTTTTATTGTATATGAACTCCTATTTGTAACAGAAGGACTGTATGGATTATGGTGGATTATATTTTCTATTTAAATTTGTTAGACTTCAATTTGGCTCCAGATGCTGTTCAAAACAGCCTTCCGCCGAACACAGCACAGTAGCCGCGATTCGTTTGTATGCCTGTCTTTGTGTGGGAGCATTGATTATTATTAGAGGTTATGGGGTTTACGTGAGCATTGTGCATAATCTGCTATCTGCAGTACATGTGTGAAAACTCATGTAAACAAGTATTTTTTTTATATATCAGTACAGTATTGAACAACACTTAGGGGTACCTTAGAGGCTTTTTAAAGTCTGTGGCCTTGATGTGAAATTCCTTAACATTTGATGGCTAGTTACTCTTATATAACCTCATATTTCTTATGCCCTTTAATATTGCTATTCAGCTGGAAAAGGCACTGAACTGAAAGTAGGCAGCTCGAGATCTACTATAGTTATGCAGACCATGAAGAAGTACCTACACAAGGTAGAAAATGTAGCATCTAGTTCAAAAGCATGTTATATAGTGCCTCATTTCTATATGTCTTTAAGTTGCCCAGGATTTTTCCAGAAACTCCTATCCCTCGCCCTTTACCCCTCCTCCCAGCCGCCACCCACGTGTTTGAAGTCCTTGAAGGGGACGAACTGAACGATGTCACGCAGGACGGGCTCGCCCTTCGGTGAGCGCAGGATCCCATCATCCCCGTCCAATATCTGCATGTCCGTGAAGTCCGCGTTGCCCACGCCGACGATGATGACCGACATGGGCAGGTGGGAGGCATGCACGATGGCCTCCCGCGTGTCCGCCATGTCGGTGATGACGCCGTCTGTGAGGATCAGCAGGATGAAGTATTCCTGGTGGGACGGGAGAAAGAGTTGTGGGTGGGAGGGGAGGAGGAAGAGTGGAGGGGGAGGGAAAGATGTTCGATGACTTTTATGTTTTTAAAAGTGGCTTCTTGTCAGGGGCTAATTTGAATAAAACTCATTCTAATCCACTAGAGAGCCAGAGAGAAGCAGGAGGCATTAAGGCAGAGAGGAATTTGCGCTCTAAAATTTATGACTGGAATTAAATTAATATCAATCACTTCCTCCCTCTTCTCAATGCATCTCTTTCTGCCCTTCTTTTTCCCATATTTCACCCACTCTGATGTCTCACTTCATTGCCATTTGTCTCTCTCTTGTCCCCCTGTGCACCACTGTCAACAACATCATTCACAACAACAGGAACAAGACTTGTTCTTCTTTTAATGTCTCATTCTCTCTCTCTCACCATGGCCTCCTTGGTGTGCATCTCCTCGGAGGCAGACGAGGCCACTTTCTGGATGATTGGGGCGATGTTGGTGGGACCGTAGAGCTGGATCTTAGGGAGACAGTTCTGGTAGGCCTCCACCACGCCTTGGATTCCTGCAGCACACACATACACACACAGGTCCGTTTGTCATGCACTGCACTGACCAATCCAAGTCTTAGTTCAGTAATAATTTATAAAACACAATTTATAAAAAGTAAATTGATAGTTAATTAAACTTTAGTTAATACTTTACTGTCAAGAAACGATGAAATGATAATTAATAATGTATACTAATCATTAGTAATGGTATAATTTATATGATTTTAAGTTTATTTAAGTTATATTTAAGTTCATACATTAAAACATTGTTTCTTACACGTTTGTTGAATACTTGATTCTGATTGGTCAATTCTGGCGTTCTACGGTCTGATATTTCTTTATAGCAGACCGTTGCTATGTATAACAGATTGTTGCTATGGGCGCAGAACTGATTTTGGACTCTGGAGGACCATTTTGATGTCAAATTACTGATTTCTTAAGTAAGCAGCTGTGTAATAAGCAGGATCAGCGCAGGGTGATGCAAGACCCCTTGCCCTGTCGGGGTTTATTTCACAGTAATGCTAGCTGTACATTATCTCTTATATACCATATAAAACCTGCAGTAGGCAGAAAGTTTTTGTCATCACTGGGCAAAAAAATCCATAATAATCTTTCAGCATATTGTAATTCAAGTGTTCTGAGGGAAAACTAGACTTCTGCACCTCCTCATGGCTCTGTTTTCAGGATTTAAATAAATCTATCCCAGTGAGACTTTGGCCAATCACATCATTTCAGAGAGAGCGTTCCTATTGGCTGTGCTCCAGCTTGTGGGCAGTGCTTGGTATTTCCTCAGCTGATCTCAACATGGCTGCCGGGTCACAAACTTTCTCATTTTACAGCTAAACAGTAACTACAAGATAGTCATTACAGTAACAGAATATTGATTGATATTTGATCAGCACTGCCTAGTTTGGCTGTTTGATCAGAGTTTGTGATTAACAGCTGCTGAGAGACAGCAGCCTCCAGATCAGCACTGATTGGTTGTTTTCCTCTGGTCTGTGACATCTTGCCGATGACATTAGAAGCACCGGAGGACACAGAGGCACATCTGTTTTTGCAGATTACCATCTTATGCACTACTGTCAGGATATAGTGACCGTTTTATAAAAATAACTTTGATATGTGCTCCAGTTCTACCCACTGCTGCTTTAAGTATTTGTTAATGATTATCAAATTATTTCCAAACTTTTAACACAAACTAGTGATAAAATAACAGAAATTATGGCATTACTAATCATGAGAAAACACTATTAATTCTCATTTTATTGTTTGTTGACAATAAAATAACTATGAACTAAAGTTTAATTAACTGTGGAGTTACCATTTATAAATGATGTGACTTGCAAAAGTATCTGCTAAAATAAATCAGACTCCACACAAGAGATTGCACTCTAAGGTAACTGGATATTTAAAAAATTAAGCATTTCTATATAGTCCACACACACGCACACACACACACACACACACACACACACACACACACACACACACACACACACACACACACACACACACACACACACACACACACACACACACACACACACACTTCTTCACGGCAGGAACACAGCTGTGGGGAGAGGAGCACAGAAGCCCATTTCACACATACAGATTAGTGTTGTTTGTCTCTGTATCTTAGAGCCTGAAATACTTCCTGCAGCATAGTGACAAATCTTCCAGCTGCATGTGTGTGTGTTTAAAGTGTGTGTATTTGTATGTGTGAGGGGAAGAAACAGAGAGTGGGGACAGATATAGAGGGAGAAATGTGGGACTGACGGCGAGGGAGAGATGAGAGGCGTGCAGCAGTGCGGCTGTTTTGGTCCTGTGGTGCATGAAGTCAAGCTACTGTGAGTCAAGAAGTCTGTGTGAATGAATGAAGTGTGTTTGTCTGATAGCTCACCGGCACATTCAGGATTGTCTTCATCAAAGTTCACGGCGAAATCGTGCGAAACCTTCAGGTGGGGGCAGAAAACACAGGGCCTTTTTTTTTTTTTCCCGCCGCGTAACACTCAGCACATGTTCAGTCCAATTTACAGGTTGGCAGATGCATTCTCTTTTCATGTTGATCAAAAGCAAGCTGTGCCTCACAGAGAGATCTAAAACCTAAATTTAAAGTAACCACAACTCCCTCCTGCTTCTGCAAACACACATACCACATGTCCTACCTTGAAGTCAGGTGGTATCAGTGCTCCAAAACCAAACGCGGGGAACATTTTATCACTGGAGAAAAAGAAAGGCACATGATTCAGTGAAAAGGCGCAGAGGCAAGGACACATTAGGACAAAAGCCTTGAGAGGAAGACGCTAGTGTGTATTATGTGAGTGTGTGTGTCTGGATTAGATAAATGCTGATTGATGGAGTGGTGTCTACCTGTCGTAGTCTTGGCAGATCTCCCCCACAGCCACCAGCGCTTTGAGGTACTCGTTGGGCTGGTAGGGGTGGATGTAGTGGAGGGAGCAGCTGTTTCTGGGATCCCCATTGGATGCTGTGAAGTCTATTGCCACCTGAGACGGAAACACACACACGCAGCATGAATGGGCACGGACAGACAATGACATGCTGCTGACGCTATAAATGTTGAGGAGATTATATGTGACAAAACTTACTGTGAACTGAATTTGGCATCCTCCCATGATGTAATCCAGGAAGGAATACATTTTGATGATCTGTCAGGGGGGAATGTGGAGATTTATGGATGTCACGGAGTCAAGATCGGATTTTAACAGCTGAATAGGGTGAGTGTGGCTGTGCTTGATGTGCGGTGACGCTCAACATTAGGGCTGAAATAATTCATCGATTAGAAAACACACAATATATTATTGTAATTGAACAGTTTTAGTTACATCTTGGAAAAATGCCAAACATTTACTGGTTCCACTTCAAATGTGAGCATTCGCTACTAGTATCTGTATTTGTATTTCATTGTAAATTAAATATATATGGTTTTGTACAGGCAGAAGATGTAAACTTGGGCTCTGAGAAGTGTGAGATGGGCATTTTTCACTGTAATGTGAAATTTAAACAGTAAACAAGTAATCAGCTAAATAATTAACTGGCAGTTTAAAGTTACCCTGTGGAGTTTTCTTTCCACTAGTAGCGCTAGACAGCAATAATTTTTCGATCCACAGACTGTAGATTGTATAAGAAGTGGACATAGTCACCGTGATGGCACCCATTGGTTTGTGGACAGCCATTTTGAAGCCCTGAGTTCGGCATTTTGGTCTTTGCCATCTTGGTTTTTGAACGGCGGCATCTTGGTTTTTGCAACCAAAAGTGACACGAGAAGGTGGAGCTAAGTCCAGACCAGACAACCCCATGGTAGCGACCCTTTAGCATCTTTTAAACAATAGATTGCATATAAAAGGTGGATTTAGTCACCAAAACATCACCCACTGGTTTGTGGACTATGGTTTTGAAGCCTCGAGTTCAGCATTTTTGCCGTCGTCATGTTTTTTTGTAACCAGTATTGACACGAGAGGGAGGAGCTACATACAACTGAACCCTGAATGACAAATTTTTAGATGACAGAAGGCTGATTTGTGGTCTATTTGACTCTAAATGTGACCATAATTTACTAAATGAATATCATGCTGTATTAAAGAAGACTTGAAACTAGCGATTGAGACCTTAAACTCCCGTTTACAATGTTTACTGAGGTAATAAATCAAGTGAGAAGTAGGCTCATTTTCTCATAGACTTCTATACAATCAGACTTCTTTTTGCATCCAGAGGAGTCGCCCCTGCTGGCTATTAGAAAGAATGCAAGTTTATGGCACTTCAGCATTGGCTTCACTTTTCAGACCCACTGGTCATGTCTGAGGATGCACATGCATGCAAACCCGCATCAGCTCAATAAAGACAGGGAAGAAGAAGACAAACATTCAAAGAAACACACCATGCATTTTTGTGATAAATACTGAATATGAATATAAATTTTGTTTGTGGTTAACAAAACTCCACAGGGCATCTTTAATCAATAATGAAAACAATCATTATTTGACCTGTGACACTGATGCAGGGAGGGATTGCACGGAAGTAGAAGGATGTGATGTTGTGTTACTTAACCTTGCAGTGGTTGAGAATGACAACACCAGAGTTTCTGTAATTCTTCTTCTTCATCTGGTATTTAGGGTTAATGCACTCCCATTGAAGCTGGGCAAACACACACACACACACACACACACACACACACACACACATTCATGTCAATGTCATGTCAGCCGAGAGGTCTGAACCATTTATTTATGGCGTGGCTGCTTCTTGGCAGCCGTCCACAATTTTGGTTATAACCTACATGTCAGAATCGCCACATTTGCCAATGTCTAACAGGCATTTAACTCAGTGATACAGCGCAGTAAAACCAAGAAAAGTAAAAGTTAACGAAAGATAAATACAAGAATTAAATACAGTTAAGAATGATGCAATTCTGTGCTATGTTGTATGTTAGTGTAGTAATATACCTTTAAAGCTTTTTGACATGAACAATATTTTAATCTTTTTTATTTTTAGTTGTATACTTCTTAGTGTTAACCATTGTCAAGATGTTTATCACCCTGGGGTTTGGATATTTCTTTATAGAGCTTATTAGTTTATTGGTATATACAGAATATACTAGGGTGTAAGAAAATATTGATACACATGAGTATAATCTGTATTGCTTTTGAATTAACCTCTTAAAAATCTGACGACCCTCCATGAAGCTACTGGCGTCATAAGAAACTAGGCAGCTGAAGGAATCCATTAGTACCAACCATGTCATACTAGCTTGCTCAAGAAGGAGACTAAATAAAGCTGCAAATTATGCTAAAGTTTGGCATAAAACATGCCGACTTTATGCCAGTCCCATGCAGTTTTGGGCAAAATCCATGCAGTTTTTTGCATGCAGTATAAGTTAGTTATTTTTGCCTAATCTAAATGGCGTGTTTCTGTTGTGTTCTTAATAATGACAGTTTTCTGAAAATTAGATATAAAAAAACACAAAACACAATACATTGCCTTGCTTACAGTACTGCAATATATCACAATATAATGAATCGTGACCCCTGTATCATGACACATATCGTATTTCCAGATTCTTGGCAATACACACCAAGGTGTTACAAAGATCCAACTATTACCAAGCCGTCCATCTAAATAGTTTTGCGGTGGGTTGTTGTGCAGTCGTTACTCTTTCCATCCCTTTGCTGTGCTCACCTGTTTGCCCTCCTGCTCTGCTCTCATCTCCTTAAAGGTGGTCTGAAACTCCCCAATAAAGTCGTGTTTCCCGTTAGAGTCCCAGTCCCAAACTGTGCACTGCAACAGACACAAAGAGACACACACAATCATGCAGTTAGAGCACAGCTGCAACACTGTCTAAACACACACACACACACACACACACACACAAACACACACATATGCGCTCATGGCATGCGGGGAAATGCCATGTTGAATGATTGATAAGGTGGTGTTGGTGGGGGGGCAGTGGAGCGGTGAAATATTAATCTGAAGATGCTGAGAGGGACGTGGCTTAAGAGACTGCTTTATGTGTGTGTATAAGTGTGTTTCAACGTAATAGTTTGTTTCTCTCTAAGGAGCTGCCAGATGTGATAAAGCACCTCAATCACCAGTGAAATGCCCAGGTCAGCAGGCCAAGGCTCAGCACATTATAAAGGAACAACCCTATCATTTGAAAAGGTGACAACGGCACCAATATTTGGACAGTTTCACGATCAATACTACTGAATGCGGTCGGACAGCAGAGACACTTAACACACAGAGAAAGCTCACAAAGGCTTTAATGGCTGTGAATGAGTCATTTTGCTGTCGAGCTTTGTGACCTTCTTGCCTGAGGTCAGTCCAATAACTGGCGTTCAGAACCAATCCAACAACGCTTGATTAAAAACAACGACCAGCAGTAATCCCCTTATTTCCTATCTCCCACTTATGCTGACAAGTGCCTGAACCTGAAGTGTGCCTTTTGTGTCTGCATAAGTGTGTGTGTGTGTGATCATTTGTCTGCGCTTTTGGCAATCTTTTTTTCATGTGAGGGAGCAACTTCAGGCTGCTGAGAGCGAGAGCATAATGTAAAAATGAAGAATCTCTGTTCCATTCACTGAATGCTACCAGTTGGGGAAATAAACAGAGGGACGGATGGGAAAAGTAGAGAGGTGGAGGAAAACACAGAGCGAGAGACAGACAGACGCAGTAGAGGAGGGTTATGCATTTATGCATTGGTCAGTTAAGAGCTCTGTGAAAAGGAAGCACCGGTCTGAATAGAAATCTCTGCCGTGCCATTTCTCACTATAGCTCTGATGCTTCAAACAGGTAGCCCTGGAAACCATAGCCGATGGCGCGCATGTGTGTGTGTGCGAGCCCTTTCTCCTGCTGTCAGGAGCCATGCAGAGTTAAGACGCCTCTGAATATTTAATGAACAAGCTCATGTTTATTCATGGAAAGAATAACTGTTCAGAGCCGATGTGCGGCCACCGCTTTCGCTCACGCACAACCACGCACGCACGGATTCATTCTGGCAAGTAAAGGTTGAGAGTTTAGGACGACCACTGAGCTCTTTCACACCCGTCCGGCTCTTTAAATAACACACCGGGCATCAGGAAAGGACAGCACATGACCTGAACTCAACTCATGACTCTGGAAGGAGATGACTGAGGCTGCTTTGTGACTTGCTCATTCAGTTATATACGTGTGGGCACTTTGCTTTACTTTTTTTTTTTTTTTTTTATTTGTATGCTGCACAAACAAACCACCTTGCAAAGAAACACCTGCAGGCCGTTGGGTACTGTTTGGCCTCTCCTTCTAAATGTGAATCCTGGGGGAACTTAAATAATGAAGGACGATTTAGCTCAAGGTTTTGCGCTCTCAGATCGTATTATATTAAAGGTTAAATAAAAATGATGCTGTCATTATTATGACCTGCAAAAAATAATTACAGCCGCAGACTCACCTTTAGCTCCCTGTCATGGTCACCACTGCAGAGTGTGTTCAAGGAAACTTTGAAGGATTTCCAAACTGGGCTCAGGTTGTTCATGACCGTCTGCAGTGCGAACAAAACATCAGTTTTTGTTAAACACAGGCCCAATACAGGAAATAATACTTTCTGTGTACATGTGATTACCTCAGTTCTGTGTACGAGCGACTCAGTCCCGTCATCATTTATTCTAAAAATCTCCAGGAAAGGGTCTGACTTGCTGAAGAAATCCTGTAGAGGGAAAGGCAGTGTAAGTGTAAGGCATTTGCCTTGGAACAGCCTTTGAGCACCATAAATCATTCATACACTAACAGAATCATTATTTCACCACTTATTTCTCCCTTTCTTCCACCCAACACTTTACTGTCCTCTCCAATTTAACTGCCCCTCCCCTGCTTTTCTTCCGTCGTTCCCCTAAGGCACAACTTGTTTGGATTAGTCATCCGTGGCTGTGCATGTGTGTGTGTGTGGAGGCTGAAAATTAATATAGTTATCTGTGAGTGTGGTGGGGTGGTTGAGATAGGAGGGGGCTATTGGGGAGAGGCTGGTGCCCACCTATCTCAGCAGGCCTCCTCTAATGCCAGATTGTACTTTTGTGTATTGTGTGTGGGTTGCTTCATTGCCAATTCCCACAGCCCTCCACCCACACACGCACACCTGCCTGATAGCACGCAAACTCAAATCTCTGAATATTAATTCCCCCCATATCTAAAGGAAAAACCACAGATTTTTAATCTTTTTCGAAGAGCACACACAATCGCACAAACCTTGTCGTCCAGCTTCCGAGCGCTGAAGGAGAGTTCGACGTAATCGTCGTTACCAGACAGCTCCTCTGCTGTCACCTTTATGGTGGGAGAGGAGAGGAGGGAAAAAAGGGGAAGAAGAAGATGAAGGGGAGAGGAAGGAGGTGAGAGAAAATGAGATGGAAATGAGGAACAGAACAGATTGAACAGGCAACATCATTAAATTAATTACCTTCAGAGTGTGCAAGAGGTGTGCATGCAGAGGTGTACCAGTGCCTGAAGAAGTGGGTTTACTCTTAATTTATGGCCCCGTTTTTTTTAAAGCGGCCCCTTTAGCGAAGGATAAATGCCCTGTGTTATAAACAGTGACATGTCAGACTACAAGTGCACATCAATGCTGCATCACAAGGTTGTTTGCAACTCTGAAAGCACTTTTTTGTTTGTGTAGTTTGAGTCATCTTTCCTATTAATTCAGTACATATTCCAAAAGTGATATTTCATTGTATTATTTGATGTATACCACAGATTGCATATGCCTTTCCACGCTAGGTGGCAGCCTGCTGCAGCAGTGTGTTTCGATCTAGCAACTGTCACGCTGCATAAAAGTAAAGCCAAAATATTCTTGATATGGGAGCTGCCATCTTGACATTTTAATGTCATTTTGAGCCAGAGTCTGTGCAGTAGTGATCAGGGGCTGAAGCCGCGGTATCAGGGTCCCGCCCACACACCCACCCGAGCCAATCACGTGCCGAGCGTGGCCACAGCTTGCAAGCGTAAGCCAGCTAGCTGCTACATTAGCACTGTAACTGGTTAGAAAGACAACCACTAGACACAATATCTCTATAACTACATTCATGATCAAAGAGAAAGTTTTTTCTCCTCTCTTGTACATGTCCAGAGCCTCCGACTCTGCAAGTACTTCACTCAGAGGAGTTGTACACTTGCTTACATATATCAGCAGGATAGGAACTACCTAAAATGAAAGACCTAATGACCTATTCTGCAGCCAGCCACAGGGGGGTGATCAAGATGTTTTGGATTCACTTTTGGGGAGCTGTCATGTCCTCATATTTATATACAGTCTATGAGGTAAATCAACACAGCAGGGAGGAGAGGGAGGATCTGAAGGAAAGTAAGAAAAGAGACATTTCAGCCATGACTAAATGATGCACATCAGAGGGGATTCAGAAGATGGTACACGTATTGGGAACTGAAACATTAGTAGTTACACCTGTATACCTGCATATACCTTGCACTACACCATTGCATGTGTGTGTGTAACTCTGGTGGGCTGAATGTGGAAACAGTGTCATACCGTTATGGAGGACTTCCCAGCAGTGTTTCCCTGTTTGAGTAGAGCTTTGGTCAGCTTCCTCTGAGAGACAATCTGAAATAAACAAAAACAAAGACTCCACTAAATCAGCTCACATATTCCAGTGTTTCTCTTCAGATGGACAAGCTTGCCCTGTTAGTGTCACCCCGGTGTTACCACGCACGTCTCCTTAATGCTAGCATACAACAACCAACTTTACACATCCAATGGAAGCAGCATGGTGGAGTCACCTTTCTCACCACCTGTCAAATGTAATTTTCTCAGGTGTTGTATCCCTCGATTGATCTGCCAGCTCCTTGGCTCTTTTCACCTATTACTATTTTGGGCCGGCCAGGTGTTACACAAGCTGATAGGATCTACTGGGATTCAACCACATGGACAGGTGAACCAAAACAACGAGCTAAAAGCATCTGGAAGCTGCAAAGAGCTGCAGAGAGAGGTGTTGATTCTCAGTGGGATCTGTAGTATCATCAATGCTTTCAAAGATCAAAAGTGACAGGTGGTTTGCATTGAGGGCTAAACACACTTGTGTTCTTTCATTCTGACTAAAAGTGTGTACAGAGTGTACATAGCTGCATGTATTATTTTGTGTACAGTTTTGATTTAGAAAATTTGAAAACTTTATTCATTACTAAACCTGCAATACATATTTTTTGGCCACTTGGGGGCAGCACACAAGCTAGTAAACATCACGCCGACATATTACCTTTCACTTGATATGGCTAACTTGTTAGTAGCTGCCTTATACATCAATATTGGTACCGATCTGGAATTGTGTTTCTGGCCAACTAACAAATGTAAGTCCAATGTTCACTCTCCTTATGGCTCTGTTTTTGGTCTCCACCAACTTCTGAGAAAAATATCGGTCTCTTGAGCTGTGAAATGCTCAAATATGTTCACCAGTTAATCAAAAAACTAACTGAAAGATGTGGCCTGCACAGTTGGAGGATAGGTTTCATCACATATAGGTAGTCCTACATAGGAGGTAGGTAGTCCACTGGTAAAATATGAATCTTGATTGAGACACTTGTAGCTATAATTTCTTACACGCTACTGTACACACACAAAAAAGGATCCCAAATTAACACAGTAATGCAACAAATGGCATAATGTAACAAACACAATTTCATCACAGCTTTTCTGTTATCCATCTCAATTTTCACAATGTAAATTTCTATTGACAGATCATTTACTGGCACTTACTGAAGTTATCATTATGTTTCTCTGGTGCTTTGCTTTCATATTGGACTAATGCTTTCTTAACAACACTCTGGATGATACGCCGCAACATCCAGAATTTTGATGTTTAGACACAGACAAAATGTTGGCAGCATGTTATCCCATTTCAGTAAACCCCCCTGGCTAAGCCACCCTTTGTCCATGGCAATTATCTCAGTTCTCCCAACTATTGTAAATCCACCAGCTTTATGTTGCTGATAGCGTCTCTGACAATAGCAAATGGACACAAACACTTTTGTACTTTTTGGAAGTCCTGTTCTTTCTGCTTTCTCTCCATCTCCTTCTCAGTGTGACTGAGCAGGTGATTTCCTGAATTCAGCTTGTTAATTAGTATTACTGCAATTGCAATTTTCTTCTTAAATGTTCTTGGCTATTAAGTAAAGCAGGTAAATACATTTTAGCACTTTCTGTCATCTCCTCTGGAAGTCAGT
Source organism: Pterois miles (assembly GCA_947000775.1). Classification (NCBI taxonomy): domain Eukaryota; kingdom Metazoa; phylum Chordata; class Actinopteri; order Perciformes; family Scorpaenidae; genus Pterois; species Pterois miles. The sequence continues at coordinate 14,476,548 of CAMQGK010000638.1, read as the reverse complement.
GTTTTTTTAATGGGTTTTTAGTTAGATGCCTGAAATAATATGTGGTTAAAGTGGTTTGAAAAATGCGGTTGCTAACAAGTGGCTAAATGAGATTACAAAACGTCATCCTACCGAACACGTTAGCTTTTTTTCTTCTAGTGACTGCATTCACACTTCAAAAATCATGGTGGAGATTATCTTGCTGAATGAAACGTGTATCATAAATATTTGTTTGCCACAGAGTTTGTTTTGGTGTTTTGGCCTTGAGTTGAGTTTATTTTCTGCAATAATCCAAAATTCAATGGAAAAATCTTGTTGGCTTTTTGTCGAGGGAACCAGGGTGATGCTAACTTCCTGGTTGACCTACAAAAATGCTTCATCCCTGCAGCACTCTGCTGTACATCAGCAGCCTAACTGTGCTGTGTACTGATAAACCCATGGCGCAGCTGGAACATTTTCTGAGTCACATCGGCTAGTTAGACACGCCCTCGGCGCTAGAGCGGAGTCCAAAGAGTTTCCTTTGGTTGACCAATCACAACAGAGCCAGCTGAGACAAACTCTGTGAAAGAGTAAAGTAAAAATGTATAGCTTTCATTGACCATTAAAGCGCATAACCATGTTCTAGCAGAAACCTAAAATACAAGTATGTACCTGAAAATAAACTTAATAGGTCCTCTTTTAAAATGAACAAATCACCTACTGATTACAACATCATTTAAAGGAGAAATGTCACCTTTAAACAAGACAAAAGGCCACATGTATTGCACATATAATGCTTTGAAAACAGTTTAAAGCACCGTTGGGGCTTTATGTAACTAAGGATTCAAGGACAACGAAAGCTCAGTGCAAATGAAGATAATGACGACCTCAACTGGAAAGATCACATTAGGATTCCATCCACGGCTAAAGTTGGCCTCTCTAATCTTAAAGTTGCTCTCTCACCCTAATTAGTACACACTACCTGATGCAGGCGTTTAAAATCCCAACAAGCCTGGTTAACTTTGCAAAGGATTATATGATAGAGTCTGTAATTCTTACACTCAAAGCATGTAGGCTGCATTCATGTGTGCATGGGTCTCACACAGATGTCCATGCTCTGCACTGGTAAACATTAACTTACTGTCAGTGACATACTGGATAAATGCAATTTGCTGGTTGTAAGTGCACTCACCGATGCACATAAATGCACATAAGTTCACTTGCATGCTCTCAACATGCACACTCTTGGCTCTTATGGAGAAATCACTCTTACATGTGTTCAGATGCAATCTCCATGTGCAGCAAACCACCTGCCATGATGTTCTATATTAATTCATGTAAGCCTGGCGTCTACCAGATGTCTGTTTTATTGAATAGTGTACAGTGGAGTAATAGTAAGGAGTGTAACATGGCGTAATTACACCTTGCATGTTTCACACATGCTCTCCATCTGGTCAAACACAGCTGACCTATCAAAGGACACACTGACCTGTCCTAAGGTGCACTCCATGGCTCCCAGAAAGTCAGCGTCACGGAGGCCGTTGTTGCCAGAGCTGATGTCGTGAAGTTCAAAGCGGAGCCTCTGGACCTCCTCGAAGTAGTAATCCACCAGGAAGATCTTGGAGAAGACCGGGCTGCTACTGCTTCGAATCACCTCTGTACGGTCCACCTGCAAACACACACATTTGTGTGCACATGCACAGGGTCAGAAGTGCATAGACACACACAACTCCAGGTCCAATGAAATTTTGAAATCCAAAAGAAGACATCTTCTATTACTGTGTGGTTCAATTTTCTCAAAGATCCCACAATAAAACCCCTTGAGGATCACATAAATGATGGCACAGTTGGTAAATGAAAAAGCATCTCGTAGGTGTAAATGTTATAATAATACAATAATAAAATGTCAACTTGATTTCCACTATTATTTCCGTATGAATCAGCCTGTTTCATCATTTTATTACTTTTTATGTCCAATTACATATAAATTAATGATTTCTAATCTAATTTATTTGTTGACATATTTATGTATTAACTGTCATAAACATTAATAGGCTAAAAAGTAAGCATAACTACAAGCCAAGTATACCTTTCTGTAGGCCTATAAGGCAAGAATACTTAATAATACATTTTTCTTATCTTGTTTTTATTGCTTAATTAAATACAATTAATGACTTTATAACCATTTGTAAAACCACCAAAGTCTGTCATACACATTGATCAAATCACCTGATGACAAACAACTAAGTCTTACGTTATTCTTGTGTTATATAGACTTTAGAAATCAATACATAGTTTTGTATATTTCTAAAGGTCCAACTATGTGAAAGTGGTGTTTCATAAAACTGTGCTATTTCATTGTTGGCAGTTTCGCTTTAAATTGAGTTTTTTTTATGGACTTTCCAAAGTGGACTGAAGTATGAGGATTTCATTCAACACACTGCCACAGTGCATTGATTGTGAACCAGCAATTACCACAAATAGCTATTACCATGTTGTTTACACTTATCAACTTGAGGACTATGAGGAATATGGATTTTATTTTGTTGCCCAGAATCACACAAGCTGTTTGATGACACAAAGAAGTGACTGTAACATTGATCTCACATTTTCTTCTCTCTGACTGCCTGATGCAGAGAGGAATAGAAAGCCAAACAAAAGTCTGGCTCAGTGCTGCCAAAAAAAAAAAAAAAAATCCAACACTAGTAGCAACAACTGGGTCCATTTTATTGTTGATAACCCTTTGACACACACATGCAGACTCAAAAGGGAATGGCACACCAGCAGACTCAACAAACACACAAATACACAGACAGATTTGCCCTTTTTCTGACACTTATCTCAAGAGACTGGCATCTCATCAAAACAAAAAGTATCATGAACACACACACACACACACACACACACACACTCACACACACACGCACACACAGAGCCAAGTGGTGCTCTCGCTACAATTATCCAATTAAGAGACTCTGGATCTGATGGGCAGTGATAACATTTGTCCATTCCCACATTCCCACAAAGGGACTTATTGTAAAACACACACACACACACACACACACACACACACACACACACACACACACACACACACACACACACACACACACACACACACAGTACACTGTACAAAGTGGCTTTTTGTGGCATCTCCAAAGACTGAATAATGCTGCACTACTTTCTGTGCACTTGATCTTGAGCCCCTGTGGAAATGGTGTGTGTGTGTGTGTGTGTGTGTGTGTGTGTGTGTGTGTGTGTGTGTGTGTGTGTGTGTGTGGCATGAGTGCGTACATGTGTGTGTGTAGCGTAGAGCTTGCGCTGAATGATGTGTGCGAATCCATGTGCGAGTGTTAGAGTGGGTCACTGTATGTGTGAGGATGTGTGTGCATGCGTGGGTGTGTGTATCTACATATTTAAAAAGGAAGACGATGCATTCAGCATACGTCTCTCCCAGAAATAAGGGAAAGTAAAAAGACCTTCCTGAAATTCCTCTCGATTTATCTTTTCCCTCACGCTGTGCTCTTATAACATTCAGCTGATACATGTGCTACTGCCACTAGTGAGACTAAAGCGGGAATAAGATGTTTCTTAATGTAGAAGACTCTATCTGAAGAGTCTCGGAGATAAGAGGAGAGGAAGTGGGACACTTATGAGCAGATAGCACCATCAGTTTTCTGTTTCTTTTCCAATTTCAAGCACTAAACAATCTGATCCAAGAAGATGTCGTCTCCATCTAATTGAGACCTTTTATTGTGTACAGTGAACCCAATAAAAGTGCCCATGATTCCAGGAAAAAGCAGTTTGTCACATTATTACATCATAAATCATTATTTTATATATCTATAGGGGACACAGGTCTTGTTTCAAAAATGAGATGAGCAGAGAAACTAAACCAGCACATCAATCATTTGGATAGAAAAATGCAATCTGTACAAAAATCTCCAAAGGGTATGGTTTCTGTTGCCTCCTGTGACAATTAGCATCCTTAATTTAACCCGCAATTTAGTGTGAGAAGGTGAACGACACAATCACAGCTCTGCATCACACTAGCTCCTTGATTGCACACGATCATTTAGTCAAATGTGATTTCTGTGATGTGCTTGAATAATTTCAAGTGTTAGAACAAAACATGGAGAGCAGATGAAGACATGTGCAGTCTTACTGGTACATCAGGTCATGGACAAATGGTCTTGAAAATACTTCTATTCAATGAAACTAACTAAATATTTAGTTGTATGTTTAGTTTATTTTGTTTATGAAGAGGTTCAGTGGTCATAATGTTATGTCAGAGGATTGTTGGAAAGCTTTTATCAATGCAAATCAGTTCTAGGCTCTATGGAGTCTGACTGCAAAGAAAAAAAAGTTCAAATAGCACCCTAATTCATAAAAGAGCAACAATACAATATGGGTAGATAGCATCTTATTGAGAATGTCTTATGATGGGTGAATGAGTGTTACGAGCAAGCAAACTTTGGCTGATGGAACCAGAATCTCTCCATCCCGCCCCATTAAATATACCTCAAACCACTGCCCGTGCGACTGCATCTTCAGCACCACACAAGGGTCGGGTTTGGAGAGAGCGTCACGGTCCGAGATCCCCCGGCAGGCCACTCTGAGCTCCACTTTGGCCAGGCATGGGGAGCTGATGAAGCCCAGCGTGGCCTCTGCAGATTCGTAGATGTTACTCATGCTGAACACACAATCACACACTGAAAGGAGAGGGAGAAAGGATAAAAGACAGGGTTACTTAGATAGATAGATAGATAGATAGATAGATAGATAGATAGATAGATAGATAGATAGATAGATAGATAGATAGATAGATTATATGCACTGCAGTATATCTGAACTGCTGTTTGCTTTGACGTGAGCAGATGCAGTGGCCCTGACTAAGCAGATAGCACTCAAACTGTTCAAGGTCAGGACTCTGAAGCTACTGAGTATCAGACAAGGTCCTCCACATACACACAAATGCACATACAGTATACCTTACAGCATGAACACACACGATGCACAATTATGCATTTAATGCAAACACGCATTAGGATGTATGGGCATATCCTGTATACACATACAAGTGCACACACGAACATGAGCTCTGCTGAGTAACCAGAACAAATCGGCAGGGTTTCTCCTCAGGTTTCCACAGAATGTATAATGTTCACAGTCCCTAAATAGAACACCGTCAAGCATCTCGCCGCTGCGACACAGACGTTTTCCTACCGTGATAAACGTGAAGAGTTTAAATCACATTTTACAGTAAAAAGCTGCAAAGAAAATCATCACAGCGAGGGCTGAAAATAGCTTTTTATTGTGTTCAAGGTGAGAGCTCTTGTACTCCGACACGAAATCGAGTTACTTCTCCCAGGTATTACTGTAAACTAATATAACGCATCTCACAGGAGCTTCTGTATACAGCAGCAGTGATGATGGTCAGTATGACACACGCATGGCAATAATGCTTAATGTGTTACAAGGGATGACTCTTGATCTTACAGGCCCTGCTGCACATCCATCAGCCGCCCACACAGGTAATTTCAATTATTCTGCTTAATTAGACCTGCGTAGGTGTGTGCAACCTCAGCTTGATTGGTATCTTCCTCACTCTTCCTCACTGTCCTTTTAGTTTTGTTGCACCTGTTCAATACACCTTTACAGTTCTTAATAATAAATGGACTCTTGTGACTTCATGTGATTCCCAGTATCACTCCACCAACCTCCAACCTGAGCAGCGATGTAATTACTGAAAACACCTGTGTGGGTGTGCTGGACCCAAACTTTTTCCCTTAGGGGGCCAAAACAGAAACTTGGGTCCAAGGACCAGACGCAAACACCTACCGTATTGTATTGCATTAAGATGCAAAATGGTGCTACAGTACATTTTACCATGTACCACTGTCTCTGCCTCTCCACTTTTTCTTACCTCACTCATGCCAAACGCAGTTCCTGCTCAGATTACAAAAATAGTCACAATTAGAGATCCATACCAATACATATTAAAGAATATTTTTACCTCCAAAAAAATACACTAAAAAAACTGTGATTTATATTGTAATTTTTTAAATTACTATTTATTTTTTCCGCGATAAACATCTGGGGGGCCAAATCAGACCTTATGGACCCCACTTTGGGCCCTGTTTTAAAGGAATAGTCAACATTTTGGTACATGGAATCATTCGCTTTCTTGCCGAGAGTTTCATGAGAAGATCGATACCACACTCGGCACGTATGCCTGACGCTACAGCCAAGAGATGGTTAGCTTAGCTTAGCTTAGCATTACGACATGGTTCTGTGTAAAGGTTAAAAAAAGCTCATTAAATTATATGTTACATAAAAATGCTTTAGGTGGATTTTGTTACCTTAAGACAAATCCAGGTTACAGTATATAGTATATAGTATATAGTACAGCCATAGCTGTATCTGTTCCTCTGCTTTATGCTCCTGACTGTAGCTTTACATTTAATGAAAATATAGGACACTGGTATCAATTAGTACAGTGCAGAACTGTACACTTAGTAAGGTACAGTAGATAGTACACTTAATGCATTGTAGCATCATCAATAATACTTTAACGACCTCCCATTTTATACCCTTTACTCTAAGCCTACAAACTCAGTTGACACAAGCTATAAATCTATTACTATTACATTGGAAACACTTCAGACATAGCATGTATAATTAATCTCAAAATGCATGGATCCATAGATACTCTATTCACAGCCCATAATGTACACAGAGAACTGGGCTGAACCCTTGGGTGGCCTCGAGTCCAGCTGGTCCACACTAAAGGAGAACCGCAGGTCTGATGTGCTAGATTGTACAAACTGAATAATAATGCAGCGGTCTCGTAGTATCATCCTTAGGGAGCGAAGCTCTTAGAACTGGGTCTGAATCTGACCTGAATGTCTCTCTCTCTCTCTCTCTCCCTCGTTGTGTCCTCCATAATTCATGTTCCATGTGTGTGTTGGCTGCTGGTGATTATTTTTAGCAAAGCTCGCTGAATGTGTTGTATCCTGTACAGACAAACGGGCCTGGACGGAGCCACAGGGCAGGTGTGTGACACACAGCCGACCTGTGCATAGCTGTTTCTATATGTGCACGGTGATGACATGTCTGCATGTGTGTGTGTTTGTGTGGGAAGCAGCAGATGCCTGTCTGTTCCGGATCACAGCAGATGACACTGATAAGTGACAGAGGATGTGAACGATTTCTAGAGCACACTGTATAAGAGCTGTATGCGAGATCAGCCTTTACAGCACAGTAACACATAAGCTGTCACACACTGTGTTGCACATTGGTAGAGGTGACAGTCAATTTTCATATCACACTTTGTCATGGGATCTTGCAATAGCTTATTGTTGGCGGGCGGTGGGGTGACTAAATGTTGATGTTTTTAATGAAATATGACTGCAGAAAATTGCAGTGTTTCACTGCTTTACATTTGATAGACGCTACAACCAATAACAAAGCCGTGCAAATTGCAGAATAAGAGGCTTTGTAACAAAGTGGTTTGAAATTTGTGTGCAATTCAGGAATAATGCCAAGACAAAAACCAGAATCATAATGATTGATTTCCAGGCAGTGTAAGATGTCTAAAAGTCATTGGAAGGCTCCTCACTGTCAGCTCTCCACGACGTGACAATCAATCACAGCTCAGAGCTTGACTGCCATGACCCTTGACTGTGTGTGTTTGTGTAAATGTGTATATACAGTGCGACCGCTCACCTTCACGTGTGTGCATGTGTGTGGATTGACAGTGGCAGATGTGCCATTAATGATTAACACGCAGGAAGGTTCATACTGTAATTGCTCTATCACATACTGATTATCAGACACAGAGGAGTGACATCGCCATCCAGACACAATACAGGCAGAAAAAGCTGATAACTATGGGGCATGTTATGCATAGAATCGTGACAGGTGACATGCTTGGTTCAAAGAGTGGACACAGGGTGGAAAAGACAGAGTATCAGAAGTGAGGCAGTCTGCTGAACTCGCAGTGTTATTAGAGCTGACACAGAGGGAGAAGCAATGGGAGTGAGGCAGGCAGAGGTTGGTGAGAGGGGGGATTAGAGAGAAAAAAACGGAGAAAGGCAGGCAAGTGAGAGTGAATGGGGATGGTGAGGAAAAAGAGAGATACAGAGAATGAAGCAGATCTTCCCCTCCCATAGGGCTTATCTTGTTTTATAGCACTTCAGCTGAAATAAATTAAAGCAGAGGCTTTCCAAGGAGGTTTCCTCAAAGAAAGAATCTTTCAAGACACTGTGGATTTCTTTAAAATAATATGTTGTTGCCTTATAGGTAGTTTTTTGGTTTATTTCATTCTAAGGGACGTTAATAAGGCCATAAAGTCTCACATTCTGTTAAAAAATATGACATATTAGGCTATAAACATCATCTTTCACTTATAAGATAATACAGAAAAAAAAAATGTCCAGTTTGGAGTAGCCTCTGCTACACCTCTCATGCAGCGAGTAAAACATGCACCATCCGGGCTGCTGTTATCTCCTGCGGAGAGAAAACTCACCTCAACGACCTGGAGAAAAGATCCGAGCGGAGCCGAGCAACTTCACCGCCGTTTAACCCACTTGACAATCACGGATGCCTCACCGCCTCCGGACCCATCTCCCTCTCCTCACTCTTTGTCTATATGTAATGCTCTCCTCAGTCCCCTCCACTACACTGCAGAGCTCGGCCGGTTCGGCGCTGACAGCCAAAAAGAGCTAATTCCCACTGGGCGAGCACGGCGAGGCTGCGCTCCCGGTTTACTCTGGGTGAAAGACTGAGATGAGGAGGAGGACGAGAAGAAGGAGGAGGAGGAGGACGGTGCGCCACTTAACTAGAGTTTGTAATCCGCTGGCTCCACCGGGGGCCGCAGAGAGCGCGCCGTGCTGCCCGGGGACCAGCGGCGCACCGAGCGCAATGCGTCATCGCCATCTCGTGGCCGTTACGGAGAACTGACACGTTGGGGTAAATCTGATTTTCCGGTTCTCGGCTTTGATTGGCTGCGATGTGCTTCAGCGGCTTTATAATAAGCGATGACCCGCACACCTGAGACCACTTGGTGGTGAAATTAAAGTTCACGCTGTGCCCACCGGATTCATTGGTTAAGATTAATTTAAATCGTTTGAGCACAGTGTGTCAAGCGTTTTGCTGCAAAAATAATCAGAAGAGTGTAAATAATCAAACAATATTAAGTTCTACAGGTGCTTTTTAAAATGTTTTAGTAGTTTTTGTTGGTTTCATCATTTCTGTATTATTGGTTTCCAATCATCAGCTTATCATCAACCTGTAAATACTTGCAATTGGACTGAACTGTATAAATGGTGCTATACAAATATATATTGACTGTGCAATAGATGCTCTTTTTTAACGTTTTCCATCCATTTTGTGTGTCATTTCAGTTATCATGTTCATTCCAATCATCAGCTTATCAGCTACCTGTGAAGTATTTGAACTAACCTGTCTAAAGGGTGCCATGCATATATATTAACAGATTTTTCTATCTGTGCAGAATGTGCACTGCATATACTCAAATGAGTACATTTAACTATGGGCTTATTTTTATTAATAGGCCTCTGTTACCTACTTTAGATATTTTACTTGTGTTACATTATCATATTCTCTAACTCTGCTGTGGAAACACTATGCATAGTCTATGCATAATTGTCAGTTTGATGTGCATCCAATTCCTTCATGGTATTACAGTTTTATCTCCATCCTGTAGGCTTAGGCCCGGTGCCATATTATTCACAAATCAAGGCGCTGACTTATGAGGCAACGTTTTTAAGAGGATATTTATTCTGAAACGGATTTGAAGCCCATTTATCCTGATAATTTACTCTGATAAATCTACCAGGACAAATATTTTATTATAGCCTATAACTGTCATAATACCCTTGGATTTGTACCACCAGACTATTTTGTTCATGCAGTCCCAATTTACACAAACATTAGCCAACATAAACATGTTAAAGGTCCCACATTGTAAAATGTGAGCTAATCATGTCGTTTTTAAAATATTATTATTATTATAAGGGGTGTTCAAGTGCCCTATAAATACTGTGAAAGTGTCAAAACTCTCAATCTATGGAGAAATACACAAACCCATATTCAGACACTGCACCTTTGAAACAAGCTGTCGGGATATCTGTAACTTTGTGATGTCACAACTATACAATATTTAAACATTTCACAGACATCCGCAATGTGTCCTAGATTATTTCCAGTTGCAGGCTTGGCCCGAAATCACATGCTGTGCACTACATACGCAATATTCGTACTGTTGTTTAACATACTTTTGTGGGAATAAAAACTAGTATGTATCTTTTAGGAAACACAGAGCAGTAATTTATGTCGTCACTTCCTAAGAGCCTCCTTGCTGGTGGGAGACTTGTGACAATGATAACCTGTGCCAACTTCATGTGACCGAAACCACAGTTTGTGAGAATCGAAGTCTGAACTGATTTACAATATACAGTATATTGCGCCAAGCAAAGTGAAATCTTATAATTACAATTAAATTGAAACGTAATTGATATTACAGAGCTGTCTGCCAATGTTCGTTATTGTTGTTGTAACGCTTTGCATTGTGGGATATTTATGCCTCTGTAATGTCCGGTGTTGCATACTGTAATATTTCTCTGGAAATTGAGTGCAATTCGCATACTATTTCGTTTCATACAAAGGTTTCAGACACACTAAAACATCTCACGTACTGTTTTAGTGTACTACATAGCATGCTAGCATGAAATTAACGTAACCGTGGTGTACGTGAATGGCAGCACTTGACAGGAAGTAAACATGGACCCAAGCTTTTGCCTAGCAACACAAATGCACTTAAAAGAGATGGTAAATACAGGCATAGTCAGGCAGACAGCATGAGAAAAAATAAATTTACAGCACGTAAACATGTTCTAGCGGAGACGCAAACTGCAAGTATGAATCTGAAAACGAACATAATATGGGACCTTTAACAGGCCTAAATTGATTCACACCTACAACCTATTTATCACTGATTTATTTTGGTACATTAATAACAAACTCAGTTGTGGACTCCCTTCCTGCACATAACTTTATGTGGATGGTCAGTTCAGATGTGTCACTTTGCGGATGAGATCATGTCACAACGGGAGCAGGGACGCCAGCTTTGTGCGGGCGGACCACGCCCCGGCCCCGGCGTGCGGTGCACCAGCCTAGGTTAGCACACAACTGCTACATCCGGGCGCTCTGCTCGGTTTACAAGCCCTGCGAAGATGGCGACTACAGGGAGGAGTGCATTATTATCCTCCACCTCAACTGGACCTAAGAGCACACTGGAGAACTCCAACCCAGAGGAGGATGACGGACAGGACTTGTGGTGGGCGATGTGTTATTTAAGATGTGTTATTGTGAGCGGGGTTTGAGGGCGCAGAGGGTCCTTTGTGCTGGGATGAGGATGGTTTGACAGCTAGCTTGCTAACGAGGCTAGCTAGCATCAGCACCAGACTGACTGAGCAGCACTGGTGACACAGCGGCAGCACTAGCTCGCTTTAGCTGTCAGTCATTGCTTGTTAATGAATGAAGAAGCCTCGTTTGGCCGTGTTGTAACGGAGCTGTTCTGTCTGCAGGTCCACCATCCTGAGTGAAGTGTCAACCCATTCAAGATCTAAGCTACCGTCTGGGAAAAATGTCCTGGTCATGGGTGGGTATCTGTGTATGTCTGCAGTCTCCTGGCTAGCCAATAAGCATCGTTAGCCTCATCTCATCCAGGTTAGACTTAATGTTGCTCGATAGGCTAAGCTAGCTTGCTCTGGACTGATGGTGCTTTTGTGTTCAAGCCTAGTAGCGGGTGCGTCGGCTAGCAGAGCGTGTTTTACTGAGCGTCTACACACACACACACACACACACACACCGCTTTGAAACACTGCAAGTCATTCTAGCATCCAGTGATGGTAGTAGCAGCTAGGTGGAGATGATGCTGAGAGGACCAGACAAACCATCAGCCTGTGTTTTTTTTAAACCGAAGCAGAGAGGGTGCCTCCCCATCCCGCTGCTTTACACACACACACACACACACACACACACACACACACACACACACACACACACACACACACACACACACACTCCGTCTACACTACACGTCCGCCTGGGATAATCTGCAGCCTGCAACCCATTCCAGCTAATCAGCGATTTGGTTACCGACGTGTGGCTTTACTGCCATTTGTCTGTGTATGTTATCCATGTCAACATCAGCAAGCTCTGCTTCATGATGCAGTGAGTCCCCCTGTCGACATGATGTGGCATAGTGCAGAAATGAATGCAGCCTTGACCTTTATAACACGCACAATAACAATAATAATGCCATGCTGTCAGCACTGAGGTTGGCAACAACGCCAGGACTAATTCAGATACAGTCCATTGTCAGTAGACATACAGTATATTAGAGCTAGGGCTGTGTATTGGCAAGAATATGGCAATGCCATGGCTATCATGATACTGGCGTAACCATTCAATATATTGTGATACTGCAAGCAAGGCGATATATTGCAATTTTATATATATATATATATATATATATATATATATATATATATATATATATATATATATATATATATATATATTGTTTAGCAAAACTGTCATAATATAAAGAACACACCAGAAATACACCATTACAGAATCAGCATAAATAAAACATTTACACTGCAAGCAAAAACTGCATTGTTTTTGCCCCAACTGCATGGGATTAGTTTAAAGTGGGCATATCCGTAAAGGGGGTACCCATAGAACCCAGTTTCATTCACATATCTTTTGCTGTGAGGCCAAGGGACCCCTGTGAATATCGCCATGCCAGTTTTTCCTTGCCAAAATTTATCCCTCTACAACTTCTACTACTTTTTTTAAGAGGTTAATTAAAAATAGATGCAGTGTTTTGAGAATCAATACAGTATCACCCAATATATCGCGATCAGATGTGTATTGATATTTTCCAACACTCCTAATTAGGGCTGATGATCCCTTAATGAAAACTGCAAACTCTATAATGAAGCTGTGTGGCTCTAGTCAAGTGGATTGTTTACAGCATATGTGTTCTACACATGTATTTGTTTAGTGCTGAGTAGTTGATTAATCAATTAGGTAATTGACAGAAAAATATATCTGCAACTATTTCGCTAATTAATTAATCACTTAAGTCATTTTCAAGCAAAATTGTCAATCATTTCCTGCTTCCAGCTTGATCTGCTGCTTTTCTTTGTCCCTTGTGGCACTAAACAGAATATCTTTGCACTACTGGTTGGGATTTAGATAAGTGTGATTGGCAATTGTTACTATTTTCTGTCACTTTATAAACCAAATGATTCATAAATTAATCAATTAAGTAGGGGTGTCAGAAAATATTGAAACTATTGCCTGCAAAGATTAACTCAGTCAATATTTTATTTAATTTGCAAAGGGACGCACCCTCTCAGTGTATGTGCCCTCTCAAAGTAGTGATGATGTTGCATCATACAGGGACTGTGATAAATGCAAATGTCCGATGTTCTAATTGCATAAAAAAAGTAAACTTCTTTTTCTCAGATTTTATGCATATGGTGGTTTCTTCTCTATACATTGACAGTTTTCCTAAAATTAGATGTATAAAACCACAATATATCACCTTGCTTTCCCCCTGGGATTAATAAAGTCAGCTATCTATCTGTCTCTCTTGCTTACAGTATGGTAATATATTGAATTGTAGCCTCTGTATCATGTTATGTATTGCCAGATTCTTTCCAATACACAGCCCTACAACAAAGTAATGTGCAGTTAGTTGCAGCCATATGTTTGTGCAGTTTTGTACATTTCTAACTCTGGATAGTGTGGGATGCACACTTCAGCACACCATATGCTTTCTGTTAAGCCTGCAGTGTGTTACTAGTACAGCTCACACAGCAAATTGTACACCTTCAGCAGTGATGTGGTCGGTTGGCAACACTTTGGTTGTACATATATGCCACTTAACATGCTTTTGTCAAGTTTGAATTCTCATTTATTCTCATTCAAAGTGAAAGCATTCACATTCTAAGTACTGAACTGCAATATTAGTATCATTATAGCAGTGGATGGATGAGGCTACTAGCCATAATTCGTTTTCTTTGTTGTGTTTTTTTCTTTTTACTGATTTTGTGTGTGTGTCTAGGTGAGGTGGGTTCGGGGAAGACTGCCTTGGTTGCGAAGCTGCAGGGGGTTGAAGAATTCATGAAAGGGCGTGGCCTGGAATACCTCTACTTCAGTGTCCATGATGACGACATTGATGGTAAACAGCAACTGTTGCACTTCATAGACCAATATGTCTTTTTCTCACTACAGAGTACCTTTAAGGTCATGTATTTATCTTGATTTGTTGTGTGTGTGTGTGTGTGTGTTTAGACCACACTAGGTGTAACGCCTGGGTGTTAGATGGAGACCTTTATCACAAAGGTCTGCAGGGAGTAGCTGTGCCAGTGGACTCGATCGGCAACACGTTGCTGCTGATAACGGTTGACATGTCGCGGCCGTGGAACGCTCTGGACTCTCTCCAGAAGTGGGCGGCCGTCGCTAGGGAACACATCGACAAACTCCGGGTCGCCCCGGAAACGCTGCGGGAGCTGGAGCACAGACGTGAGTCATACTGACAGCAGTCAGGCAGTCAAGTATGTCCAGTGTTTCTTCACAGAGATGCTCTTAGTTGTACGAAAGCACTTATTAAATAGTCTCAAAGCCCTTTGTTAAAAGCTTTGCATTGGAGCACTAACCCTTCAGTTTTTTTTTTTTTTATTATGAGGCCCCGTTATGACAATGATTATGCCACATATATTGAAAATTGTAATCCATGTCATTTGCTCATCATTGTGTGCGGTATTGTTATGCTATGTGTGTATGTGTGTGTAGTTGTAAAACAGTTCCAGGAATACACAGAGCCAGGCAGTGGGGAGGATGGCACTCCACAGAGGAGGAGTGAAGAGGAGGAGAGTGTGTTGCTGCCGTTAGGAGACAACACACTCACACACAACCTGGGAATACCAATGGTGGTGGTCTGCACCAAGGTACACAAACACACATTCACTGCTGGCTCATAAACATAGCTTATGTGTGGAAACATATTTTCCTTTTACTTCAAAATCTTAAAGGGATGGGCGATCTTGAGAAATTAGCAAGAGTACACTACATGTTTTTTGTTGCCAACTCTTTTCCAATCAAAATAGCAGCAGCTCCAAAAGTCAGTACATCTAGAGATACAGTCACCAAGTCGGCAACACTGACAGTCCGTCACTTCAGGTCTCCCTCCAAAACTTCTCCCCCAAAATTACCATTACAAACATAAACATATCATAACAAGCCAAACATGGCTGTTGTTGTTATTCACAGCTGTCAAGCTAGCAGCTTGCGAAAGACTCCGGTGACGGGCAGAGCATTTTACTTATTGATTGCTGTCGGGATGTAATGAGAATTTCAGCAAATATAATAAAAAATGTTTCCAAAGTCTCCACCAACCCTACCTTTTAAGTGTCCTCTCTGTGTGCTGTATATCATTCTGGGACTTATGAGATCTATGTGGCATTGTCAGATACTTTCGAAATAAATTGTCTTTGTTTTTTGTTGTTTTGCATCTACCTATACACTTTCACCTGCGTCTGACCCTTACTTCTCTGTCCTCAGTGTGACGCCATCAGCACATTGGAGAAGGAGCACGACTACAGAGACGAACACCTGGATCTCATCCAGTCTCACATCAGACGTTTCTGTCTGCAGTGTATCCTTCACTGAACATTGTCTCTGCTGTGAGCCAAGAAGTGCACAAACAAAAGATTAATAGTGTCAGAAAGCATGAACGTATTGGTCACAGAACCTTATACGCAGAGGTTTTAATGGGGTTGTTGATCAATACCACTGACTTTGCAGTTTTCCTGTCAGATGCTGAAATTTAAGGCATTCATTTTGGCCTGCACTCTCCTAACTGTCCAGTGATGAAAGATGGTGATACAGTACAAGGTGTTTTGTTCTCGGGTCAAAGGCAAGGTTCCCAGCTGTATTGTTATTGCAGTATTTTGGCCACTGTATGCTGTTCATGAACCAATGATGTTGTTGATAATTGCTTTGGTGTAAAGAGACTTCTATAAAAGTCATACTGTATATTACCCGGTACTGCTTGAAGTAGTGTGTTTTGCAGAATCATTTCTCCAGTCAGTCCTGCGTGGAAATGCTATTAGATTTCCAAGGGTTATTGCGTTTGAAATAGCAAAGATTGCACACTGCATTAGTTCTTTAATCTGTTTGTGCCCAAAGACTATTTTTAGTGTGATAAGGAAATATACCACAACATTTGTTCTGATTGGTCAAAAGTCATGAAATTTGGTACCAACATAGTTTGGATCTTTTGAAAAAAATTATAAAAAGTGAGAAATCACACTTTTATCAATAGTCAAACATCAGGATTTCTGAAAAAATAGGAAAACACTAACATTATTACATGATTTTCAAATGAGATATTTTTTACACTGCCTATGCGAGCATATCTTTGATGTTCTGCAGTTCATAGATAACAAATACTTGATTGTGCAACTTTTCTTAGCATTCTATATCTAGTATTTGGGCACATCATTGAACTACTGTTTTTTTTTTTCCTTAATATTCTATTGCAAAAATAATAGTAGAGACAGAAAAACTCACTTTTTAGCCAAACAATTTGACCAATTTTGAAAATTACTTCATAACTGTGTTTAGGCAAACCCAGAGAACATTTCCACCAAAGGAGATGAAAAATTTCAGTTGGCGAGCACAAAAAATTGGATACAAAGGAGACCGGTTTACTGTCACTGTGCTGTTAGTTTTATTTTTGGCCCTGTATTTAGAAATGAAGGTGTTGAATATATCCTTGACTGCCACGTCAGATGGTGCGTCTCTGGTCTACACATCAGTGAAGGAGATGAAAAACCTGGACATCCTGTACAAATATCTGGTCCACAGACTCTACGGCTTCCCCTTCCACTGCCCGGCGCAAGTTGTGGAAAGAGACGCCGTCTTCATGTAAGCCTGCCTCTGCGTGTGTGTGAACATACTAGATCTGTCGGGGGGCAGGTGTTTGTAACCCGTCATCTGCTCTCTCAGTCCATCAGGATGGGACAATGAGAAGAAGATTGCCATACTTCACGAGAACTTCCAGACAGTAAAAGCAGATGACAGTTTTGAGGAAGTGATAGTCAAACCGCCAGTCAGAAAGGTACCGGCTCCCACTAAAGCTTACAGTGCAGCACATTGATTTTTGCTATAATAATTGTTCTGCATAATTTTTGCCCAATGTGTTCATCTTTACCCAATATCCCTGCAGGCATTGTGAGATTTTTAACCTGAAGGACTGTAGGAGATTTAAAAACAATTATTTATTTTTTCTTGCTTGTCACCAGATTGTACACGAAAAGGAGATTCAAGCAGAAGATGACCAAGTGTTCCTGGTAAAACTGCAGGTCAGAAAACATTCCTATTGTGTTAATGCCATTTGGTTTGCTGTTTGCCAGTACTTACAATTAAATCCAACTTGAAGGTCCTAATATGTTAATTGAATACTAATTGGAGCGAGTGTGCATATTGTGCTCCAATTTGCAGTCACTGCTTGCCAAACAGCCTGCTGTGACAGCAGGGCGGCCAGTGGTGAGTGCTCCTTTTTTTTTCTAGTTTTGGCTCATAAGATAAAGAAAAGCTCCGTCCAGTGTCCGTATGTGTGAAACAAACTGGCGTCGTTCACAGGACACCACCAGTAGAGCACCCACCGGCTCCCCCAGGACGAGTAATCGCTCCGCAGCGGCCAACGTAGCGAACGTAATGCCACAGTCGGGTAAGTCATGCATTTCATCGCGCCACACTTGACTACTGTTCGGTCAATGTGATGTTTTTAACTGTAGTCTGTGTATGCTGCAGGTCAGACCAGTGAGGGTGTGCTGGCAAACTTCTTCAACAGTCTACTGACAAAGAAAGCAGGGACAGGAGGGCCTGGGACACCAGGTGGCGGTAACAACACTCCAGGAACAGTACGCAAGTCAGGTGAGATAACACACTAGGTGGTAGAGGTTGTTACAATGCTCTGGTTTTGCCGGATAGAGAAAATCTGCTCATTTACTTAATCATTCTCAATTACTCTTCATCACCCAGCTTCTTTTTGGTTTCCACCTCCAATCTGCCATCCTTCATTTTCTCACCTCTTTACTCTCCCGTCCTCCGCCCCAAACATGAACATAACACATGGTAAAGAAAATCACGAAAGGGTCCAAACAAACACCCGTCATCTTTGTCTGTACTCTGTGTGACATTCATTAACTGTGTTGTACAATCTCACTGTTAACATCACTCGTGTGCATTTGTGTGTGTATGCACTAGTCAGAGGATGCTGGCCACGTTAAGGTGTGTGTGAGAGAGATATTCCTCCTTTCTTATTGCTTGTGTATGTCACTGTTCATCCCTCTATTTCTTTGACCCTTTCCCTCCCCTAAGCCTCCAGCTTTCTCCAGCATCTGAGGAGGAACAATGCCAGGATCACGTTTCCTGCATCACCTATTTACTTCTTGTACAAAAACACATGGGTTTGCTGTGGGTTATAACTTATATTAAAGGGACATTTTGCAGATTTTAAACCAGCTTTGTATCATTGCATTGTGGGTGGTGCAAATTTAAGAAGTTTGGCTTCCCTCTGTGTTACCAGTCTTGCCAACTTAGCGACTTTGTCGCTATATTTAGTGAGTTTTCAGATCCTTCGTGTCTCTTTTTCTGAAAAGCGACTGACGACAGATCTAGTGACTTTTTCTGGTGTTATTATGCTTTTGGAGACTCTGACGTGAAAGTACGTATCATTCATACTCTTCTCAACAAGCAGCGGGTGATGCTGTGGACCCCTCCCCCGCCCCAAAGCACTCACAGGCGGCCCAGTCCTAGTTGTGCAGCAGAGCCTCCTAGCTGCAGTCAGAGCAGGAGATGTTCATCCCTCCACATCCAGACTGCAGATGAATTGCACATGCACAAAGCCGCCACTGGCTGGATGTAGATGTAAAAAAATTTTTGTCTTAAATAAATCACTGCACTAAACTAAATCACTGCATTTGACTCACACAGCCTCAGTCACTTACTCACCTCGTCCACTGTGTGTGTGTGTGCCTCTGCATAAGCAGATATCTAGCTGGCTAGCTCATCGTGTCTCACTCTAAACTGTACACACAAAAATACAGAAAGGAGTGGGAATGATACCCTGAATTAAAAAATAAACAAAACCTAAATAACTCAGCCAGAGTGTCTCTTTTGGGTCACTTTTGCTGGTCCCAAGCCCAGATATAGGAGTGTTAGTGTTTAGGATGTTTTTTACTCATTTTTGCCTCTCATACAGTGGCCATTACAATTTCAAGTACATGGTCAGTTATGCAAATTCAGTGATGACGTCTTTTAGCAACTTCTTGTGACTTTTAGGACAGCCAATAGCTACTTTCCTTTCTGAGGAGTTGGCAACACTGTGTGTTACTGCTGGTGAGTGCGGCGCTCCGATCGCTGGTAATAGCTGGCTGAAAATTTGCAACATTTCCCTTTAATTTTTTTTTTTTTTTTGATCTTTGGACTACATTATGTTAAATCAGGACCTTCTGAGAACTGAAATTGTGGCTCAGGAGCTGATCCCATGGCTACTGATTTACGTTTGCACCATATGCCTGAGGCACCACCAAAACGTGAGTGTTTCAGTTCTTATCAGAATAGGTGTATTCATTTCTTATTAGTGGCAAGTATTTAAAATAACACCCACAGAAAGGTCACCTATTTGTGGTGCCAGTCCAGGATCAGGATCATTTATTTATGCAGCCCTAATGTTTCCCCTCCTAACACCCTGTCTCCATTCTGCTCTTCTGCGTTTTTTTGGCATGCTGCATTGCATTTCTCATAATTAACATCTGCTACAAACATTACACATGATTCTAACTAAGACTGAATGATACGGGAAAATATACAGTGTATCTTGATACTTTTCAATGTATTGGCCATATTCTATATACTGTATATCCAATAGTAATTTATTCTCTGCAAAGTGGTTTATGGTATGAAGGTGGATTAAGGTATGAAAAGTAAAATATGTTTTCCACTGTTTTCTGTTTTCACCTAAGGTAACTTCAAAAAATTACTACATGAAAAATACAGTGTACTGATTAAACTGCAGGCCTGACATATTTAGTGCAATAAGAACTAATATGCAAATAAATAAAAATACACTCATTGCCAAAGGTTAAGCATGAATGCAGATTGTTCCATACTATCTTGATATCATAGCAAATACATTAGCATATACTAATCCAGTGAACAAAGTCAAGCTGTTTTCCTACCTCTCTATCACAGTATACACTCCTCTGTCTGTTAACTAACTCGTTTTGCAGCTGTTTTTTCCCAAATGAGATGAATTCACTGAAACCAGTCCAGTCTTCTGAGATATTTAGTATTAGATTGATAAAGTAGCCCAAATAATGATACTAAAACCCTGTTTAATATCACCCCAGTAATACTATTGCGAATCATTCGTAAATATTCTTACTTCACCGAGCTCTTATTTTAACCATGTGTAGTGGTCTTTGTGCTTATTGCATTGTGCCTTAACCACTCAAAGCTGTTGTTTATTGCACTGGTTAAAATGCTTGTGTGCTGTGATGTAGTACTAATTTGCACATATCTACTGTATTCACACTTTTGCAGGTTCGAAGCTGGGTCTGAGCGACGTACAGGCGGAGCTGGACCGCATATCCAGCCGGGAGGCTGACTCGGACTTGCCCAATGCCAACGACACCCCTGCCACCGACGGCCAGGACACATGAAGACCAACACACGTCACCCTGCCCCCACCCTTTTCCACCTCAGTCACCCTCCACCTCCCTTGTCTTTCCTCTCTCCACACCATCACAAAGATGCGGGGAGAAGAAGGACGTAGACACACAGTTTTCCCTCCCCATCATCTTTCACTTTCTCCTCAAGGAGAAGAAGTCACCCTCTCTTCCCTTAACCCCTTCTCCTGCACCTTTTTATCCACCCCCTTTCTCTTTTCTCTTCCTGGCTGTGGCGCTGCGGGCGAGTATCTGTCACTGTTACATACAAGACTGTCTGTTACATGAGAGTAAATGGATATGGGGGACCAACGGGGGTTGTGGAGGTCGAGATGAGAAGAAGTGAGAAAGGTGGGTTGAGTGAGATTCATTACAGGAATGAAAGCGAGGGTGTTTTATCCATCCATTTCTTGTGATGGTACAGTTGGTGTTTTTACTGTAGGAACTGCTGAAGGGTGCATGTTGAAGAAACGGCACTTAGGCTACTGTAGGGATGATTGTGTGTTTAATGTATGTGGGGAAAGACATGCTTGGCCAGAGGAAGAGATTGAGATAAAAAGAAAATGCCTGAAACAAAATTGCAAACAGTCTTGTTTTTTTTTTTTTTTTTTTTAAGATGAAGGGACAAACATAACAGTATTTGTGTGTGTGTGTGTGTGTGTGTGTGTGTGTGTGTGTGTGTGTGTGTGTGTGTGTGTGTGTGTGTGTGTGTGTGTGTGTGTGTGTGTGTGTGTGTGTGTGTGTGTGCATGCGTGCGAGTGACAGAGAGACGGAGAGAATTAAGGACGTTACTTCAACTTAGACCTGTATGTTGAAAGACTTTTGGCTGTTTGCATTTCAACCAAAAGGCAAAAGCATTACTATGCTCTTACACTATAAGCTCTTAAAACAGTGCATACACTATTGTTGCAGCAGCACTGTCTGGTAGACTACACAAACCAAACATGACAAAAAAAAAAAAAAAAAAAACATACGTCAGAATCAAACACTAGTCCTGTGTAGAGCCCACCTAAGGTCCATCATGGCACCCAGTTCTACAATTGGCCAAACGTCCCCTCATGGTAGATACTGCTCAGACCTGTAGATAACAGACAGTGCACTGAAAAGGGAGAGGGGTAGAGGGTTGTAGAGGGTAGGTGGGTAGCTGAGCTTTACTTGTACAGAAAGAAGCACTAGTGATTCAGTTCCATAGTTACTGCGTTTTGGGTGGTGGGTGGGCAAGGGGGCTCAAAACGAGGGAGGGTCACACCACGAATGTACAGTCATTGTCTCGCTGATTGGTCCTGTAATTTCAGAGCTCTGTGTTGGCGTTTGTATAATCAGATCTGTTAATCAGTCAAATAAAAGGTGTATTTATTCGGATTCATCCACTTTGCTTCCCTTTGTTTTTGTTTCTGGCATTCCTCACTCTGAATCAAAAGTTATATGATATGAATTGTTACGAAGAACAAAAACTTCTTACAGCTGAAATTCCTTCAGTTAATCAGTGGTTGTCAACCTCGGGGTCAGGACCCCAAAGGGGGTCGCGAGAGAATTTCTGGGAGTCACCAGATGGTTGTGGAGAAAAAGTAAAATGAGATATTAAAAAAGACTGGGGAATGTTTTGTACATTACGTCGCCTGTACCAGTGATATAATTTGCCTCAGAATAGATTTTATAGTTTGTGAGAATCAAAGTGTTTGTTCCGGCAGGTCGGAGAGAGAAAAAGTCACAAAACGCATCAAAAATCCACAGTGTACGCAGCACATTGTTCAATGCCTAGATGCTAAAATTTCAAACTAAATGAAATTGTCATCACAAACAAAGCATTAGTTGAGTCCATGTTGGTAACCATCCACCTGCTGTTGTGCCCTTTAATGTTCTTGTTGGCAAAGAATAAATCAGACAACGGACATATGGATGGCTGAAATTTAGCAAGCAGATAGTGTCGTAGGCAC
This sequence comes from Pterois miles, assembly GCA_947000775.1. Lineage (NCBI taxonomy): Eukaryota > Metazoa > Chordata > Actinopteri > Perciformes > Scorpaenidae > Pterois > Pterois miles. The sequence goes on along the minus strand of CAMQGK010000638.1, from coordinate 14,453,810 downwards.
TTAGGTAGAGTGCTCTTCTTCAGGCAGAAACAAAGGGTAATGGAGGACAAGACACTGGTGGCACAAAATAACAGAAACACCTTAATACAGTTGCTCTGCGTGGTTGCTCATGTTTTTTATTGACTCTTGATTCAATTAAATTGGTATTTTTTTCACCCATTAAGTGTCTTTTGATCAGCGCGGTGAAGACCTACTTAAAGATAACTCAAATTTATGAGCCTCACCACTGAGATACAGTATTTGCTGCAGGGTTATTGCATTGTAAGTGGTTAAAGTTATTTTGTCCACCCTGTGTAGGCACAGTGGCTGCCGCTGTCTCGCAGATTCTAATCTCTAACCGGGGCTGGGCAAATAAATATTATTTATATGTACAGTATAGTTATACAGTCCTCCAGTGTCTTGTATCTGAATGATTTCTCTTGATATCTTCATAAGAATGCAGTTTATGGGCTGCTTACTTTAAAGCATCATTCTGTCTGTATTTTTATGAGCCCTAAGCAGATAATTACAACACAATTTCAGATCATTATCATTAGAATACTGGGATGACATGAGCTCAAACCTAATGTGATTGACTGCTAATACTAAGAGCAACTAAAAATATATGTATGAAAAGGTTTGCATCACTATTTTATAAATAAATCTGTGATTTGTAGATGTTCCTGATGGGCAGTCTATTTTTCTGATGGTAACTTGCAGACATACAGTAGTTGTGCTTTATATTGTGTCTTGTTTTTAACCGTGCTAATGTGTCATTATTTGAGGAAATGAAATAGCCTCTCTGTCCGCCACAGCTGGAGACAGTGGATGAGCGCCACATAGTTTTATTCCGAGGGTATGATGTTGATCCCACATGCTGTCAAAAGAAGCAGAAAATAATGAAAGCCCATAAGCAGTCGCTGAAATAAATGTCATCACCTTACGATAGATGCAGTTCAAGTGTTGCGTGAACAAAATAAATTGTCACACTTCCATTTGCTCTGGTAACATGTGGTCTATGTTATTACTCTTCCTCACTCTGATATTATTCATACCCCTTGCAGGCATGTGACTGGATATTTTTATTAGCCTGCTACACATTTCAGTCACAGTTTGAGAGATGATATGAATAGAAAATGTTCCAGCAGTTCATTGTGGTTAAACCACTGATCGTTTCCTTTTCCAGTTCATGCAGTGACACCAACATGCTTCCCTATGACACTTTGGAGTTTGACCTTTTCCACGATATGGCACGTATCAGACATGTGAACATGCACTCTGCTATGTGTGACACTTTCTATTTTAATTGTTTTCATTTGATAGCAATACATTTTCTTTCCCTATGACTATAATAATAGGTCAAATCAAGCTTTCCAACCCTTTAACTGGAATTGTTGTGACACTTGCGTGTATTTAATACAAAGGAGCTTAACCCTGGCTGTAGTAGGTTCAATTTTACAGATAGAAGAAGGTACAGATATAGCAGCTTTATCTATAATAATACATCATAATTTATTAGTTGATCATACAGTATTTTGTTTAATCATCTGAATCTGTAAAGTAACTAAAAGTGTCACATAAATGTAGTGCAGTTATATGATATATTTCCCAATATTTCCCTCTGAGATGTAAGTAGAAGTTGTAAGGTATGGAAATGTTCAAGTAAAGTACAGCTACCTCAAACTTGTACTTAATTACAGTACTTGAGTAGATGCACGCATAGTTATTTTACACGTCTGGTTACAACTAGTTAGTTGTTTCAGTGTCAGGGCAGTCAGCTGGTTTTAGCTCTTTAGCTCTTAGACTGGATCCTACAAAAACACACCCCAGGCGTGTCTTCTCTTCACTTTGTGAAACAAGCATCTAACATCTTGGCTAACAGTGCATTAAAATCTGAGCTGTCGTTATAAGGCAGGTGTTCCCAGAGAACCACAGCACAACATGGAAATGATTGGTATTTCTGTCAAACTATAAACGGACATTTCGCCTGGTACTTCTTTGTTAATCAGCTACGACGCAAGTGCTTTCAAAAAGGTCTGGTTTCATTTGAGATCACTTCAGCTGCTCTCAGTACATTTTTAAAGAAAAAGAATTTAAAACACTGGTGAAAATACGTTTACTGTTTGCACTCCAGTCAGTTTTGAATAAAGGTTGGGGGATTTACAACTTCTGAATGGTTCAGTTGCCATCTAAACTCAGCATCTTTTACACATAATCCTTCAATTGCTCTGAAACTTTCAATAGGCAGCCAGAGGGATGTGTTTTCACACTGTTTTTAAACATTTTATGGACCTAATCTGAGAGATGCCTGTGTTCCCTCTGAACCAGTTTTTGAAAATGTAATAGATTTAGTTTTATTAAGTAAACTTATTTTTTCTTGATGCAGTTTTCAGTTTATTGCACCAAACCTTGCTTAAAAATTTGATTATTTAGCGTGGGTTTTCTCTGGGTACTCCGGCTTCCTCCCACAGTCCAAAGACAAGCTGTGACTCTAAATTGCCCGTAGGTGTGGATGTGAGTGTGAATGTTTGTCTGTCTCTATGTTGTCTGTCTCTATGTGCCCTGCGATGGACTGGCGACCTGTCCAGGGTGAACCCCGCCTTCGCCCAATGCCAGCTGGGATCGGCTCCAGCCCCCCCGCGACCCCCAACGGGATAAGCGATTGACGATGGGTGGACCCTTATTGCATGTTCTTGCCAGTTTTGACATAAAAAAGGAATGGTGGATCAATATATTTCGAGAAATCTCGAAGTAGAAGTCTCTGCTAATTAAAAGCACACATGACAAATTATTTTTTCACCATGCACATTTACCCAGCTTAACTTGTGTCTCTTATTCTCTTGTCTAGACAAGAAATCAGTCATCAACCTCACTGTCAACCTCACTGTATTAAATGACCTGTGGTGACCTCTAGAAAAATCACAGCCTCATGAAACTTTACAACCACAAATCACAACATAACTGTTTCTTCCGTGTTCCTCAAGGGCTTGGTGTCTTGACAGAAGTAAGCATAGGAATGGCCATCATATTACATCATAATTTTCTAAGCCCTTATACACTTAATTCATAAAATGAGTTTTTGTCAACAGATAGGACAACTGCTCGCCCAAACAGGACCTGATATGGAGTGAAGCCAGTGTTAGCATGGACCCTGCTATGATACGCCAATATGACATAAGGCAACAGAGTGTCTCAGTTCAACTAATTATCCTCCACAAAGAGGGCCAACATAGACAAAAAGGTATGATTAAAACGCACAATCAACCTGTCAGACTGAGGATGAAAAAGGGATGTGCGAGACTTATGAATCTGTAAGAGCCTACACAATTCCTTAAACAACGTAGACTCAAACTTGCAACTTTGATCAGAGTGGATGCTGCACAGAGCCCCAAAATGACAAACCCACTCCTCTGTCAAAACTTTGGCAATACTGCATGCCTCTTGATTGGGGAGTGGAAAAGCCTCTGTCCACTTTGAAAAGTAATTACCACCAACCAGTATATATTTGTTTTTTTCTAGTGGTCTCTTGGAGAGGGACCAGAATATCAAGTGCCACTCGTTCAAAAGACCTAGAAGTATAGCTGAGGGCTGCAAAGGAACACATGGCTGCTTTCCAGAAGTTTTACGGGAAGCACAATCCACGCATTCCCTGACCAGTGCCTTAACATTTCCAAACCACCTTGACCAGTAGAAAGTGGGCCAACTGCCCCTCCAAGCTGTGAAAATTATGCAGCCACTGCAGGGAGTTAGTTATTATAACCTCTCTTATGATTTGATGCTTTGAAAATAAAATGAGTTTAATAAACTGAATATACCACCAGGCATTATGTGACACTAGTCCAGGAGGAGAGATCACTTAAAGGTGAATATATGTTTAGATTAATATTTTTATGATGTAAAATAAAATACAGTTCATTATAAATATAAGTTGGAGATTAGGAGTTGTTACTCCTTCAGTAACACTGCACATGTTGAATTTGTGCATCAGTATACTACCTCATTTAATTTTGATTTAAAAACAAACAGCAAATAAATTGCATACTTTCCGAATGTATATATTATATTATCCTAGGTTTGTGTTTTATATAATACTGCATCAAATGAAACTAGAAAACGTAGGGAATCCATCTGTACCAACCATGTCATACCTTGTCAGGAAGGAGGATAAATAACACTCCAAGTTTGGGCTAAAGTTTGTCGAGGAAAAACTGGCATGGCCATATTCAAGCCTTGACCTCTAACCTCAACATATGTGGATGAAAATAGGTTCTGTGCATACCCATGAGTTTCCCCTTTGCAGACATACCCACTTTATGACAATCACATGCAGTTTGGGGGCAAAAACTATGCAATTTTTTGGATACAGTGTGTTTTTTTGGCTATTTTAAAATGTATGTGTGTCAATATTTCTGTGTACTGGGGTGTCTAAACAGTCTTGGGATTACATAAATTGGGTATCACTGTAAACCTGAGACTCTTGTGGATGCAATGAGCTCAGTTGTATTCATATGTGATGATGTTAGTCCCCATAGTAGCCCTTTCATTGTATTGGGACCATTTTTTGAAGCATGACGTCACTGTATAAACTGACCTGTGGTGACCTCTTGGATAATCACAGCCTCATGAAACTTTATAACCACAAACTAGAGACCTAGAGCATTCAGGGGAGATTTTTTTTAGGTTGATTGACAATAAGGGGCTTTCTGAGCAGTTTCCAGAACAGCAGTCCTCGCCATCTAACCACAGCAAAATGCAAGCCTACATATAGCTGAGTATGCCTAAGGTTTACTCTCCGCCTTCAATCAGTTAGTAATGGATTGAACTCATCAGTTTTCCTAACTTGTGCAGTTCATGTTACCACAAAATCAACTATGGAGACAAATGATGAAATGCCACTGCATCCACAGCACAGTATCGTGTTATTGTGGCCATTGCATATTTTTTCTCAGGCACTTTATGTGTCATGGGATCAGATTATTATGGGTTTCTTTAGAAAAATGAAATTCAGTCATTACACACATTTTGTGGTCTATGCATGATTTTTCATCTACTTCCTTTAACCACTGCAGTTTATCATTAGCTAAATAAGTCCCACTTTAACTGCATGTTAATTAACTCCCTCTATCATATCACAGCAGCCCATGAATCACAGCCCAGTCTAATGAATGCTCCTCGCCCTCCCCACTACCACGATGACACATCTTTCATTTATGGGATAAAAAATGCAGAAACTGAAATTGACATTTAAAAGATGTCCACATCTGTTAGACAGCGGTGAAATAACAATTTATATGCTAAAACTTTATTTAAAATGGCGATCTATTTTTTCAGAGTGCGGCAGAATACTGTGTTTTTTCCCTCGCCATCTTGATGTTCGATCTCGCACTAGGCGGAAGCAGCATCTTCGGCGGAGCAACAGCGGGTGTGGTTCGGACTTGTACGGGTGGTTCACCTAGCAGCTCTTTTCCCATTTCCAGCCAAGAGAAAGGACAAAATTTTCCTGACAAGAACCACGGAGGAGCCGCTCGACTCTGGTAAAGATAGTATGTTTATTTCAGCTGTTATATAGCGTATTTGCCGCGCGTCAATGTTTGCTCCAGCAAAGAAAATCATCTTTGGCTAGGGAGGGGGCTCCGGTGGGGTTTTCTGATTTGGCTGGCAGCACAGCAGGTTTTGTACAGTGGCGCTTGGATCTACTTTTCATACGTCCTGGTTAGCTAGCAAAGCTAATCAAACCTGAATTAAACATTTGGGCGGTTCGCTAGGAAGTCACGATTCCAATAATGAACCGATTTGTTACGATAATGACTTCAAATACGGGTTTCATCTCAGGATAAGTATTAACAATTTAGGCATTGTGAGTGAAGCTCTAAACTGTGTTTGTTTATGTTAGCTAGTTAGCTAACTAGCGGAGGGGTTAGCTACGCACGTTAGGCTAGCTTAGCGAGCTTTCAAGGTAAGCTAGCCAACCTGTTAGCTAGCGGTGGTGGCTACACGCTAGCGTTTCGGTCTTGATGTATATGTCCTTAATATACATTTGGTGCAACCTGTACAGTTGAATGTGGGTTTTTAGTTTTGATTAAGTAGCTTGTAGTTAGAGCCACCACGAGAGGAGGAGTCATGGAAGTGATTGCGGGACGGAGGGGGTAGTTTCTCTCATTGGAAACCCAAGCTGCGAGGTCGGAACTTGGCCGTGGTAGGGGGAGGGGGAGAAATATGCCTTTGATGTTCCTTGCCGCTGAATGGTGAATTGTGTTCGTGCTGGCCTGGAAATACCCACCGCTTTGCTCTCTCGGCTGGAGGTGGAGGCTCGGCATTTCCCCTCCTAGCTACGTTAGCGAGCCAAACAAGCGTCTGAATCACAGGGAGCTGGTACAGGTAACGTTAGCGTAGAAGACAGCGGTTTTATTATTGAGGCCACGTAGGAGAAACGCATAAACATAACGATTACGTTTGGGTTTGGCAAACAAGAACTCAAGGTTGAGTGCAAGTGGGCTTATTTCCCCCGTGTAACGTTACTTGTTTCTTTTTCCGCAGATATATCTGCTGTGCGGGCTGAGGGCAGGCAAGAACAATGGCAACCCAGTGTAAGTATGAAAAACTTCCATTAAAAGTAGCTTTATGTTCATGTACACTGTGCTTTATTTTTGATCCTTTATGTACATAAGCGTTTCTTTGTACATGCATACATGAAACATCATAAGCCTTGAGGCATTGTGGAAATTGGAAAAATGGGAGCTAGGTGAGCACATGTTACACTCCCAAGTAATTATTCGTCTTTTGTTACGTCTGAGTTTCTTCTCTAGGGAAAAACGTGCATGGGGATTGAAAGAGGAATTTGATGTTTACAAAGGCCTACTTAAATTTGTGAGCAGTACCTGGGGGCATCAGGCATAGGTGCACAGTCTTTTTCTATGCTTATTTCTGTTTGCTTAAACAGGATTTTTTTTTTTTTTCACTCATTGAGTCAAGATAACAAATGTTATAGGGCTGACACAAATGCTTCGAAGCTGCGACTGTGGCCAAGGTATTCGACCTCCAAATCACTATTAGAATGCTTCATTTTATATATAAGTATGTAATGTAGAAATCCCCAAATTGCCTATCAAATAAGGAATAATCCCAAAACATTATTCATATTTAACATGAATTATTCGTAGTTATTCTCAGACGGATATCACTGTTTGTTTTACGTGGTAGTGCGGCAGCAGCACTGTCCCATGCATTGACATGCTGCTCCGCGAAGCTTTGAATGTCCTCAGATTTTTCCAAGTGAAGCTAAAAAGCCCCCATGGCATTCAAGACAACCCTAGAATGTTATATCACTACTTATATGATAACTGAAGCCTGTAAGATCACTCTTAAAAATAATTTTTGGCTCTAAACAAGAAATGTTCAAGGAACAGTGTGAAACAATTATGGGGATCTACTGGCAGAAATGGACTATAACATTGAGAAGTATATCTTCTTAAGTGTATAATCACCTGTAATTTAGAATCACTGTGTTTTTGCTAATGTAAAATGGGCTGTTTATTTCTACGTAGGGAGTGGCTCCTCTCCACACAGTCCACCATGTTGCTCCGCCATGTTTCAACAGTAGTCCAAAATGGACAAACCAAACACTGTTAACTATTTATGTTTGGTCCAGAGTTGATAGAGCTACTTGCTCCCATCGCCACAGCTCTCTCTCGATTCACCACTCACTGCCCACATATACACACAGCCACCGTAGCTCTCCAACATGTTTGGCACATGAGAGAGGCTTCATTTGGTTGTAATCTCCTCACCTCACTTCTGGATACCATCAGATCACACACACTGTTCCTATAAAGTGAAGTGCTGTGGGTGAAGTAAAGATTACTCATCTCCTGTCATACCTTGTGTTTCACCCCCCCCCCCCCCTTTTGTGTAGCTGATCTGATGGAATTGGACATGGCAATGGGGGACAGCAAGGCTGCAGTGAGCCAGTGGCAGCAGCAGTCCTACCTGGATTCAGGCATTCAGTCTGGAGTCACCACCACAGCACCATCTCTGAGTGGCAAGGGAAACCCTGATGCTGAGGAGGATGATCCAACTCTCTATGACTGGGAGTTCAACCAGCCCTTCACTCCTGAGCCTACAGGTATATGGGATACTGTTATATAAATATTTGTAAGGATATTTGCAACATCGGATTAGCTACTGCGGCATAAATTGTATAAATGTCCAATGAATGACAAATTTCTATTCTCATCCTCAATTGCAATACTTTCAGACATCGAGGGGTATGCCATGACCCGGGCACAGCGTGTACGTGCCGCCATGTTCCCTGAAACCTTGGAAGAGGGCATTCAGATCCCACCTACCCAGCTGGATGCTGCCCACCCCACAGCAGTGCAGCGCCTGGCAGAGCCCTCTCAGATGCTTAAGCATGCTGTGGTCAACCTCATTAACTATCAAGATGATGCTGAGCTGGCCACTCGTGCCATCCCTGAGCTTACTAAACTGCTCAATGATGAGGACCAGGTATATGCACTGAACTGTGAACTATCACATGAACACCAAATGTTGCCTGCAGAGCAACATGGTATCATGTAAGTTATTAGCAATGAAGTTTACATCCCTAACAACAAACCTTGTCTCTGTCATAGGTTGTTGTGAATAAAGCAGCTGTAATGGTGCATCAGTTGTCAAAGAAGGAGGCATCGCGCCACGCCCTGATGCGCTCCCCACAAATGGTCTCGGCTGTTGTTCGTGCCATGCAGAACACTGGTGATGTGGAGACAGCTCGCTGTTCTGCCGGCACCTTGCACAACCTTTCTCACCATCGGGAGGGGCTCCTTGCAATCTTCAAGTCTGGAGGCATTCCTGCCTTGGTCAAGATGCTGGGGTAAGAAACTGGAGGAATTGTGCTCTTCACTGCATATGTGCTGTATCAGTGTCCACACATCCAAATGGTCTGAGGCCAGTAAGAAGAATGCAGAGAGACCAACTTAAAGTGGTTTGTGTTGGGGTTTTTTTTTTTGCAGTGAGTGCAAAAGCAGAGTTGTAGATTTCGTTGCAGATTAAATTTGTGTGTATGAAAGAATGAATGATAGCTCATAATGCAGGCTCAAATACTATTTTACAGCCAGTCATAGCAAACTAGAAAGTATTAGACTAAAGGCCTTGGCATGCAAAGGCATGCCAAGTCCATATTTTTCATCAGATATTGTCGCACATTTAAAAATGCATATGATCTCATGCTGTGTCAATCACGTTTACATACAGGCTCGAACCCGAAACTTTCATCTGCCATTAAAATTTTCAGAATAGGTTAGATTTTCTGCGCAGTTGTCGCATCCGTCAAAAGGCAAAAAGAGGGTAGTTTGACCGCTCAGAGCCACTGTCCTTGCTCTCAACACAAAGCACTTTACCGTTAAGAAAAAGCATAGAGAGATGTGTAATTCAAAGGTAGATTGTGGCAGATGATGGCAGAACAGCTTGGAATCAGAGATGATTGCATGAAAGATCAGACAGATTTGGCTCTAGGCAGGTAAACGATAGCTTCTTTCAAATGTCATTCACTCAGTAGCCCAGTTTTGCACCCTCATACTTCATTCAGTTTTGTCTTGTACTGCAAATTTTCACAACAAATAGAATAATAAAACACATTGGACTCAGTGTACAAGGTTTTTGTGTGCAATGTTCTTTTTTTTTTTTGAATGACGGATCTGAAAACGTATATGAATAAAGTACGGATGTGGTGTGCAGCGATCTTAATGGTGTGAAATCAAAACTGATTCATCACTTTTTTGTGAGAAAAGGAATATAACACATAGTGGCTGTATCCTGAAATAACCAACTCCAAATCATCACCAACCAGCTACATCCCCAAAGTACCGAATACTCCACAATACGACGCATTTGAAACTGCTAAAATGTCTTCCTTCCTGTACTCTTTGTAATCTCTATGAAAAGCCAGAACACACAGCCACAACAGTTAGCTGGCTGGCAAGTTGCGACCTGTTGGATGTCACACGTGTGTTTGAATTTGCACCTGGAATCATATTACCACATTTTAAACGCAGGATGGAAACGTTGCATGAGAGTAGATGAAGAGCTACAACTGATCACCAAATAGATTTGAATGCTGGTAGCAATTTGGATTATCTACATACCATGAGTAAAAAATTATATAATTATACTCATGATTTACATTATAAAGTCATTTGAGTTTCTTTGTTGTGCTTTGAGTACATTGCTGCTGACTGTGATGAATTGAACCAGTTGTTTCCAACACTTGTGATTCAAAAAAACATATGTGATAATTATGTGTATTTTTATATGAAACGCAAGTTTAAAAAGTGTTTTGGACCGTCCCATGATTTATTGTTGTATTTTTCCAGATCGCCAGTGGACAGTGTGTTGTTTTACGCCATCACCACACTCCACAACCTGTTGCTGCATCAGGAAGGGGCAAAGATGGCGGTGCGCCTGGCTGGAGGACTGCAGAAGATGGTGGCCCTGTTGTCCAATACCAACGTCAAGTTCCTGGCAATCACTACCGACTGCCTGCAGATCCTTGCATATGGCAACCAGGAAAGCAAGGTATTAAAAGATAAACATTTATGCATGCATTAATTTACCTATTCATTCTATTCAGGTTTAAAGCCACTGGCATGTCTGCCAATGCCACTTGACTAGCAGCAGGTTGTATTATGTATAAACATAAACCTGTCTTTGTTTTAGCTGATCATTCTGGCCAGCGGTGGTCCCCAGGCCCTGGTCAACATCATGAGGACCTTCACATATGAGAAACTGCTGTGGACCACAAGCAGAGTGCTCAAGGTGCTCTCTGTTTGCTCAAGCAACAAGCCTGCCATTGTAGAGGCCGGTACGTATATACATGGAATGGATACCAAAAATACATAAATGCTCTGGTCTACCGTTTCTTGTTGTGGTTTGTTACTCAGGTGAAATCCTCCGATGTAATGAATTTGTTCGTTGTTCTTTGGCTTGTGGCGTGTGTAGGAGGCATGCAGGCTTTGGGGCTTCACCTGACAGACCCCAGTCAGCGTCTGGTCCAGAACTGCCTCTGGACTCTGAGGAATCTTTCAGATGCTGCAACTAAACAGGTAAAAAAACATTGAGCTCCCAGCTTCAATGTTAAAGGGATAGTTTGGATTTTTTTTAAGTGGGGTTGTATGAGGTACTCATTCATGGTTGGTGTATTATCTGCAGTAGACGGTCAGCACATCCCTGATTTGTAGAAGCAGACGGATGTACTGGCATGGAAACAAAGCAATGTAATGCTGTGGATGGGGGCAGCACCAAAATACTTAGCTTGCTAAAAGAAAGGTCCACTTAAGAAAAACAATATTCGTGTAAGTGTATGCTTTGTTTGGAATGTTTTCAGTGTTTTTCCTTCCCATCAGTCAGCCCTTTTCGTCAGAAACTGAATCCGTTATTGATGCTCTTTTTAAAACCACCAGACTCATTTTGATAAAAAACATTTTACCTCCCAGACCACAGTAGTTGCTGGTCTACTGCTGCCTTGATCTTTTAATTTATTTGTCTTATTGTGTGACTTTGCTATTTTAAAGGGTTTATTTGGATTTGGACAAACATCACCTTTTAACTTCCTGCCCACTCGTAGAATTCCATTTAATATAAAATATTAGATAAAACAAAATGTTAAATTATTTAAGATATATCGTTCCTCTCCCCTCATTAGTTTGTCCCTTCCAACCTGTCTGTCCTGTGCTCTCTCCAGGAGGGAATGGAGGGTCTCCTGGGGACCCTGGTCCAGCTGCTGGGCAGTGATGACATCAATGTAGTGACATGTGCTGCTGGCATCCTCTCCAACTTGACCTGCAACAACTATAGTAACAAACTCATGGTCTGCCAGGTACGCATTTCACACAAACACACAGCCTTTGAACATAATCATGTATCCCTGCAGAGTGAAGATTGTGTGATCTGGTTTAAATTCTTTGTCTGTGGCCTTATTTTAGTAATGGTATAACGTGTTCTGCTGATTGATCCTATCATATGTTAGGTTGGAGGCATTGAGGCTCTGGTGCGAACGGTGCTTAGGGCCGGCGACAGAGAGGACATCACAGAGCCAGCAGTCTGCGCCCTGCGTCATCTGACCTCCCGTCACCAGGATGCTGAGATGGCCCAGAATGCTGTGCGCCTTCATTACGGCCTGCCTGTGGTGGTCAAACTACTGCACCCTCCGTCCCACTGGCCACTAATCAAGGTCATTGGCCAGCTTGGTTTCTCTGCACCTTCACATTTTTCCCAGGACACTCTGTTGGAATCAGCCTTGCATATTGTGGCATCACTGATGAACAGGCTTTAATTCCATTCAACGAAAATATCTTTATTTTCTTCCTATCTAGGCCACAGTTGGTCTGATCCGCAACCTGGCTCTTTGCCCAGCTAACCACAGCGCTCTGCGGGAGCAGGGCGCCATCCCCCGACTCGTCCAACTGCTCGTCAGGGCTCACCAGGACACCCAAAGGCGCACCAGCATGGGAGGAAACCAGCAGCAGTTTGTGGTGTGTAACCAAGCCAACTAGGGCTGCAACTAACAATTATTTTCATTGTTGATTATTTTATTGATTAATTTATTAGTTGTTTGGTCTATAAAATGGGGGAAAATGTTTTTCAAAGCCCAAGATGACTTCATGTCTTGTTTTGTCCACAACAAAATATATTCAGTTTGTTGTTGTAAAGAAGAAAGGACAAGAAAATATTCACATTTAAGAAGCTAAATTCAGAGAATTTTTACATTTTTCCCATTTAAAAAAAAAAAAAAAAAAAAAAATTACTCAAACCAATTAACAGATTATCTTAATAGTCGGTTATTAATCTAATAGTTTTTGTATTTGATTTCCCATGTTTTCCCCACTCAAACACACAGGAGGGTGTTCGTATGGAGGAAATAGTGGAAGGCTGCACAGGAGCTCTGCACATCCTGGCCCGGGACGTCCACAACAGAATTGTCATCAGAGGGCTCAACACCATTCCACTCTTTGTCCAAGTAAAACTTAAACATCTATCTTACCACAGACAAGTGCTGACTGTCCCACAGCCATGTACATTTGTTGGAAATACCAAATCTGTTAATAAGCACCTTAGGTTCCCCTCCCTCCCTCATTTGTGTTGTTATCAAACATCTTTCTCTCTGCTATCCGCTGTCTCCAGTTGCTGTATTCTCCAGTGGAGAATATCCAGCGTGTGGCAGCCGGTGTGCTGTGTGAACTGGCTCAGGACAAGGAGGCTGCTGAGGCAATCGAAGCTGAAGGAGCCACTGCACCCCTCACTGAGCTGCTGCACTCCCGTAATGAGGGCGTTGGTGAGTATACGTGCACAAATACAGGCTATGCACACATTTTTGATTGTTGGTGTACCCGTGTGCACTCAGTGATTTGTGTTGCTGTGCATTGTTTCTGTAGCAACCTATGCTGCAGCTGTCCTGTTCCGCATGTCTGAGGATAAGCCCCAGGACTACAAGAAACGTCTGTCAGTGGAGCTGACCAGCTCTTTGTTCAGGACTGAGCCGATGGCCTGGAATGAGGTACACACAAGTGCATACATGCACACTTGCATTCATGCACACAAACAAATAAGTTATGGTCAGGTACAACATAGCATGTAGTGCTTTCACACTGAAAAGGAAACCAAATCTAATATATATAAAGAGTATACTCAACAATGTCAGGATTTTGTGGTACATACTGTTTACAGTTAGTAATGTATGATGAATTAAGACGAAGACCTCCACTCCTCTACTTAGACTGAGTCATGTCAGGCTTTACTCATCACTCTTTTGCCTTTTATAGACTGGAGACCTGGGACTAGATATGGGAGCTCAGGGAGACCCTCTGGCCTACAGGCAGGATGGTAAGTGCCTGTGTTATCTCTAATGAAATCCCCACTCTTTCTCTCCTTATTTCATCAGCCTTTGGTTTATGTAATTTGATCTTTTAAAAGGATATGATTTATTTTGTGGTTTCTATTGATTGAAAAAACCAATTGAAAGTTATGCAAGTTGAAGAAACTATATTGTATTTGTGGATAGCAGCATTTGTCTCTTTTCAGTTGAGAATTATATGAAACTAATTGCATGTCACACCGCCTCTTCCATCCGACATATGGAACAAATCCGGCGACTGCTTTGTGTGTTCTGCCATCTAGCACTGCTGCCATTACTGCTGTGGCAAGTTGTAGTGACTTGAGTGTCTGCTAACAGTATAATCTAGAGAAACTCAGCCGAATGCGTCACTGGTTGCTTGTAGTAACTTGCATAGATAATGAATAAAGATGGGTATTAAAAATGGACTATTAGGATTTGGTCATTAGGATGCCTAAGTTAGATTAATTTATGATAAGATAAGATAAGATATTCCTTTATTAGTCTCAGTGGAGAAATTCACGTTACAGCAGCAAGTGGATAGTGCTATAAACAAGAAGCATAGATTAAAAAAAAAAGTATTAATAGAAATAAAATAATATATACATAGTAGAAAAATAAAGCTAAAATATGTCCAGCATATTAATAAATAATTGTCCAGTTACTACAATTGAACAGATGATATAATTGCACACATGAGTTGTTATTGCACTTGTGTCCAGTCAGTTTGTTGTGAATGTTTATGTGGTCTACTGGGAGCAGTAGACCACATAAACAGTAGCAGTATAGCAGTATAATAGTAGCAGTATATATTTCACAATAATGCCAGTTCATAGAATTAATTTATTCTGTGGTATCATCACAGCTTCTACACAGTGCATTTAGCCCACTACTGTTAGCTATGCTAGCTAAGCAGTGTTACCTTAGCTGATATTACTTGTTTCACCATGTTAGAAAAATGTCAGGCTGCCGAGACCTGCTCAGGTTCTTCTTGCTCTCCGAGACATGATGGTCAAAAGTAATGTTTCATAGAAAGTAAAGGTAAAATTAGAGAATTTAACACTTCTTTGGACAGCTTGCATTCAAGTGTGAGCATATGACGAAAGAGGCCACTGCAATATTGCCGACTTGTTTACTTCTGCTACTTCTCTGGATTTGTTTTTTGTATAATTTTATCACCAAGCAAAGACAGCTGATAACATGCATTTATTTACAATAAAACAATATATGCTAGTGTCTGTGATTGGAACCTTTTGTGCCGATTTAATGGGTTTTTTTTTTCCCCTTTCGCTTCTCCAGACGGAGCCTACCGGGCCTACCCAGCAGCCTACGGCCAAGACTCTCTGCTGGACCCCATGATGGAAGGTGCTGACTATCATGCTGACACTCTGCCCGATCTGGGCCACCACACTGATCCGTTGCCAGACCTTGGTCACACCCAAGACCTGATGGACAGCAACCAGCTGGCCTGGTTTGACACGGACCTGTAGGATTGGTAAGACAGCCCCCCACAGAAAATGTGACTTTCCCATTCAAAAGCAATATTGATATAAATAGCAGCACACTGATTGAAAACTGTCCTCTGCTCTTTTGCAGTTGTATTCTGCTAGAACCTGCATTGTGATTGGCCTGTATTGTCTGAAGCAGCATTATGATTGGCCTGTAGAGGGGTTGAGGGTAAAGAGAGGAATAAGAGGTCTTGGAAAGTGCCTGACACAAGAAAACAAAGAAGATGGTTGCCATGGGAATGTTTAAGCAAGTTGAAGCGGGGGGATAAAGAAGGGGTTAATGTATCAGAGAGATGTGGAATCACACAATGGAGCAGGTTACCTATATGGATGCGTGCACATGAGGTGGATCTTAAAAGTTTGAAACACATATGTTTTAGCCTTGCCTGTATTCTTATCAGTTTTTGTTTCTATTTTTCTTATTCTATTTTTTTTATTTCTTTTTGTATTACTCATTCTCTGTTATGGTACTGACCCAGCTTGCCTTCGCACTAGCCATCTTCATTTTCACTTCAATGCTAATCATTTGTAATTTTTTTTTTTAAAAAACAAACGTATATTACATGTAGTGTTAAGTTATAGTGATATTATACAGTGTTCCTTTGGTTTATGGCCGAATGTGTAGAACACTAATAATCAGTTGAATTGTACTCTGACTTAAAGTGTAACATTGTGTAGTTTTTTTTATAATCTCAAAAATGGAGAATTATGCATTCTTAATATGTGCTTGTTTAAGCATAAAATATGTCAGTGTCACAAATGTTCTAAAGAGGGAGATGGGTGAAATTGAGGGAGGGTCGGGGATAAATCTAGAGACAAGTGTTTTATATCCAGTATCACTGGTAGGTTAACAACTATTTTGTATGCTATCATTGGATGTCTGATAGAAAAGTCTTTAACGCTATCGTTGGTGGTCTAATAAAACCCAGTTTTATGTGCTATCAAGGGTAGCTAGGTTGATGAACCAGTTGTAGTCCTGCTGTGCTTATTTTGGAGATGAGGTTATGACACGGCTGAACAATAAAATGGCATTTTATTTCATTTAGTCTCTGTCCTGTGTTTACTGTCCTTCCATGTGATGTATGATTGTTTACTTTTTCTTTGCTAGATGGGCCTGTGTTTTTGTGTCCAGAAGGTAACCTGCAAGATAGCAAAGGTTAGGCATTGACCTCAAAGGGTCAAGCTTAGGCATTGATCTTGTATGGTTAAGGTTAGGCACTAACCTCAAATAGTTAAGGTTAGGCTTTGACCTATGAATGGCTAAGGTTAGACATCCGTTTTGAATGTTTAAGGTGAGGAATTGACCTGAGATAGTTAGTTATGATAGGTTGAATGGCAGCAAGTCACATGGGATTTTTTGCTAGATTTCGCAGTTTGCAGGTTACCTTCTAGACATGACCTGTATTTTCATCGTTTTACAGTATGAGGGGGAAATGTTAAAGCAGGTGAAATTACCCTAAAGCTGTGTCACACTATCTTGACATGAATTCACTAATCTAGTGCAAAAACGTGACACGTTTTGTCCATGGTTGCCTCTCGGCTTAAACTCAAATGATGTCAGTTGGATAATCAGATGAAATATCAAAGCTGCAGCACACACCAGGAGCTTTCACATTTATTCAGGGTAAAATATCAGATGGACAGTTTCCACTGTATGAGCTTACTGAACATGTTTGACATTTAGCTGACGCTCCTATACGAAGTGAAGATGAGTGTGATAGAAAAGGAAATATCTAGACTGATAAAACGGTTACAAGCATCAAGGCTACAGAGCTTCAACATTTCCAGTGATGTATAAGATAATGTACAACGACGCGCTGAGGGAAAAGTTTAGACTGAAATTCAGAATGTTTTTGATGAGGACCTGTGAATTTTAAGAGTTCAGCTGAATTTTTCTTCTTATAAACTTAAAGTTGAATGTTTCATGTCCTTTTTGTAACTTCATATTTTTCTAGTTTGTGCCATTTTTACATCGATTTCTAGCTTGTAACATTACAAGTTTCTTCATATAAACTTAGTTAAATGTTTCATGTCATTTTTGCATCCATTTTTAGGTTGTAATTTTACAAGATTAGCTCTAGATTCAAATCGGGGTTGTGTATGGATCCTACAACAGGACTAACTAGACCGATTTAAAGGGAGACAGAAGCAAGCCCAAATACCCAGCTACACTTTAGAAACAAGCCCCCCAAAACACACAACCCATGACTACCAATATTTGTAAGCGACTTTTCAGGAAAAGAAGCCCAAGAGTTAAATAAGGTTTAATAATAAATAATTAGTGCACTTGGCAACTCTGCCCTCACAGCTTCTTTGGAAAGGATCCATCGTTACAGGTCTTTAAAGTCAATAGGACATTAGGGGGACGGAGCGTATTCTCTGTTAATGAGGACCTTTTAGTGAGTGACCGAGGCCTGAATCCTTCGGTAGGGTCGTGTACATGACAATGGATCTGGTCCAGTGAGTCACTCAGATGTTCAATAATAGTCTTGCCAATGTAACTGTTTGTATATGATGCATATAGCTACAGATTTAAATGATAGACTGTGGGCCTACCTGCAAGATGTAAGAACTCATAACTTGTGATGGTAGTATTTCATCTGCCATATAATCACAGCAAATACAAACACGGAGTCCTATGGGGGCGGCAGTAGCTCAGTCTGTAGGGAGTTGGCTTGGGAACCGGAGGGTCACCGGTTCAAGTCCCGACATGGACCAAAAACTGAGTGTGAACTGGTGCCAGTTTACCTCTTGGGCACTGCCGAGGTGCCCCTGAGCAAGGCACCAAACCCCCAACTGCTCGGGGCGCTTGTCTGGAGCAGCCCCCTCACTCTGACATGTCTCCATTAATGCATGTGTGTGTGTGTGTGTTTGTGTGCATGTACCATGTATAAGTTTAACAGAGTGTAAATTGAATTTCCCCACTGTGGGACTAATAAAGGTAGATCTTCTTCTTCTTCTTCTTCTATAATAGCATAAATATTTGCTGGAGAAAAACACTCAACTATAGAAATAACAAAAGCATTGCCTTTCACCAATTACAGATTTAATGATAATGTTGTTAATATTTAAGCCCTACAGTTTAGACTTACACTGTTTTGTGTCTTTGATTCTCATTTTGCTTTTACTGGTGTGATTTTCCTTTTTTATACAGTCATTTTTAATGGGCATTGTTGAAGGGCCCCTGAGATTCATTCAGGCTCATTGCCAACAACTGCTTGTTGTAGTTGTTGTGAGTGTGATGGTTAAATAAACTTATGAATGGAAAAATATTTCTCAGACAAAATTAACTATTTTCTCCCTTTACTCATGTCATCTAAAGTCGTATTAATTTTAATGTACTGGAATTGAATGAATGATTGTGTTCATATCAGTAAAGGAGCTGAAACTTGTGCACAAATCAAATTCTTTATATCTTCAGAGAAAACTGTTAAATTGACCTCCAAAAGAGTAGAAATGATCTTGACATAGTTGAAGACCAATCCACTGGCCCCACCCTACTCTTTCCACCCCATTAGAGGAACAAAAGGTCCTCATTCAGCCTCTAATGTCCTTTTGTCCCTGATCACCAGGGGGCACCACACACCATGGACTCACTGCTAGTGTAGCTGAGTCCCCATTCAGCTCCTTATTTCACCAGCCCACACAGCAGTTACATCACTTTGTACATTTACCCATGATGCTCTCTGTTGTTGTCTGTAATGTGTTTGGTACCTGACATACCAGCTTTCTGCAGCACTTATGTTTTATGATAAAATGTAAATAAAAATGAAGCTTTTGTTTTTTTTTCAATAAGATTAGTAATATTAGTGGAGGATTTTTTGCAGATAAACACAAGAGGTTTCTTTAACAGCAGACATTTTGACTTGTAGTAGAAAAAGCTCAGGTATCTCCAACAATGAAGGCTCTGATCTATTTTTTTAAGTCTCTTAAGTACCCCAGTAAGTCATGACAGAGTGAGTCAGTATGCACAGTAAACTGAAACATCATTATTAACATTATACAGTCTGTTATTTATTTATAACAGACTGTTGCTATGGGCGCAATTTTGTTTTATTTGTTTTATAATTTAATTTAATTTAATTTAATTTAATTTAATTTAATTTAATTTAATTTAATTTAATTTAATTTAATTTTATTTTAAATCTTCATCTGTAAAGTATCTAGTATCAACTGGTGGGATAAAAATCAAATATTTCCCTCTGAAGTGTCATGGAGTGCAAGTATAAAATAGCTTAAAGTGGAAATACTCATGTAAAGTACAAATACTGATAATAAATACTAATACTAATAATGTCTGTGCCAATAAGATGCTGTCTGAACGACACAGTCAAGCTCAGACGAGGTGAAAATCACTGGAATGTCGTCAATACCTTTCCACCTAAAAGCGCCATTGTTCTAGTTTAATCAGCCACATTCAGCCAGTGTTTGTCACCTCATTATTGCAGCTGTGGTCTCTGATGGTGATGCTCTGTGGTGAGGTAATCTGCCATTGCATCTGCTAAATATGTATTAAGTTTCCTCTGAAACAAAAAAATAAACTGGGATGCAGTGAAATGCAAACATGCCAGTTATTAGTCTGACATGCTGCTTTGGTCTCCTGAATTTTGTGCTGTTATGGACAGAACTAAAGTTTTATAATATTATTTAGCTTAGTGTTCTTTTGCTTATTATCCTGCTTATAAAATCAGCTTTTGGGTGGCAATGATTTCAATAGGTATCCTTTTACAAGACTTAAAACAATTAATTAATGTATTATTATATTATTCATTTTAACTGATTAACTTTGCAAATTGTGCAAACATGACCAGTGATAGCGACCTACTGACACGTTTTTTTCTTGTATTCGTCCAACAGAACTTACCAAACAGCAGTCTGGACTGTTAGATAATAGAATTGCTTTGAATTAATACATATTTTTCAGACCAGGTGAAGACAATGGACAAACTATTGTTGTTTTCCTTACTCTGCTAATGAATGATTCATTTAGGTTTTTTATCATGTGTGGGTTTCTTTGCATGCTATGTTGCACATAGCACACTTACTGAAAAAATACAAGAAGACAAAAATCATTTTTTCATTTTATTGTAAAAGTGCTGCAGAAAGCTGGTATGTCAAGTACCAAACACATTACAGCTAGAAACGGAGAGCATCATGGGTAAATGTGGGCACAGAGTAAGTGATGTAACCACTGTGTGGGCTTGTGAAATAAGGAGTTCTTACGTAGACAGGGAATGAGGACGGAGTCCACACCTGCATCCTCTTAGCAGTGGGTCCATGGTGTGTTGAGCAGACAGGGGGAACCTCTAGCTGCAGTCTGAAGGAGGACGGGCTCCTCAGAGTCCCAGCTGAAGCTCCTCTTTGTGGGCCGAGGATGCTGCTCCACTCTGACCGGCACGCTGGACAGAGGAGAAGCTCTGGAGGCCCGAGCGGAGGGACTGTCCCTCTTCAGGAGGGACTCGATGGAGAAAGGACTTCTAAACTTCACTTCACATCTGATCTGAACAGCTCTGCAGGCTGCAGGCTCAGAGTGGAGAGATGGGCAGTGCTCTGAAGGTCTGCTCCTGGTCTCCGTCTCCACTTTGGAGGCCAGCTCAGGGAAGAGCTGCAGGATCCCTTTAAAGTGACGACGCACCATCTTTGCTGTGATCTGACTGAAGTCCAGTTTCCAGTAGTTTCTCTTACTGTCCACTGAATCTGGGACCACTGGGACCTGAAAAACAACACGGGTTGTTAAACACAGAGGTTAAGTCATTTAATACAATAATGAATATGTTCAGTTGAAATATGACAGGAATAAAAACTCACCTTGACAAAACATTTGTTGGTTGACAAACAAACTCTGATGTTGTTCTCAACAGGTTTTCTGTGTTCACAGATTAATGGTGCCAGTCTGTCCATCAACTGCAAAAACAACAGGTTGAAATTAAATTAAAGGTTTTAAAACAGCAATGTGTGATTCATATAATATTCTTGAACAGTGACTGTAAAATGTCTCAACTCTTTCTCACCTGAGCGAAAGTGAGCATCTTGCCTGGCGCATGTTGGAGGACGATGGCGATCTTAGCCAGGTAGCTGGTGTTCTTCCTGAACAGAGCTCCTCTCTGAGAGCTGCTGGCTGCAACTAAGAGAGGCAGCTGAGCTCCAAACTTCTCCGTCCTGTTCTGCATTGTGTTGGTTGAAGAATCAGAGTCAGGTCTCACACAGAGTAGCAGTGTGATCACAACCTCACTGAGAGAGCAGATGTGGACCAGAGGTGGTCAGCTCTGGATATAAGTCCTATTGGGACAATGGGACATTAGAGGGTGTGCACTGCAGGTTAATGAGGACCTTTTGATAAGCAGATGAGCCGTTATTGCTGGAGGTGGAGCCACTGATCACTGTAATATACAGTGGCCTATGTCTATATGGATGTTCTGAGACTGATATTTCTTCAATTACTCCCTGAAAATGAAATAACACAAAGTCCAAAGTTGTTTTAATCATATGTTTCATATGTTGTATTGCAGATTGCTCATACAGAAAACATTTAGGTGTCATTTACTGATATCAGATCTGCATCACATCAAGATGCTGAATCTTTTGATTCAGTCCATTACAGCAGTGGTTCCAGCCTTTTTCCTTCAGGGACCCCTTTTCTACCATTGAGTTACATTACAACCCCTGATTAAGTGACATATTTTATGGATATTTATCTCCTATTATATTCAATGCATAATGATAACAATTCAGAACGGCTGATAAACAGCACAATTAACCCAAATAGTGAACACAGTAACTGCAGGAAGTTTGCATAAAACAAACAATTTGGATGAATTTTGAGCAAATTATTTCCTGTGAATATTGCAGAGATGCACAGATGACATTTCTTGTTATTTTTTTTAGTAACTTTTAATACAATTTTCTGTCTGTATTACATATTTTTAACAATTCCACATACCCCACAGGCTTATTTTTTCTTCAGGTTCAGGTTCTTCAGGTCTTCAACGTACCCTTATCCTGTTTATCTGTTTATACCATGTGATACCAGCTTTGTTTTACTATTGGCTTATAAATGTTATCAATAAAACATTTAAAGTGATTGTTGGCACTGGAAAGATGTTGGGCTTTAAAAAAATCAAATATTGGGTAAGATAAGATAGTACTTTATTTATCCCCGGGGGGAAATCCGGGTACTTACATTACGGAAGTACTTGCATAGTCTAATATTACTCTTTTTCAGTAATAAAAAAGAAAACACTAAGATCAGTAAAATATATTATTCATAGACTAACTTTTGATTTACCAAGCAGTCTTTTGACTTTTTCTAATAGTGTGTACAGAGATGATTGAAAGAGTACACAATAAATAAACTCCATTGCCCCTTCACAAACAAGTATCAGTCTCACAGACAGTAGAGGCTGCACTATGAGCTGTGGAATGTAACACTTCAAATAGCTGAACACATCAAACACAGTGGTTCTGAGTGGGAGTTAGTCCCTGGTACCATACCAGTGATTTACACCTCATCTGAGCTTCATTCACATTCAACTGACCCAACAGACAAGGGGAGTATTTTACTGGCACACAGTAAACACATCTTAAAGTATGTTGTGTGAGTTTTCAGTTTAAAGATAATAGTGCAATCCATTTGTTTTTCTACATTAATTATGGTGAACACACTCATTTCAACCACACTGAATGGATTTAAATTTGATATGTTTGTGTTGTTTACTGGGCTTGTATTAGATATACACTATGTTAGTAACATATGATGGTGTATCCTTGATTTAAAAATATCTGAACCACTGAGTTGGTTGATCTGGAGAGAAAATATCACTGTCTAACTCTTGAAATGACAATAAACTGAATAATCAGAACCGAGCTGGGGAGTGAATAACTTCCCTTTAGTTTGAATGAGGCATGTGGTGATTTCTGAGGGCAATTACTATTATAATGGCTGCACATTGGGCCTTTTTTGGAGTTTTCTTTCAATTCAGGAGCAGGACCACACCCTAAACACACCTCAAACACTGCTATATGTCTATAGACACCTTCCTGACCTGCATGCCCATTAGCTGTTGATGTGCCCCACCATCCATCCCTCTTTTCTGTCTCCCCTCTCATCACTTCTCACAGGGCCCCCTGGGAGCCACAACACAGCCATTCCCATCTCATATGTTTCATATTTTAAAAAAGTGACTATTTTCTGGTTTCTTCACTCCTCAATGACAGTAAATGAATATTTTTGAGTTTTGGACAAAACAAGACATTTGAGGACGTCACTGGGAAGCACTGATTGACATGTTTCACCATTTTCTGTCATTTTATACACCAAATAACTAATCAAGAAAATAATCAACAGATTAATCAACATTGAAAATAGTTGTAAGTTGCGGCCACAGTCCTGAGTAAAACCAGGAAGCTTGTAAAATCTAGGTCAACCCACTCCAACAGGTTCAACACTCCAGATACTTATAACCTGCTGCTTGGAACAGACTCCAGAGCAGCTGAGTCTTAATAAACGACAAATGAAAACAGCTGGTTGGTCAAAACGGGAGCCTGCAGACCCCAGCCCTCCATCAGAGGTCTAAACTTGTTTTTAAAGCATTTAGCACAGGTAATGTGTTGATGCATCTGAATGGGGATCACTGATGTAAACGACCCTCCTCATTAGCAGGGGACAAAGGGCAATAGGTTTAACTTTAAAGGAGTGATGGGAGACGTGCAAACTGCTGGAATGTGATTAGATTGCTCACTGGAATGTTAGCTGTGTACTGTGTATTATCAGAGTAGAAAAACCTCTTTATGTTGCTTCTTCTTACAACTGAGGACACAAGGTTGGACAAAATGTAAGATGGATCCTTGTAGTTTCAGGTTTATGTAGTAATGACTACAGTTAAAACGTCCACAGTATCACAGATTGAACGACACACACCTGCTGTTAGAAGATCTTCCTTTATTAGTCGAGAATCAGCTGCTCTGCTGTGGACACAGCTTCATCGTGAGAGCTGCACATCTCACCACAAGATTACTACTAATTATATACTGAAATATATCATAAAACTGACATCTTAATTTTAAATGTTTGTGTTTTAGAATATGTTTAAATGTCACTATGGCCTCAAAAGTTGACAACACTTTGTATATTTTTTGTGTACTTGTATAGTAGTTTGTTGATTTACTGGCTTGGACTTCATTTGTACATTGCTTGGAACAAAAGCTTTGTCTAATATAATAGGGGTGAGAACTAGAGGGGCTAAGTGACACTTTGGGTTAAAATTAGTTATATATATCAAATGACAGCTCTTCATGAGCTCTTTCAATGCTCAAAAGGGCACGAGAAGTATAAAAAAACAAAACAAATCAAAAGCCAAAATACTTAAAACAAACATAACATAAACAAAAATATAAATGCAACACTTTTGTTTTTGCTCCCATTTTTTATGCACTGAAGTTAAAGCTCTAAGACGTTTTCTATGTACACAAAAGGCTTATTTATTTTTCACAAATTTGTCTAAATCTGTGCTAGTGAGCATAAATAATCCATCCACCTCACAGGTGTAGCATCAAGATGCTGATTGGACAGCATGATTGTTGCAGAGGTGTGCCTCAGACTGGTCACAATAAAAGTCCACTCTAAATGTGCAGTTTTATCACAGCACAATGCCGCAGATGTCGCAAATTTTGAGGGAGCCTGCAACTGGCATGCTGACTGCAGGAATGTCCACCAGAGCTGCTGGCCGTGAACTGAATGTTCATTTCTCTACCGTAAGCCTTCTCCAAAGACGTTTCCGAGAATTTGACAGTACATCCAACTGGCCTCACAACCACAGACCACGTGTAATCACGTCTGCCCAGGATCTCCACATCAAGCACCTTCACCTACAAGATCGTCTGAGACCAGCCACCCACACAGATGACGCAACAATCGGTTTGCATAAACAATTTCTGCACAAACTGTCGGAAACCGTCTCAGGAAAGCTCAGCTGCATGCTCATCGTCCTCTTGACCTGACTGCAGTTCGTAGTCGTAATCAACTTGAGTGGGCCAATGCTCACCTTCAGTGGCGTGTTGCACTTTGGAGAGGTGTTCTCCTCATGGATGAATCCTGGTTTTCATTGTACAGGGCAGATGGCAGACAATGCGTATGGCGTCATGTGGGTGAGCGGTTTGCTGACATCATCGTTGTGAATGGAGTGACCCATGGTGACGGTGGGGTTATTGTGGGGCAGGCGTATGTTATGGACAACGAACACAGGTGCATTTTATTGATGTTATTTTGAATGCACAGAGACACCGTGATGAGATCCTGAGGCCCATTGTTGTGCCATTCATCCACTGCCATCACCTCATGTTGCAGCATGATAATGCACCGGCCCATGTTGCAAGGATCCGTACACAGTTCCTGGAAGCTGAAAACATCCCAGT
The DNA here is from genome assembly GCA_947000775.1 of Pterois miles. Lineage (NCBI taxonomy): Eukaryota > Metazoa > Chordata > Actinopteri > Perciformes > Scorpaenidae > Pterois > Pterois miles. Next base: position 14,428,031 of record CAMQGK010000638.1, on the reverse strand, counting down.
TCTTTCATGACCTGCATACTCACCGGACAGGTCAGCCATTGGGCATGTTTGGGGTGCTCTGGATCGGCATATATGACAGGGTGTATCCAGCAACTTACATACAGCCATTGTAGAGGAGCGGACCAACATTCAACAGACCACAATCAACAACATGATCAGCTCTATGTGAAGGAGATGTGCTGCACTGTGTGAGGCAAATGGTGGTCACACCAGATACCGACTGGTCTTGATATGCCACATCTGTGAGGTGGATGGATTATTTCGGCAAAGGAGAAGTGCTCACTAACAGATTTAGACAAATTTGTGAACAATATTTTACAGAAAGTCTCAGATGTTTGACTTCAGCACATAAAAAATGGGAGAAAAAACAAAAGTGTTGCGTTTATATTTTTGTTCAGTGTATGTGAGGCCAAAAGAGCATAAATACACTTAAGAAAAAAAACACATTTTAAAACAAATGCCAAAATATTGATCATCAAGTACCTTATAATCTACATGTTAATGAAGTTTTAATATTAAAGATTGACTTAAATAAATGAAGTCAACAAAATGTATGATGTTTTTCCTTTGGATCTCGTGAAGTTGGTCAAATTCCACTGACAGCCCTCTGGTTCTCACCCCTTTTAATGTAAATGTATATTTTTGCATATGATATGTTACGTTGACGAGAAATGCCATAATATTCTAATAAATACATGTTTCTAATATTAATGTGTATGCAATGTTAAGACTTCTCTTACACTATTTAAGTTTAGACAGTTCATAAAATATAATGGACAAAGAGGCAGGCCAGATATAGAAATGCTGATGATGTTTTGGGAATAGACTATATTAGTGATCAGTGGCTCCACCTCCAGCAATAATGGCTCATCTACTTATCAAAAGGTCCTCATTAACCTGCAGTGCACACCCTCTAATGTCCCATTGTCCCAACAGGACTTATATCCAGAGCTGACCACCTCTGGTCCACATCTGCTCTCTCAGTGAGGTTGTGATCACACTGCTACTCTGTGTGAGACCTGACTCTGATTCTTCAACCAACACAATGCAGAACAGGACGGAGAAGTTTGGAGCTCAGCTGCCTCTCTTAGTTGCAGCCAGCAGCTCTCAGAGAGGAGCTCTGTTCAGGAAGAACACCAGCTACCTGGCTAAGATCGCCATCGTCCTCCAACATGCGCCAGGCAAGATGCTCACTTTCGCTCAGGTGAGAAAGAGTTGAGACATTTTACAGTCACTGTTCAAGAATATTATATGAATCAATCAATATGTGTTTTTAAACTTTAAATTCATTTCAACCTGTGTACCTTGTTTTGTAGTTGATGGACAGACTGGCACCATTATTCTGTGAATTGAGAAAACCTGTTGGGCGCAGCATCAGAGATTGTTTGTCAACCAACAAATGTTTTGTCAAGGTGAGTTTTCGTGATATTTCAACTGAACATATTCATTATTGTATTAAATAACCTCTGTGTTTAACAACCCCAGTGGTCCCAGATTCAGTGGACAGTAAGAGAAACTACTGGAAACTGGACTTCAGCCAGATCACAGCAAAGATGGTGCGTCGTCACTTTAAAGGGATCCTGCAGCTCTTCCCTGAGCTGGCCTCCAAAGTGGAGACGGAGACCAGGAGCAGACCTTCAGAGCACTGCCCATCTCTCCACTCTGAGCCTGCAGCCTGCAGAGCTGTTCAGATCAGATGTGAAGTGAAGTTTAGCAGTCCTTTCTCCATCGAGTCCCTCCTGAAGAGGGACAGTCCCTCCGCTCGGGCCTCCAGAGCTTCTCCTCATGGAGCAGCATCCTCGGCCCACAAAGAGGAGCTTCAGCTGGGACTCTGAGGAGCCCGTCCTCCTTCAGACTGCAGCTAGAGGTTCCCCCGTCTGCTCAACACACCATAGACCCACTGCTAAGAGGATGCAGGTGTGGACTCCGTCCTCATTCCCTGTCTACGTTAGAGCTCCTTATTTCACCAGCCCACACAGCGGTGACATCACTTACTCTGTGCCCACATTTACCCATGATGCTCTCCGTTTCCACTTGTAAAAGTTTCCAACTTTCGAATTGCACTTTTTTTATGTGTTACATGTATATATGTCTATATGTTTGAGTGGATCATTGGAAGATTTTCTTTGAAATCAGACACACTTTCAACTCACATGAGGCCTATAAATGGTATTGTGTGTCTCATTGTGTTTTGTTGGCCGATAACTCACTGTTAAATCTCCTGAAGCTCTATTTCATTGGCAGTCTGTGTGTAATATGGTCACTGGAGCATTTTCATGCATTATTTCTATTATTTCTTTTGTGTTTAGGTCAGCATTTGACCACAAGAGGGCAGCACAGTATTTCAAAATTGAATTAGAAATACTATGTCAGCACCTTCCTTTTGTACCAAACGAACAATTAAAAGGGTTTCTTCTGCATTCTGGTACTTTACATTTGATTTTGTTGTAGATCATTTTCAGAGTTCCTCCTAAACTCACCTGAAACTCTGGGTCATGCCATGTGTAGTGTGTAAAACATCTACTGGTGCTTGTATTGAGTAACCACACCAAAAGCAAACCATACAAACCACACAAGTTGGTGCATTTGAACTTTGAACCCTGTTCCCTGAGGCTGCAGTCTATTTAGTCCTTGACATCATACTGAGTTGACTGACCACCGTGGCAAGGTAAAAGTGAGCAAATATGTAACCGATGAAATCTGTTTGCTTTTCTATTTGCAGTACATCGGCTCTGCAATGTACATCGTCTGAACCATAACCTACTTATTGCGTCTGAACATTGTTCTAATTATAGGAGGTAGAAGTTACATAATGATAAATTAAGGCCAGCAGAATGATTTCTTTGTTTTTAGCAAGAACATCAAATACTGTGGACTGTGTAGGGTGGAGACACAGTTGACCATTCAGCCATATAGGATCTAGTCACTATACAAAGGCCCAGCATCAGTGTATGGAAAAACAAACAAACAAACAAACCCTACATTAGTATCTGTTAACACAGTGGCACTTTACATACTGTACTGACATTTTCACATAAGACAATGGGAGGCCACTCTCCATCACCACGTCTTGCAGTCAGGTCACAGGTCAAGGGAAGTCTTGAATACAGGCAGGACGGGACAGGACAGGCAGGACAGGACAGGACAGGCAGGACAGGTATCCATTTAAGGCCCACTCACTCAACACAAACCTTCACAAACAGGCTTGGTAGCATGTGGTTAGGAAGACTGTAAATAGTGTGCAAGTGTCAGGGATTAGCTGAGATGTTTAAACAGTACATTTACACCGGCATTCAGAGTTACTGTATGTTGTCTATCACGTCAAACCACAGGTTCTCATCACAGCTTGTCCACTTCTTCTTAATCCAAGTGGACAAATCAAATATTAGATGAGTCTGGGGCCCAACTTGGAGTTAGGAGATTTAAAGAGGGGACCTAATGTGCTTTTTTCAGGTCCATTCTTGTATTTTGTGTTTTTACTAGAACACATTCGCATGCTGTGCTGCAGCAACTCTTTTCACCCTGTCTGAAACCCCCCGTGGTGACATCGCCATGTTACAGAACAAAAGGCAGGACTTCAAGCAAGGTGTTTCAGGCAGTTCTGGAGCAGTGATTCTGTGGCCTTTGACGTGGGTTTTGTAACATTGCCGACCATTTACTTGCTCGAAAAAAACAACAACAAAAAAAACAACAACTACAGACTGCACTACAGGAAAGGGAAAAAGTACAATAGGTCCTATTTAAATCATGAGACCCATATAAAATAATGTTAACAAGATTATATACAGTGCTAATTCTCATTGATTCTGTTGAATCTTGTCTCCACAGCTCATTGTTTGTAAACAGGCTTTAATTCATATGGTGTGTTTGCAAATTTTAAATGCTGAATGTCTTTGCGTTTGAGTTATGAAGCAAATAAATCACCATATCTGAATGATCTTAGATGTTCATTCTTATTAATTTTTCATCCCTGGCCCTTATCAATGTCAGGAATTTCTTGCAGATAACATCAGAGCATGACGGAGGGAGGTCTGTCATGAGACCAGAGCTTGACTGGACCGAGGGCAAGGAAGAGGAGTTGGGTGAGCTCAGCGTTTGGCACCGTATGCCCACGACATACTTCCACCCTGTGGGATTACTGGTGTACGACCTAGATTGCGACGCAGCCCTCCTGCCCTCCATCTTTCTTTCCCCCTCCCTCCGTCCGCTGACTGGTCAACAGAGATTACACTCTGAGAGCAGAGCCAGGCAGTCAGACAGAGCGGCCAAGCATGTGACTGACGGGAGACAAAAGAAACACTTCTCTTTCCTTTTCTTCACTGCTTCTCATTTTCCCGTCCTCTTATTTATTCACTCATGCTTTTGTGCAGTTTACACATCACCTTTTCATCCTCCAGAGCTGCTTTAGGGGTATTTTATTAAGAAAAGGCCTTACAGTCAGGCACAGCTTTGTTTTGAATGTTTACAAGCAAGATGTTGAGAAAATGATACCAGGAGATCAAACTGACAAGATTTCCTTTAATTGCGCAACCGGAGGAAACTGGAGCTTATCTGTCTGTCTGCTATTAAGGATTAACTTCAGTTGCTGGTTTGTGTTTTAGTAAACTGGTTCACGCATTAATCCCCTTGGATGCTGTATTGTTCAAAGGATCCTCACTGTATTTGCTATACAGGCCATAAACAGATATCCTGACCCTTGCCCGAGTGTTTCATCTGTATTACTCTGTTTGAAAACTGGTCTCACAAACCCATAACCCAAAATTTAAGCTTATCCCAGCTGCAGTTCTGATGGTAGTCCTCACCCCTGAATCAAAAAATATGCACCTCCTCTTTCAAATAATCAAACCGCATTCTGGCCGTCACCTCTTAGCAGACGTATTGTACGAGCATGTGTGCGTGCATGTGTGTGCAGGTTTCAGGCTAATCTCTCGACAGCTCTTCTGCAGCTTGTTTACACGTAGGCCGGGAGACGCCATGGGAACCTGCTGCACTGAGGACAAATGCACTAATATTAGCTCTCAGACTTCCATTTCCTCCCATGTGACAGTGGAGTCTCTGGAATAATGAAAAACTGCATTACCCAGCTACAAGTTCTGCACTTAAAATATTACCGAGGTAAAAGAACAGTAACAAAAGTATATATACCATTAAACAGCAGAATGACTCCTGTCAGTGTTATACTCAGTAGTGAAAGAAGTACTCAGATCATTCTCACCTAAGTAAATGTAGAAATACCATAACATACTCCATTACAAGCCCTAAATTCAAATAACAAAAGTATCATCATTGGTGCATTGTACTTAAACTATCAAGAGTAAACATACTAATTATGCACTGAATATATGCATATATTCTTCTATTTCTATCACTAGCACAAAAATGTAAGAGTATTTTAATGTTTGTCCATGTGAAGCCAAATTACAATACTTTGTATACGACTGGATAGAGATTAGATGTACTGCGCCATATCCTGTAAGCATATAATATTATATACAGTAACTGTGAGTGTCAAATAAAAGCAGACTAGTGGAGTAAAAAGCACAGTATTTATCTCTGAATAAAGCAGCTTAAAATAGGAATACTCAAGTAAAGTGTCTCAAAAGTGTATTTAATTACAGTAACTGAGTAAAAGTACTTAATCCACCATAATTATTTTCTGAGTAGCCTAGATTATATAGTGTAGAGTGGTTTACCTTGTAACAATGCATCACATCTTCTGTGTTGATCATATATTTGTCTGTAAAATAACTAACTATAACATAATATATAATATGATAATTAGAGCAGTTTAATTAAGTAAATAAAATTAGGTCGAGAATATTTCACTCTGAAATGTGAAGTAGAAGTATAAAGTAACACAAAATTAAAATACTTTAAGAAGTACCTCAAAATTGTAGGCTATTTTTTAACGTTTTTATCTACTTTACACCATGAAAATCAGCTCCAAATACCATAAAGTATGTTTACTGTAGCAAAGGTGTCATCGCTGAAATGTGATCACACACCTTGTAGTAGGTGTGAACTACTACAGGTATGTTGTTCATGTTTTCTTAAAGGTACAGTAGATTACATTCCCGGCTCATTGTACTTTGTGTACTTGTGTCGCAATGTCCTAAGTAGTCTGAGTACTGGAGGTGTCTTGAAGGTGTGGCGCTCCTCGGACGTAAGAGGATAAACAAGCTGCAGCATGTCGACATCCGTTCACTACATACAACAATCGGGCCAGTCACGTCCCGCTCGTCTTCCACGTCCCGGGTCTCGGCCCGCACCGCCCACAGCAGCTGCCGTCCTCCTCCAGACACTGGATCATCACCACCGCCTGTCCATTCAGCCGGAGGGCGGTGCTGCGTTCAGGAGCTGCGCGTTAAAACGTCTTTAGGGATGACGGTGCTGTTGTTGTTGTTGTTGTTGTTGTTTGTTAATGCTGATTGAAGATAATATGTATAATAATTGTCGGTGTACAGCAGCAAAGCTGATAGCGCAAAAAACAGATTAAAAAATAGAAATAATATATACATTATATGCAAATACTGTATATACAAATAGAAACTTTATACTGTACATTATTGACAATAAACAGACTATTTAACACAACTGCACAAGTGTGAAAATAACTATTGCACAGTGGTTTTAATGAAATGTGAAATATATAATTTTAGTTCAGTTTTATACTCTCATGTCTGTTATATCTGGCTCATGAACATCACATTTGTCCTTAAGAAATGTAATTTTCCAGTGGTGGCAGGTAGCCCAAATACTTTTACTTATTAAAATATTACAGTAAAAAGCTCCTTAAAGATTTACCCGTTAGGTCAACAGACACAGTCTGTGCCACAACATTAATGTTGTCCTGTGTGACCTTCATGTCATGTGTGTCTGAATCACACACTCCTGTTACAACCTGTTGCATCATGACTGGTTGAATCTACCTGAGAGGAGGAGGACCACACAAAGACTCTGGGATGGACGCATGTACTGAATAAAAAGAAACAGACCATAAAGTTGTAAAGTAGTATTTTATGTATAACTTTGCTGGGCAAGATTCAGCAGTAAAATGGATGAGCTTTGACCTTCAGTGCATCATAATCAGTCCCCAGCAATAATCATATATACTAGTATAACATTTTCTGCACTGAGCACTTGTACTTTTGTCCTTAATATCACATTTAATATTGAATAATGCTTTTACTAAATTGAATGCAGTCATACTATTGAATTTGTTCTTCCTTTTTTTATTTTTTTTTTAACACCCCAAAGCACCACTTCACACGCGTAAACCCTTTTGATTTTTTTTTTTTAAATTTTTTTAAAAATGCCCTTTTTTTTTATTCTCCATATTCTTCATCAACATAATCTAAAAACACATAATATTATTTTTTAGAATATTTTTTTTTTTTTTTTTTTCTTTTTATAAAACAATTTTTTTTAAATTTTTCAAAATATTAAAAAGAATTTTTTTTTTTTAAAAAAAAAAATTTGATGGTTCCTTTAAACATGCCAATCATAATTTACAATACTATTCATTTTATAGTGCATTTTATAACTTTTATTAACAGTACTGAGGGCTGTTTTATCTCCAGTCGGTGTAGCAGTGACCTTTGATTTACAACAGCGATATTGTAGGGGTATACTATCTGCTTCTGAAGACTACACTGTTTGTTTATCCTTTATATAAGGCTAATAAGGAATAATTAACAGCTGGAGTATCTGGGTCACCAACTAATTCTTCACCAACAACAACTCAGGCAACGAAGCAGACAGCACAATGTCACAGTGCTCCAACTTTTCCCAAAACAAACTGTCAATCATTGAAACAGCATTCAGTCCTTGGAGCGGTGCAGTACAGTTTACTGATATCTGAGTTAATCAACTGTAAGTTTTCCTTGGCCATGAATGAATCTGTAACTTTGAGGACAGGTCAAAACATCCTTCACACACACACACACACACACACAGAGTTATGCATGAGCCTCCCTCCAAAGCAATAGTTTAACATTTTGGGAAATATCTTAATTTGCTTTAATGGCAAGAGTTATCCCTGCTCATTCCCACTGTGAACTACGATGACCCCTCTCCCCTCACCCACAACATCCCTTATCTATTTCATCACACACCCTCACCCCTACCCCAATAATCCAAACAGCTGCATCAATAGTTTTTTTATATAAACCCTGTTGCTCTACAGTGCATCAACTAATTTTCCTGTGTGGAGGATCAGTGAAAACACAGTCCCACCTGCGACGCAGCAGGGCTTCACAGTTCTACCTCTGTCGCCCCATTAATACATCCAGGAAGAGGCCCACATGACCAGGATTAGATTTTTTATTTAGGCTCCAATAATTCCAATCAATTTGATAGGAAGAGAGTCAAGCTGTGGACTGAATGTCAGCTCGATATTGCACTGAGTTTGCATCTACCACGATGCAGCCTCGCCCACCAGCTGTCCTGTCATCCTGACCTCACATATTTTCCTTCAGGAATCAAAACAGTGGCTGGTAGAGAAATGCAGCTTCCACTTCAGTAACCGGTCCAACTTTATCTGCTGCTGCTGGAATGTGCTGCCCCTGCCAAGTGTAAATGCAGAAAAATTGTTTTCTTTTTTTACGTTTATATCTTAAATAACAATCCAGACTTTAAAAATAACTTAATTTACATAAATTAATGAAATTCTGAGATATAGTTCAACTGTACATGCACATTTATGTTGCCCTCTTGTTGACCTACAAGAGGGCACCATAGGTGATATCCAAGACAGCCATAAGTTCCTCAGTATCCTACAAACTAACGGAAACCACGAGGAGGCTGCAAGGAAGTCAACCACTGCCAAATACCTCTAGAGAGTAAGGCAAGCCCTGAAAAGTCAAAGCTGAATGGTAAGAGCAAGGTCTGAGCCATCAACATGTACACACTACCAGTCATCAGATACCCCACTGGGATCATAAGCTAGCCAAAAGAGGAGATACAAGCCACAGATATCAAGACAAGAAAGCTCCTCACCATGCATGGAGGGTTTCACCCTAAGTCCATCACCCTGAGTTGATATAAATAAGACCTACCAATGGCTGGAAAATGCTGGACTAACAGACAGCACAGACACACTAATCATGGCAGCACAAGAACAGGCCACAAGTACAAGAGAGGCCAGAATGTACCAGAGTAGACCAGACCCAAGGTGTAGCCTGTGCAAAGATGCCCCTGAGACAGTCCAGCACATAGTAGCAGGGTGCAAGATGCTAACTGGATCAGCGTACATAGAGAGGCACAACCAAGTGGCTGGAATAGTATACAGGAACATCTGTCACCAGTATGGAATAGTGGTACCCAAATCCCAGTGGGCCATGTTACAGAAGGTGGCTGAGAACAACAGGACCAAGGTTCTGTGGGACTTCAGCTTCCAGACTGACAAATATAATGTTGGTGTACAAACAGCAGAAGAGGCTGGTGTTGATAGATGTGGTGATACCAGCAGAAACTAACAACAGAAAGAAAGAACACAAAAAAGTTGAGAAATACCAGGGGTTAAAAGAGCAGCTGGAACTGATGTGGAAGGTTAAGGCTAGCGTGGTCCCCCTGTTAGAGGGAGCGCTCCAACAGATCCCAGGAACAACATCTGAAGCATCAGTCTAGAAAAGCACAGTCCTAGGAACAGCTAAGATACTGCTCAGAGCACTCAAACTCCCAGGCCTGTGGTAGACGAGAATTACTATTGTTATTATTATTTTGTAAAGTTGTCTTACACCTCTAAAAATCAAGAGGATCTTACAATTTCCCCTGTGAAGTGTGTGTGGGGATTCTGTAGCCGGTGCTGTAGCACCAATGCTAAACTAACACGACTACCGTAACTAGAGTATTTATGGCACCCATGAGCATGGCACCGGCTTTGTTTGAGTGTGTCATCAGTACCCACTGTGCCTTGGTATGAGCACTGTGTCCTAAATTGGTGCTGGAGATAAAGATATTAGTACTATGAACAGTGACTGTGGCTCTGGGGGATTATGTTGGCTCACTGTTTGTTTATCTCCTTTTCTTATGCAACACAGAATGCGCTCAGTCAGATGCATGCCGGTCATTCATACTGTACAACCACCATCACCCCCTTTGTACTGCAGTAGCTGCACAGTGACTACTCCCTGTCACCCTAATGATTTACTGGATTTTGGAGTGGCATTAAAGGGCAACTATGCATATCAAATTGTCACTTGACTGTATTGTAGATAATAATTAGCACATAATCAGTTAAGCAGTGTGAATACAAAAATGAACAGACGTTGTGCCTTTAATTTCATAGTACGGACTGAACATTGTTCATGCTTTTGTTAAGATGCAAGATGTAAGATTACAGATTTGTTTGTCTCATTGTTTTGTCAGCAGACTGTCCCTGTGGTTATGTAATCTGATCTCATGTGAAGGCGTATAAATAGCATGATATTAAAAGGACATACTGCGTGTCATGAGGATGAATTTTAGGCTTTATGCGTGTCATATGTATACCGCTTTTCACCTGGTAACATCTGCAGTTAGGTTTAGGCAACAAAACCAATGACTTAGATTTAGGAAAAACACCACGGTTGGGCTTAAAATAAGCACGAAAACTAAGTAAAATATATACGGAAACAACTTAATATAAGTACGGAAAGCACATCACAAATGTCATTAAAAAACATGTGACAAACAAGTCTCCTGGTTTGATAGTCTATAAGCGGTCTTTCTCACTTTTTAATCTGCATCACTACCGAGCGAAGCATATTTTGTTATTCTCATATTTCGTGGTAACGTAGCTTATTGTACACTAAATGCCTTGTAAATTATGATGTCATTCATTTCTGTGTGACCCGACTGGGTTATGTGTCTAAACTGCTTTCTTTAAGGCTTTCTTTGTCATGATTTGTATATTTTCCAAGATTATACCACCTACATTAGATGGAAGAACTCCACCATGGCCAAGCCCAAGCCCAGATGAGAAAGGAGGAGTGTTGGGCGTAGGGCTAACAGCACCACCCCATAAATAAACATCTTTGCGACAGAAATGTTGGCAGCAGCCGACTCCCCAAGGAGACTCTGGTGAACTGCGGTCCATGGCCTATGCTCTATAAAAATGAGTGATAGGTGCAAGTAAATTCAGTCAAAGACCTGAGGAGTGCATTGACATGTTATAAGTGTCCAGTTAGTTTAACCTTTGCCCCCAGGAGTACACAGACTAAATATACAAAGTGTTATTAAGGTTTAACTGTTTAATGATGATACATCAGTAACATTTACCAAAGCCTGGCTAGTCACTCAGTAACAACCTTATCGACATCAAGAGAAAACAGGACAGTCTTATCATAGCAGTTAGTGCACCTTATAGAGATAATCAATATAGGCCAGGCTGAGGAAAACGTCACGTCAGAACTGTGCACGAGTTCACACCATCACTTTACAGCCCGATAAAAATACACAGGGTTTGTTTGTCTGTTGGCCTATAATAAGGTACAACAATTACATGCTGCATAAATTCATAAAAAGACTGCCTCTTTCTAAGATAGAAAAAAAAGAAGAAAAAAAATGCAGAAGTGGTTTACAATATCAGTGAAAGGAACAAGATACGTCGAGATAGAAAATGTGATTTATATTTATCACATTTTCTTTCATTTGCTTTCTTGCTGAAGGTTAGAAGAGAAGATTGATACCATTTGAAATGTGAATCTGGAGACTTTGGTTTGTATACGTTAAAATGAGATATGATGTGTTAGTCAGCGAGCTTTACAGGTGCTGATTGGTGGATTTTTTTGTTACCTTCAGACAGATCCAACCTCGCTGTTTCCCAGTTTGCAGTATTTATGCTAAGCTAAGCTAACCGGCTGGTTGCGGTGATATTTAACAGACAGACACGAGAGTGACAAGAGCTAACACACACATTAACTGCATGTAATGATTGATCTGGACACCACAGGCCACTTTGGAAAGTAACTTTTCAACTTCTTTGTTAATTTGACAAAAAAAGTTTGTAAAGATTCACCACTCAGGTCAACAGACACAGCCAGTGCCACAAAATGAGTTTACTGATGCTTACAGACCATTTACTACGTGACCTACAGACACATTTCATGTCGTGTGTGTCTGAATCACACGTTACAAGCCTGTTGCATCACTGTGATTCAATCTACCGTAGAGGAGGAGGGCCACTCAGAGACTCTGGGATGGGCCTGTGTAATGAATACAAAATGTGTTAGCAAACAGCCCATAAAAGTGTTTTATTTAATGTAAATACTTTTGTTGAGCAGGATTCAGCAGTATGCTAGTCAGTGGAACGGAGCTTTGACCTCCGGTTGCTTCATAATCTTGTGTCTTTTATTATCTGCTCTGTTTGCCGTGAACATTGTGGTGATGAACTTGGTGATCAAACACACTTCAACTGGGTGACCCCTGACAGGCTGAGACTGTTTCAGCTGGTGTAGCCACTGCTGGATGTACAGTAATAATGGGCCGGCTATATTAGAGGAAGAGGCAGAAGGAGAAGAAAAAAGAGGAACAAGTCACAAAAACCAAGATCCAATATTCAAAAATTACACCTTATATTCCTGCTTTAGTCTTTCTCTTTACAGTACGACAGGCTTTACATGCTATGTCCTTACATCACCACATCTCATGATTTATGTCTCTTTACTTAAGCTCCCAGCACTCACTCTGCATAGTATTACTAAGATGATTATAATAATAGCTTAATTTGCATAACACTTTTTAAAAGTTATGTCAACAAAGTGCTTCACTGGATGGAAACAAGAGAACACAATGAGACTAAATCAATAAGAAGTTATAATGTATGTAACAGTGATTGCATAAATCAATACAGAAGATTAAACGAACATAAGAACATAATAAGTAATAAATATTGCTGGCAACTGATTAAGATGTTTAATCATGATTAATCGCATGATTGTCCATAGTTAATCATGATTAACTGCAAATGAATTGCACATTTTTTTTTATCTTCAAAATGAACCTTAAAGGGAGATTTGTTAAGTATTTAATACTGTCTTACTCAAGTGGGCAAATATGCTGCTTTATGCAAACGTATGTATATATTTATTATTGGAAATCAATGAACAACATAAATCAATGTCAGATATTGTCCAGAAACCCTCACAAGTACTGCATTTAGCATAAGAAATATGCTCAAATCATAATATGGCAAACTCAAGACCAGCAGGCAACAACAGCTCTCAGTGTGTCAGTGTGCTGACTTGACTATGACTTGCCCCAAACTGCATGTGATTATCATAAAGTGGGCGTGTCTGTAAAGGGGAGACTCGTGGGTACCCACAGAACCCATTTTCATTCACATATCTTGAGGTCAGAGGTCAAGGGACCCCTTTGAAAATGCCCATGGCAGTTTCTCCCTCACCACAATGTAGTGTACGTTGAAGCATTATTTAGCCTTCTTCCTGACTAGGTAGGTATCAAAGGGTTCCTCTGGTTTTCTAGGTTCATATGATCACTCTAGCTTTAAAACAAACTGAACCTACACACTAAATTCTCAAATTGCATTAATGTGTTAAATAAATTAGAGGCGTCAAAACAAAGTTGCGTTGACGCATTGTTAACATGTTAACTTTGACAGCCCTAGTAATAAAATATATAAACATTTAATTAAAAGCCAGGCTAAATAAATATGTTTTAACAGGACAGGAGCTGTAGAGTATCTGTTTGAGGACCTGAGGAGCTCTGGCCTTATTTAATGTGCCTTGTAAATGCTGCCAGCTGCTCCGACGAGCACTGCAATCAGCCAGGTGAAAGTCCACTGGCTTTATCAAGTATTGAGACACTCTGCGACCCATATGTGCTGCACTAAATCTATCCCAGTTGGCAGCCCTGCGAATGCTATCTTTGTTTCACAATGATAGCTGGACAGGAGCTGCAGGATCGGACGCACAAACTCATTCACACACAGATGTCACTATCGCGTTTTAATTAATTGGCAGATATGTAAGAATGTTTGACTTCTATCCATCAGTATTACTCCCCATGTCCTACAATGTACTAAGTGACTGACTGTGAAATTAGCATAGTGGTTATATTTTTCCCCCACAAACGCGGCCTTTGTCTGTTTTGTTCCTATCGTGGGCCTCACATTACAAGCCCACAGTGCAGCTATTGTATCTTGACAAGGACCTTTCACACACTCATTGCCAATACTAGCACTTATTGGCAGATTCACAGCGTAACAGTCAGCCTCTCACAGGTGTGGAAATTTCCACTGCACTGTAGTATATTGCTTAGTAAGTGAAACGAATGGATCTGAAATCACAAACAACATGCTTAGAAGATGCTGAGGCCTGCAATTATGCAAGCACACACACCAGCACTCAGATTACATGTGCTGTTGAATGGTGTCAAACCACAAAGTGGCCACTCAACACAAGCATCGTGTCAGATTAGATATCTATTTGAGGTCACTTGTAGATTGTTGAAGATATTTTCCATGGTTTCTCTCAAAGTAACATCTGTACGGCAGCTCACACAGGAGCTAACCCCCTCTGTCAGTGGCAGACTGTGGCTATCTGAGGGGCAGGTGCGATAAAAAAGGATCACCATGCAGAAAGTTTTATTAGCATGTAAGGCAACCTGTATGGTACTACATCACATCTTCTCAATTTTAAGGGCACTTCATCACGTTTTCTTCACTTGAAGAGCACCAGAGGGCACTTTATCACTGTAAGGGCGATCTAGAGGGCGCTTTATCACATTTTCTCCACTAAAAGGGCACCCTAGAGGCCCCGGGCGCTTTATCACATTTTCTCCACTAGAAGGGCACCCTAGAAGGCACTTTATCACATTTTCTACATTGGAAGAACACCCCCCCCCCCCCCCCTCCCCCCCTCCTCCTCTCGGGGGGGGGGGGACCCCCCTGGGGGGGGGGGGCCCCCCCGGCCCTCCCCGCAAAAAAAAAAAAAATAAAAATTCCCCCCCCCCCCCCCCCCAACACCCCCCGGGGTTCAATAAACTAAAAACATTTTTTTTTTTTGTGGGGGGGAGACGGGGGACCCCGGGGAAAAAACCCCCCCTTACAGGGGGAAAACATACCCCCCTCTTTTTGTGGGGCGACAGCGCTAACCACTACCCCACCGTGCAGCCCTGGAAGAACACCCAGAGGACAATTTATCATGTTTTATTCACCGGAAGGGCACCCTAGAGGGCACTTTATCACTGGAAGGGCACCCTAGAGAGCACCCTATCACATATTTCTTCAATGGAAGGGCATCCCAGAAGGCCCTTTTTCACATTTCCTTCACTGGAAGGGCACCCTTGACTGCACTTTAGCTGTGGTTTGTTCGAACATGGGGCACTAAGCCGGGTGCTCACTGTTATCTATTGATTACTGCTTCCGTAGGACAAGCTAACTTTGATCAGACAATAGCTATGTGCTATCAAAGAAAGGCGGCTTGATCCAAGGAGAGGGAAGGGCTTCCCTTTGTACAGACTTTATCTCCGCTTGGCCGGTAATCAAGGTTGCAGGCCTGGCTGCATTTCTAACCCCTCTGCCTTCTGCACCGGCAGCCAACAATGGCTCAAACCCATCTTTAAAAAAATGTCAGCTGCTGCGTTTGTGTAAAAATACCATTATGACTTGTGGTCCTCAGTAAGAGCGGGGTGAAATATAGTTTACAGTACGCCGAGTCTTGCCAAGATTCTTGTCCACAGCTCATTGTAAAGACAATGGAGCTCTGTTATAATAAAACTAATTAGCAGCTAAACAATCAAATGTGTCACATAGGAGGAAGCAATGATGACACAGAGGTAGGAAATCTGAGGCTTTATTCCCAAACAGTTTTGTCAGCACCCTGGCCAAACAACAACCAAACCAAAACCAATAGAGTGGGGCCTTAATAAGTGGGCGCTTAAAGGAAATACAGGGGATTAAAAAGTCACTGTGACTCCACTGGCAGGTTTCGGTAATATTGTGAGATTTGTGGTGACATATCACGGAGCCATTTTCACCCATGAGTCGCTGTCACCAGCTTCCTCATCGTGCAACCGCTGGAAAGAGACAAGCTGCGTTATCAATCCCACAGCTGCTGTTGCCCAATAGAGAGAGAGAGCAGCGGGGGAAAGTGGGCCGGGCTGCACACCCCCAAGGCTTTATAACATTCCCTCATACATCCGCCTTCATGCGACGCACGTTATAAACAAAGCAACGCTTCTGTCACAGCTGCGATTGTTTGAGGGGAGAGAAAGTTTTTGTGGACTTTTTTTTTCTTTTTCCATCTCGGGAGCGTTCATCTCAGGACAATCACCAGGTTTAACCCACAGGTAGGTTTCTGCTCTAAATGACTGCATCATTTTTAATAAGGAAAAGTGCGCCTGTACTTCCCAGTTTGTTAGTTTGGCAGCGTGACTGGGCGCGTTGTTATTCCTGTTTGACAGTGCGACTATAATGTTCCAGTTATATGCCCCAGTTTTAATAAACCAAATGGAAAAGTAGTGCAGCAGAGCAAAACATTTCACATATATCTAAGAGTGTATTTGGATTTTTTTTTTTTTTTTTGGTGCAAGTTTAGGAGATGCAAAACATGGGTAGATTATGGGAGGGTACTTTTATATTTCATGTATATCTAAGATAAGATAAGATATTCCTTTATTAGTCCCACAGTGGGGAAATTTACTCTATATATATCTATCGATATATATCTATATCTCTAAAAGCATGCAGTTTTACAGTAGGCCCAAGGTAGAGCACACCAGCAGCATGAGAGCAGGTAGGCCTGCAGGAACTTGATCAACATGCTTTTCACATATGTGACACTGGAAGCACACACACACACACACACACACACACACACACACACACGCACACAAGCAGGACCTTTTTATGGTTGCAAATATTGTGAGAGCCATCATGTTATACAAATTATCTTTGCTTTAGCCTTGGTATAAAAAAAACATGCATGAGGGTGTGGGGAGGGGATAGTGATAAAGTTAGTGTGGAAAAAATGTCGTTTTGTTCCAAAATTTAAAGCATATCTTGTGTTGGTCCAGTGTATCTTGACCTGTTTTAAGGCTGTGTTTAGTTTTCCAGCTTATTCTAATGTCTTCAGTCCTGTCTAAAAGACTGTGAACCTGATCTCAAGAGGCTACATCTCAAAATAAATGGCAGCAGCTGCTTGAACCCCTCAAACCACCCTGACCCCCACTCAGCAACTCAACGGAGACACCCACATTTTGATATCTTTTACAATCTGAAAATGTAGGTCTGTGACAGCTTAGTCCAGCAGGCCTGCTGCTGCCGCATTGATATTTCAGAACCAGGGATTTGACAGATTAAGCGAGTTCCTAAAGATTAGGGAAGCAATCATTGTTTCTGCAGATGGAAGCCGCCCGTGCTCGTGGATTTAAAACTACATGGAGGCGATGGAGGGAGGATGGCCTGGCCTTGATTCTGACTCCCTAATATTGAGCCTCGCTGTTCAAATCTAATCAGTACATATGTTTCTCGCTCGCACTCGGCAAACAGAGAGAGTCTGAGCTCATGCTGTTTTGTAACTTGGATGTTCCAGCTTAAAGTAGTGTGGCATATCTCTGGATTTGCTGTGGCAAAACAAGCACTAATGTGTTATGTGGGCCCACATCAGTGTTGTTGTTTTCCTCTAAAAGCTCAAGCCATATTATCTCGCTCTCAAGTGAAAACATTGGATTTTCCCAAAGTCTGCTTTTCAGGACTGAACATATAAAACCTAATCACAAGAGTTATGGAAAGAGTAATGGATTATCAATGAGAATGATAAGAGAGCATTATATAGTCATGTAAAGACTTTATTAAAAATAACTATTATCCTTATTTTCAAGTGTATTCTTGTAATGTTTAGATGCATTCATGTAAAAAAAACACTGTATTTTTCTCAGCTAGCTCATTCTGTTGTGGTTGGTTAATTGAACAAAAGTCTTTGGTCTCCACTCCAGCTTTGCTCCAGCTAGCTTTGTTTGAGGGCGTGCCAGGCCAGCTGCTAGGCAGGCGAGTGTGTTACTTGGTGACATCACCACGTCACGGAATGGCAGGACTTCAAGCAAGACGTTTCTGGGAGTTCAGGAGTGGACTTTGGGCTTTGTAACTGCAGATTTTTACTTACACAATTAACTATACAACACATTAAAGGAAAGAGCAAAAGCAGAAATAATAGGTCATCTTTAATAGTGCATGTTGTCCTGGGACTTTAAGTCAGCAAAGTATGCTTATTTCCAAATCTTCTGTCAGAAATAGTGAAACCGTACCAGCCAGTATTTCACAGAAAAGTATAGAGCGTGTATTCTCTGTTATGCAGCTGATTTTGGGCTACATTTCGGATGGTCCCGAGCCTGTATCCTCCCACTGTTTCCTGTCCATGATTGCATAACACAGTCTCACTTCTGCCAGGCCAAAGCTGCTTCACTGAATAGTTGGTTTTGTTCCCCACAGTCATTTTCTAAAGAAAAAAAACCATGAGTTTCAAAAGGGAATGTGCACATATGAACTAGTTTCACTTGGTTAAAGACCAACTGCTGCCAGTGACTCCAAGCCAGTTTTGGAGTGAAGCCAGTTTAAAGGGAGCACCCTCCTCCCGCAGCAACATAAAACCCCTGCGAGAAAAAGATGCACCGCAAAAACATCACTCCCTTTTTAATATTCTGTTAAGTAGCAAAGTTTTTCCATGCCAATAATTTGACATGACGAAACTCTGCACCATCTGTGAAATGAATTTGAAAATTGTGACATGAGAAGTGTCAAGATGGCAGCACTCACTCGTCATTACTTGGGATTAGGATCCTGTGGGGTTAAATTTAAAACGCCTTCCTTCTGCTCATCTTGGCCAGGTGAAACATTAGCTCAGCGATGCGAACAGTTGGAGGCACACCGCTGGTGTAAACAGCAAGTGACCTAGTTGTCTCAGTCGGGCTCCGTCTGTGCTGCCAACCTGCTAACAGGTGGTGATGGTGGCCAAGTACAGAGGAAGTCTGCACTCTGTTTTTCTCTCTAGTCTGCTTTTACGTAGCAGCGTTTGAAAATAGGCTAAGAGGATTCCCCCCGTGTTGTTGCATGCGCTGACATTTCCGCCATTTTCTGATTTGAAGTTCATTTTTCAACATTGTGAACGTGATTTCTCTCACATGGCTGTGGAATCTCAGCGGGGGCTGATCTCTTGTGTCCTCTTCAACAAAGCGCCTGCAGTGCGCCAGCCATCATGTTTTTCAAGGCCTCGGCAGAAAAATGAACCTGTTGTTTGATACTCCTCTTCCTCTGAACTATTGTGAGATCTGGCTGGCTCCGGTCTGGCCCAGTCAGAGGAGCATGTGTCCACTTGTGTGCATGTGTGTGTGTGTCCAGGGTGTGTTCTGTCAGACAGTCCACATTTGAAATGTAATGAATCACTTCCTCTAAAAGGCCACATCGCTCCGGCGGTCACATTGCAGTGCTGTCCTGTAGGTCGATGTTGATTTGTTGTGGCTGTACGCAAAGACAAACGGAAAGACAGAGAGCACAGAACAGATGGAATGAGTCTAGAAAGAGCAAACATAGCAACCAAGCTGAAACCAAGACAAACAGTGAAAAGAGGATTGAAAAGAGGCTGGGAATGTATCGACGGAAACCAGAGTGTCCATTGCTTCCTGTGTGTGCGGGTCAGTGAAGGGGGCAAGCCCCTGGCTCCCAGGAGCCACCAGTGCCAGTGGACAAAGAGGCCTTTTAACCGTCTAATTTCATTTGCATGCAGGGCCGCAGCCGGACTGCTCTCTTCCAAAACACAGCATCATAACAGCTTCTTTTTACACGTTTCTTTCTTTACTGTTCTCTCTGCCTTTCTCGGTCTCTTTCTGTCTTTTGTCTATCCCTTTCTTCTTCTTTTTTTAAAATCCACTCCCAAATCTTGAAACTATTATGAGGGAGGGATTGGTTTTCAGTTCCGTTAGTCTTCAAAAAGCATGTGTACACAAGGCCACAGCACAGTATTTTAGGCATGTTTCAGTAGGGTGAGAATTACTCAGAAATCACATTTTTCCTCCCTTTACTAGATTGTCCTGTCTGCCAGGTTGTCTGTGACTTTCTCTCAGTGTGTCCTCATAAGTCTGTGTGGGTGGTTCACAGGTGTGGCCCTTTCCATGGGCCACATGTTGGTGCAGATTGC
Source organism: Pterois miles (assembly GCA_947000775.1). Taxonomy (NCBI): domain Eukaryota; kingdom Metazoa; phylum Chordata; class Actinopteri; order Perciformes; family Scorpaenidae; genus Pterois; species Pterois miles. Next base: position 14,407,899 of record CAMQGK010000638.1, on the reverse strand, counting down.
AGTGCCAGTCTCTGCATGTTCCTGTGTCTGTATACCTGTGTGGGTATGTGTACATGAATGCGATCAGGTCCATAGTAGTTTCTTTTTATGTGCTACAGTATGAGTAAATATGAAACACCCCCCCCCAGAAAGTTCAGCCAATCTGTCATTTCATTGTCTGCAAGCCATCCTGCTATTAGTCCGACAACCTGTACCATCACACCTTTTTTTAAAAAGAGGTTTGAGTAAAATGATGAGAGTCCATTGAAAAAACCACGCCTAGGTTTGGGAATACCTCCCCCTCCAACACATTATCCAATGTAACCTGAAGCGTCTCAAACACAGGTTTAACCAGTCGCTCTTTAACTACCCTGAGCTCTCTCACACACAGGCTCTGCAGCTCTCTGAAATGGATGACATCCAGCTTGTTGAGTCCAAACCCCTGCTGGTCGACAGGGATCTGCCGGTATGTATCCTGAACAGAGCCAAGACAAACAGTCTTTGAGGAGACTTCTCAGAAACCCGCTTGAGTACAATACATGTATATCGCTCAGCTTTGCATGATTTCTACCAGATGAAGTTGCTTGTGTGGTTCATTAGTACATCTGTGGTTTAGCAAACAACAGTATACAGTTTATGAGCACAAGCATACATGTTGAGTAGAAGCAGAGCGAATTCAAGCACAAGCAGGGGCTATTTAGGGGGTTTTGAGGGAAAGCATTACTAAATGTGAATGTGAAATCAACAAGTCATGCTCTCAAATTGAAAGACGATGCTCTTGAATAAAGATCGGAAAAAAAAACTTAATACATGTAAGACATTGTGCACATTTTCAATGAAAACCACTAGTGCTTTTCACAGAAACACTCAAACATGGTTATAAATTACTTTTAATCTCTGTCGAAAAAATCTGAGCCACCATGGTAGTAGAAAACATACTTGTGGATTCATTATTTTGGTAATTAAAAATAGTTGAACCATAGTCAAAGGGCATGTTTTTGTAGGAGATTATACTAATAAGAATTCAGAAAGCATTCAGTAATAAACAGGTTAAATCTGGATGAAGTGGAAACTGGTTTATGTGAAATTTTCAACACAGGGTCTAAAGTTTTGCTGATATTTTGTCCACAACTGCAAAATTGTGCACTTGAAAATATCCTCAGTGTCTTGTTCCAGACGTCGTATGGATGTGAAAGTACGTTCAGTGACAGGATGGCGCCCTCAGGATATTAGATTATAGCATGCTACAATATAATTGCATTAGATTTGTATTTTCATGACTGTGTTCTTTCCTTGCAGGGCCTGAGAGAGGCTGTGCAGCAGCTTGTTATCAAGGTATGAAATAAGATCCTGCATGCATCACTCCCAACCCAGCTTTGTTATTTGAAGCTTGTGTCAATAGATGACAGAAGTTGTTGGTTGTACTGTATATACAAATGGTTTTAGTCTATAACTCAATGATTTGAGCTTGTTTGGTACCATCTAGTGGTGGAGATAAAGGAAACACTAATCAACATAGTTGTTGCAGTGGCTCATCCTTCATGGCGATGACCTTTCATCTGCTGGGATTTTATTAGGACTGAAATCTAATTGTGCTTTCACAAATTCAGTCGGCTACCGAGGGTGGTGAAACACACTTTGGACAGATAACAGTGCATCAACCCCTTCACTTTCCTCTCCAGCACATTGACACACACACATTTTGAATGGTATATGGGTGCTGCTGAGTGTGGGGGCCTCTCAGCACCGTGGACAGTGCTTAGACCCTCACAGTCGGTAAAAAAAGTTGCAGAACATAGTTATTTGTCTACTGGTGAGGCAGTCAGTGGGCGGAGATCCTTCACTGAGAGAGCCCAAGAGCCCGTAAAGCTGTCTGACTTACTTTGGTGTGACAGGTTAGACGACCTAATCCAGGGCGAGTGTTATGATATACCTCTGTGGCCGCTAATTCTCCAACAATTAGTGATGTAGGATTGGTCCAGGGTGACAATATTGAGGGTTTACTGCCTGACATTCACAGCAAATGCATATGCATTCACAAGCACGCATGTCATGTCACAGGATTATCTTGCCTGTGTGCTTGAATGTGCCCAGTAGAGGAGGGTGAGAGGGGGGTAGACAGGGTAGGAGGGTGGACGGAGCAAGGCGGGCAGTAGATGTTTTTACGCCCAGTAAATAGGATATACGTCTCTTTGGATGTAGCAATAGGTCATCTTGTACAGTGTGCTAGACCTGCAGGTCAGGTCACCATAGGGCAGATGCTTTTTGTTAGGATTCAATCTGCACACAAACAATTTGGTTTTAAAATGTTATTTAGGTCAAAATATAGAAATGTATGGCTTTTATACAAGCTTTAAAAACCCTGTTCTGACATATTCACCAGTTTATTTTCCTGAGCACAAAATCATTTAGGCAACAAGTTGCACCTCAATTTGGAATTTAATTCTTCAAATACACACAAAAAAAGATTAAACGGCATTCAGTGTTCGCGCTTTTATTTTGAAATTCATGGTATTCTGTCTGTATTGCTTCAGGTTATATTAGCATATTAAATCAGTCAGTCATGGACTGTTTATTGACTATTAAGAAATGCTTATGGTTGTCATTATTAGCAAAAATTGTTAGAAATAGCTAAAACAAAGACTGTGTTAAAGGTTCCTCGCTTTAGATATTATTTGTGAACTGTTTCCTGAATGTGTTCTCCTCCCTCATTCACCCAGCACTGATCACACACACACACACACACACACACACACACACACACACACACACACACACACACACACACACACACACACACACACACACACACACACACTCATCATGTCAACACAGTAGCCAATGCCCCTCTGTCTGACATTGGTTGATCCAATTTAGGGATGTCTCCATCTAGAGTTAGCTTGTTTTGACCAGCCTGCAAGGCACCATGGGAGGCCGGGAGCTTAGGCCGACTGGTAAGCAGTGGGGGTATAAAACGCAGCTCTCAGAGCAGCGTTAAAGAACTTCAGAGGCTTAATACCAACGTTTGGATCTATAGTCCAGTGAGCGACTGCCACTACACCTTTTTTTTTTTTTTTTTTTTTTTTTAACTTTTGAACTCGTCTCCTGCAAACATGGTCCTGGAGGATTCTGATGTGGAAATGATTGTTGCTGAGATTGAAGTCAGCGTGAGTAGACTAAAGGCTGTATTGAAATGTTTGAGCAGTTTCCAGTGAATTATGGGATTATGCTCCCGTGCTGGAGTTGTAGAACAGGTGTCAGTACTCAATAGAGTTAGTTTTATGTTTCTGATTTGTGGCTTATTAAGCAATGAACTGGATTTTAACAAGCAGATAATCTTTTAAATGTTTTGGCAGTTTTGCTGTTCGATTTTGAGAGTAATTAAAAATGACTGAATAAAAGATTGTTAAAAATACTCCGGTTTCATCCCACAGTTCTAAGACATGCAGGTTAATTGTTGACCCTGAACAGGATAATTGGTTAGAGATAATGGGATGGATGGAAATTCTTAAAAACTGAGGGAAAACATTTTTTTTATGCCACTAAGAAAATTCTTACAACTAAATGAGGCAACGATGAAACATTTTGTGAATGCATCACTGAACATGAAGATCCTGTGTGGTTATTTTATGCAATTTGTGTTTAACAGATGCATTTTAATTGCCATGGTAGTGGAGTATTTACTGAATATAATATTAAGGTACAACATTTTCCTCATCTGTTTAGCTGACTGAATTTTATGCTAAGTTTGGTTATTTTATTTTTTGCATCTATAGGAGCACGATGTGGAGACTCCTTATGGAAGAATCCACTGTACAATGAAGGGGGTTCCCAAGGGTGACAGACCAGTCATCCTCACCTTCCATGACATTGGACTGAACCGTAAGCCTGGCTCCTTATTCAGCTCACTCTACGTGAAACATCTGTTGTTGTGCCTAAAGCCTGGGGGTGTTTTGAATTACCGCACCATGTGGGACCAGATTAGGTTCACCAAGCTAACTTTACAGTATCTAAACTCTTGCAAAGCTTACTGACAGATTTTTTGTGTCAAATATTGTAAAATGATGAGGCACCTGCATGTTATACAAACGCAAACAAGTCTTGCACTTACTCTCCGGTTACTGGAGGTCATTTTTACTTATTGGGTAAGTATCGCTCATCACCCCCCCCCCCCCCCCCCGTTGATTTTTTTCCAGACAAAACCTGCTGGAACACGCTCTTCAACCACGACGACATGTCGGAGATCATGCAGCACTTTGCTGTGTGTCACGTCGATGCCCCCGGGCAGCACGAGGGAGCTAACACCTTTTCCACTGGGTGAGCCAGACACACAGTCGCACAGTCACAAACACACACAAGCACTTAATGTATGTCAAGCAGTCTGTGACCTTTGACTCGACAGGTAGATCACTGCGGATGTACTTAAGACGACCTAATTTGACAAGTGTGTTGTGGGGACAGGTGTTTATCTTGTTTAGCCTTATCTCAGCTTTGATGGCGGTGGGACTTTGCTTCTTGTTAACGCTACCTGAGCTGAACATGATACAAAAACAGATATCCACAATATGGAGCAATAAAGGCCAGTGGTTAGATAGCAGTTATTAAAATGTTAACTATTAATTTGCAACAATGTGCTTGTTGTTTTCCAGGTACGAGTACCCTTCCATGGACCAAGTCTCTGAGACCCTCCCACTGGTGTTGAAACACTTTGGGTAAATTGAGCTGCAGTTTTCACACTCACTCTAAACACTCATATTTAAGATATTTTCTAACCTGTTGTTCTAACAGTACCCATGTATGTTTGACCGCAGGCTGAAGAGTGTTGTCGGTATGGGCATCGGAGCCGGGGCCTACATTCTGACCAGATTCGCTGTAAGTTTGGCCCCTTCACCTCTCAATCAGGCTTAATCATTATTAGAGTTGTAATCATTTTAGGATTAACAGAGCCAGCTAATGTGTTTCTTCTTTTTGCTGACTTTGGCAATCTAACACAGCTTATTGCTTGAGACTGCTGAGCCATAAAGGCCTCAGGAATGTTCCAGATCAGCTCAACACAAACACTGTGCTCCGTAGGAAGTCTCACTCTGTTGACACAAGGCTGACAGAGATACAGCTTTTAACTCCTTATTGCAGCCTTCTCTTTACTATATATAGTCTATATATCATTATATAATATATATTTGTTTTATTTAAAATGTATTTAACCAGGAAAGACTGCAGATTATATCACAAAAGATAAAAGATTTAATCTTAATAATAACCTAAACAACCCAAGAGCTGTGTAAAACCATAAAAATAATTAAGTGTAATCCAACACATAACATTGTTAGCCTGAAGAGACCTGAAGACCAGTTTTTGCACATATACAGTATGTAGCTCAGTATAGCATTGTGTGTCACACTAATAAATCACTAATTTCATATTGTGTGTGTGTGTGTGTGTGTGTGTGTTTGTGCCTGTTTTAGCTGGACTACCCGAACATGGTAGAGGGGCTTTTGCTCATCAACATCAACCCATGTGCTGAGGGATGGATGGACTGGGCTGCACACAAAGTAAGATGCACACATTAATATCTCAAACATCTGAAACATCACAAGTATGGAGGACAGGACAAAATAAAATAATAAATGATGCAGCAGGTGACAACCTGCTGTATGACGCATATAGCATATATACGTATAGTAGATCCACGAACTGTATCCTCATGACACACACTGAATGTCAGCCCCTCATTTGCGCAATGAAAGAGCTGTAAAAAGAAATGAATACAGAAATAATTAAGTTTGGGGAAAATCATGCCGAAATAAATACATAAATAAATACAATTTAATGAATAAATAAATGTAAAAATCAATAAAAAAAATAAATAAAGAAAAAAAGGGAAAATTAAATAGAACAGTAGATGGGTGGGGGAGTAATACAAAGATAAATATAAATAGAAGCAAATTAAAACTATCAATAATGATAAAATATCAATTTATGTCCCATTCTATCAATTAATCGGCTGGCTCCGTCATCTATACCACCAGAAGCCAACTGGAAACAGAGAGTGTTGGACTGGCTGAGCCAGCAAAAACATATTAATGCTGCACTTAAGCTAAATGTAGTTTTTCTGTCTAATTTCAGATCAGCGGCTGGACCCATGCCATGCCCGACATGATCATCACCCACCTCTTTGGAAAGGTGCAGATTCAAATACTCAGTATGTTATTAACTAGCTTTTCTACATCTTTAGGTCTCGGTGAGTTCAACAGATTTTATGTTTGGTCTCCACAGGAGGAGATCCACCACAACCAGGACCTGATCGGAACATACCGCCACCACATTGTAAATGACATGAACCAGTTTAACCTGCATCTCTTTGTCAAGTCCTATGAAAGGTGAAGAAAACACATACATGCCAGTCAGCTAGAAATACACTAAGTAAACTGCAAGCTAACATAACTTTGAATTGACATCAATAGGAAGATTTTATATAACACACGTCTGTCTCTACAGTCGGAGGGATCTGGAGATTGAGAGGCCGATCCCTGGAAGCAACGTCAGAACCTTAAAGTAAGTTGACATTGAGCACCAATCGACAACATCACCTGCTTCATATTTCATTTAAATTATATTAAATATACAATTTCACCAACGTTGATGTGTCTCCCTTATCCAGGTGCCCTTCACTCCTGGTGGTTGGCGACAGCTCTCCTGCTGTGGAGGCCGTGGTGAGTTCAGGAACCATCTCTGTCATTCACACAGCCGTTAAAACACAAGGCTCCAATGCTAATGATTAGATGGATTTCCTACCAAGGAAACTTGTGTTGCCTGGACTCATCTGTGCCTGTGCATGAAATTTTTCTTATACTATACATTTGGGCACATTTGACTATTATTTTTGCAGTAGACTAGAAAAAACACTAGTCCCATGTGCCCAAATACTAAATTACTGTCACACAAACTACAAGGTGCACAATCAAGTATCTATGAACTTATAACAAGTTGAATATCAAAAATATGCACACATATGCAGTGTAAAGAAAATATTTCATTTGAGAAACATTTGATAAACACAATGTCAGCTTAAATGTTTTTTTTCATGTTTCAAGAAGCCCGACTATTAACAAGAATTCAATTTTTTTTCATCTGATTTAAAAATTTCAAAGTTGTACTGTTAGATAATTGCCCAAAGTATGTCCATGCTAAATTTCATGACTTTTTACCAATCAGAGCAAACGTGGCATTTTTCTTATATCATCCTAAATATAGTCTTTGAGCACAAATGGTTAAGCCCAAGAGATATGCAAGATTAAACGCTTAAGGACAACAGTTTAACATGAGGCGAGAACAAAGATGGAAACGGAAAACAAGTGATGCAGAGTAGACTTAATCTGTTAAAGGTGAGAGACTGTTACTGCTTTTAGCTCTACACCCCAAATCCCCCAAACAGCATTAGATTCCTCAGCATTTATGAGCCATATCCAACAATTTAGGTGATGCATTAAAACCTTACTTTCAAATTCAACAATATATAACATTTTATTTTACTTTATTTTAGCCATAACAATTTCTACGTTTACCATACTTTACTGAATAGATGTGTTTTATTTGTACCTGCAGGTTGAGTGCAACACCAAGCTGGACCCAACAAAGACTACCCTGCTTAAGGTATGCAGGCCTGTTTCTCTCCCTCCTCTCCCTCCTCTACCTCCTGCCTCATATCCTCATTCAGATTATAATAGCCTTGATGGAAACGCATCGGTTGATAAGATTCCAGTGGCGTCAGCATTTACCTGGTGACATATTAACCAGGGGTAGGAGAGCTAAATGTGTCCTTGGAGGCGATATTCGTATGCATATCGCCTCTGAGGACGCAATCTGCTGCGACTGGCCTACTTATGTTGGCCTGTGGCAGCCTTTTATGTTCCACAGCTGGCACCAAATGGCTGTTGGAGCTAAAATGGGTGCCATTTATTGGCGTTAACTGTTTGGGGTCGAGAGGAGCACTGACTGGAGGTAGCAGGGACAAGGTGTTCAAATGGGACGTGCAGAGTGTAATGGGGGGTAATGGCGTGTGTCCACCGCTGTGTGAATGTACAACATGCTAAATGCTAATGGCCTCTTTTTGTGTTTTCCCTGCTCTCTCCAGATGGCTGACTGCGGAGGCATGCCCCAGGTTGACCAGGTGTGTATGCCTGTATTTGTGTGACGGAAGCAGAGTGTATTGTAGAGCAGGCTGGATAATCGGCGCAGAGGGTCAGGTGGAACAGTGCATGGCATAAGAAGGTTGCACTTAAGAGTATTAGCAAGTGACAGATATGAACCACAGTTGTCAGGTTGTAATCCTCCACTCTGCGACGCACCTGCTCACAGCAGCTGTCATATCTCAGACCCTGAGCAGTAAGCTGCTGGATGAGAGATTGAATCTGTCAATATTGTGCAAGTGTGATAATTAATGACAAGATGACTAATTATCTCTCTACTTGTGTTGTTTTTCTCTCTCTGCAGCCTGGCAAACTGACAGAAGCTTTCAAGTACTTCATTCAGGGCATGGGATACAGTAAGTATTCAAGACATACAGCGGCTTTACTTGGTGACATGCACTTCTCAGGAATTCACACAATTTTTGTAAACATTGTTTTTTTTTTTTTTTTTTTTTTTTTTTAAACATACTTTTCTTCTGGTTCACAAGTGTTTACAGAGTTCACCTACATTCTCCTCTTCACCCTTGTGTCGGTTAATAAATGACCCATGTACTCATGGTGTGACTTGAACTCAGCCTTTAAAGGCGACTCCAGATGTTGTACTGCAGAGTGTGCAGAGAACAGCGGTGGAAGAAACAGTCAGATTAAAAGTAGCATCGCTCCAGTATTACATGGCTAGTTACTTAAGAAATGAATAATTTAACACAAAACTGGTCCTTCAGAGTCTAACATCAGATCTACGCCCACAGCAACAGTCTGCTATAAAGAAATAACAGACCATAGAATGCTGAAATTGTATTCAACAGTAGCCATGTTATAAATAACACATAATATTGTACCATTGGATATTCAATACTATTGGCATCTGCAAAATTTCACAGTCAGGAGGAAAACAACCAATTAGAGCCGAGCTGGAGTCTGCTGTCTCTGAGCAGCTGTCAAGATATAAGATAAGATAAGATAAGATATTCCTTTATTAGTCCCACAGTGGGGAAATTTACACGTTACAGCAGCAATACAAATAAAATAAATTAGTATATACATAATAAAAAATAGAAAAGCAGCGCTGATCAAATATGAATCAATATTCTGTTACTGTAATGATTATTTCTCATCTCAAATGCTTTCAGAAAGATCTTGTAATGTACTGTGTAGCTGTAAAATGAGGCAGCCATGTTGATAACAGTTGCAGAAATACCAAGCACCACCCACCAGCTGGAGCACCGCCAACAGGAACACTCTCTCTGAAATGACCTGTGATTGGCCAAAGTCTCCCGTTTTAAAGCCTGAAAACAGAGCAATGAGGAGGTGCAGAAGTCTAGTTTTAAAACATGAAATTGAAATACTCTAGTTAAGTGCAAGTACCTCAGAGATATACTTGAGTAAATGTACTTAGTTTCTTCCATATATACAGTATAAAGATGGACGACGCATCACCAGTTTCTCCCACTGTACAGAAGTGAAGCTAAAACATCACAGCTGCCAATCTTGACGTCTCACTTCCTTGTTTATTGCATCAAATAATTAATTAAAACCTAATTTAGCAGATAAATGAACATACAGCGGCACGATTAGAACGACCTAAAATGATAGAAACCGTCTTTGGGAAACATTTAGTTGACGTGTGCTTAGACTTTAAGTTTGTCCCATTAGCTAACACAGGCTTTATGACCTGTACTGCAGCCAAGGGAGATGTTTTGGCTTCACTTTAGGTCTTTAGTCTATGGTTTCTTCACAGTAACACTAGAACAATCTTCTGTCAAAACAGTGAATTCACTAAATCCTCCTCCTTTCTCCTCAGTGCCTGCTGCCAGCATGACCCGCCTGGTCCGCTCCCGCACCGCCTCCGGCTCCAGCGTCACCTCCTTTGAGGGCAGCCGCTCCCGCTCCCACACCACCGAGGGCAACCGTAGCCGCAGCCACACGGCCGACAACCAGCGCGGCCACTCCCACACGGACAGCTCCATGGACACCACGGCCAACAGCAGTGTGGACCAAGCCGTGCCCAAGTCCACCGAAGTGTCCTGCTAAAGTGAAAACCTTCACTCTCCGGGCACCCAAAACCTTCTTGAGGTCCCTTCGGTCTGTGCTGCGCTGCCTCTAACTGACACACACATTCTTACGCACACACACACCGATGTAGAGAGGGACACTTAGATAGTATACCTGGTATTGTTAAAAACGCACAAAGGACACTCGCCTGCAGAACGTGCAGCTGAGATGCCCCAATTAGAAAGTAAGTAATCTTTTGAGTGGGAGGTCAGGGTCAACTGTATGCCTGTTTTGTCATTCTGTTGACCATACCTGAACAGAAAATGCTCCTGAGCTGCATGGTCAGGTGAGTGTGTCGTTAGGGGCAACGCAGCATCAGGGGACCCCGAAGCAGAGAATGTCGGAGAAAGCTGTGGCTGCAAGTACACTAGCTTGTACATGTATCTCTCATAATCTGTCATACATATAAAAAAAAAAAAAAATTTTAATTTCCATTTCTGCATTCCCTCATCCCGTTTTTATCCATTTTTACCATATTGACACAGCTTTCTCAAATATACCTGACTGTAAATGACTTTTTTTCTGTTCTCACTGTAATTGTTTGATCATTTATTCTTTATTTTCCATCTCTGAAGTGTTGTGGTTTGTACGTAGGAGCACATTTTGTAGATGTGGAGAGAGAATGGGAGGCACTTGGATGAATAAACTTTGTAACTTTGAAAATTAAGGGACAGACTTCAAGTATATCATGTATATACAGCAAATGATATTGTTTAACCATACAAATATCCATTACCCTTAAGTTTTTTTTTTTTTTTTTTTTAATGTGTTATTTTAACATTGGTTAACTTCTAAATCTTTTCAGGAATCAAATGATCATTTTTACTACATTCCATATGATTTGTCATAAATCGAAAACACTGAAACACAAAATTCAAAAGCTTTTACATTGTATGCTTTATTAATGGATCATGGCTTCAGACAAAGTATTTTTTCTTTTTTAATGATGATTTCTATGCAATCAAGCACAATGGAACAAAGATGTGCCATGGCATTGTTGTTTTTCTTTTTCTTTTTTTTTTTTTGAAGATGTGATGCTCCTATGTGGTTGTGGATTTTTGGGTGAGTGATAGGTGATAGGTCCACATGTTAACATGAGGATAGCCATAGAACTTACCTGACACCTACTCCTGTATTTTACTTTTGCACTACGGCAACATTTTTGCTTTGTAGAACACATACACAGCTTTGTAAAGATGCGATGCACAACCGTGTAATGCTGTAGAAAAGCATTAAAATGACATAACAGTTTGTATTTATTAAAAAAAATACAATAAAAAAAACTTGTAACTGATTCTCCCTGATCCTGTCATTATTGCATATTTGGACTTGTGGTCCTAAAATAAGGCTTTGTCCATTTCTGCCTCTTTAACATTTATTATGAAGTAAATTTCCTAAAATACAAAGGAAAATATCTACAGTAAAGCCTTATTATCTAAGTGAGTTTAAAGACAATGTCGACTGCTCTTGAAAGCATCTTAAGATCATTACATATGTTATTACATATGCAAAAAGCTACATAAATAAATTAAGCCTTCAATATTTCACACACTTACTGGCTGATTTTTTTTTTTTTTTGCAAAGCAGTACTCCAAATAGTCTTCAAAAGCATGTCATGCTTTACACATATATTTCATATTTACAGGTTTTTCCAATAGGAAAAAAGGCCATAAGAAAATCCCTTGTACATAATCACAAATACAAAACACTGCGTGAGAAAAAGAAGCCAGAAGAAAGTCAAGATCCTCCTGCGACCGCCACCTGCTAATTCATGACCTCTGAGCTGCCGTAGTAACTCTCTAGCTCGGCGAATATGTCGTTGGGGTTTTTGCAGCTGAGGTTGCAGAAGCAGGCCTGGACCCACAGCATCTTCCAGGTGAACCCCGTCCCGTTGGGACACTCGAACTCCACGTCGATGGTTTTGGACTTGTAGGGGATGCAGCAGCGCTCGTCTGTGCAGACGCCACAGTATTTGGGCCTGTACTGCTTCTTGCTGGTGCAGCCGGAGATGGTGAGGTTTGAGGGCAGCTCTTCCCTGTAGATGTTCAGACATTTCTTTCCTGGCTGATGGAGGAAGGGAATGGAAAAGTGTTGAAATATCTGGGAACCCTTTTAACACCTAGTTTTTTTTTTTTTTTTATCATCGTTTCACTGCTGAACAGATTTGCTACCTTGATGTGTTTGGTGATGTCGACCTCGCAGGGCCGCAGGTTGCAGAGGCGGGACTCTTTGACCAGCTCACACTCCTCGTTGGCGTTAGAGATCCTCAGAGACAAGCCGCGGCCACAACTCTTTGAGCAGGGGCTCCATGAGGTAGTCTGGGTAATGCAGTTCTTGTGCCAGCTGCTGGTCTCAGCCGGGGCAGCTGGATCAGCATAGAGACCTGAGATAAATAGATCATGTCAACAAATTGGCTGCAACACTTCATGTTTGATGCATACATGTTAGTTATATTTAAATAAAAAAATCAATGCCTAAAATAATGTTGAAAGATAAAGATAACAATACAGTGATTTAAAGGTGTATTATTAACAAGTCATTGCCAGGGGCTTACTAACAGTCTAAGCCATTTATTGTTTTTTTCCACACTAACTGATGACCCAAAGATGTCACGTGAAAATGTTGTTTTATACAACTGGCTCACAAACCTTGTTAGAAGTGGGAACCATGCGTCACATATCTTCCACAGAGAACAAAACATTAATTTCAGACCCGCCAACACTTTTAAATGATTAATTCACAATCCTAATAACTTTCAGGAAAATCTCTACTTTTATTTGGTACCTTTCTAAAGGCTCTGTGGATGTAGTATTTTTCTCTAAATAGCCATCTACCTAAAAATATTACAAAAAAACATTAAACTGACAAGAAGAAAAGTCAAAAGCCCTGAACATTGTTTAAAAGGTTTTGATAACACACAAGGGTAGTTTGAGGGCCAGTTGAGGACAGGTCCCACATTTATAAAAGAACATAGGAACCTTCTGCTGTCTCTGTCTTTAATCTAAATCTTTAAATTGTGTTCCCCTCATAATCTGGATCTGATTCATGTCATTATGCAACACAAAGAGATCTCCGTCCACATTGATCCCTCCACAGCGCTGCTGCAATAAATGACTGGAAACTGGATGCGACCCAAAAACTGTGTGAGGGCTTCCACAGGAAAGGATCGGCCTGTCCCTGCACACACACACACACACACACACACACACACACACACACACACACACACACACACACACACAGACCTCATGATCCGCCTGGACTCACATAACTACAGATGTTTGCTCTGCCAATTCCAAACACAGCTGCTAATCAAATCCAATCCTATTGAGAAAAAAGTCAGTTCTTTCTTCTACAAAATATGTAAATATAGATTAGAATTAATCTATTATCAACTGAGACCACAGAGGATTTTTTAAATACTTTGCATTATTGGCTTCTTATATACATATGAAGTCATTCGGAGAACTGCTTCAACAATGAAACCCTTCAGATCACAGTCCTTTAAAAAGCCTACTGAACTTAAGACCTGGTTTACACAACCATGCTTATAAAGCAGTGACAATGCTTTCTTTTATTCTGCTTTCTTTTATTTTTTTATTCTGTTGAAATATTGTCTTTGACTTAACTCGCCTTGATGTTTTCAGACTCTGTGAACTGTGATGCATTTCAGTGGGCTGGAAATTAGGGGATTTGGTAGAGCTAATGGGAATTGGAGATTTTACAAGATAAAGCTCAACTTCACCAAACAACAGAACACTCTACTCCTCCCAAGTGCGTATACTGTACATCCAAGGCGTCCTACCCTCTACTGCATGTCGCGGCGCCGTCTTGCGACCTCTTTTGGGCTCATCACAGATCCATCGCTCACAGCATTGTCCCTTGACTTTGACCCGGCGTGGGGTTTGGCACCACACCCGTGGAGGCTGGGACTCTGTGCACAGGGCCACACAGCCAATGGCGCCGTTCACGCACACACACTGGTATTTACAGCTGGGCTTGAAGCTCTGCCCGTTACGGTAGATCACGCCGTCGTGCTCGCAGCCCGTTCCCACCATATCTGGCAGAGAGGAACAACAAGCAGTCACATATTATACAGACATGACACATGAGACCTGAGACATGTAATAAGGCAAACAGTGCAAACACTTGAAACTATATTAATGTCACTGTATGTATGAGCCAAATAGTTATGAATTAACTTATTCTGTATGCAACATGTAGGCAGTGGTGGAATGTAAGAGAGTACCTTTACTCAATTACTGTACAGTACAATACTGTAAGTACAATGCACTTTACTTATGCTACTTTATACTTCTAACCCATATTTCAGAGAGAAATATTGTATTGTATATTTACTCCACTACATTTATGTGACAGCATTAATAACTAGTTACATTTTACACATGCAGATTGATGCAAAATATAACTAGTATTAAACAGTGATCAACTAATAAATTATGATTTATTATTATAGAGCGTCAATAATTACAATCCAATAATATAAATGAGACATTCTGTATAATGAGTACTTCTACTTTTGGTACTTCAGTATATTCAATGTCAATACTTGCAGTAAAATTTTGAATGCAGGACAGGGCAGAGTATTCTTACAATGTGGTATTAGTTTTTACTTAAGTAAACATTCTGAGTACTTCTTTCACTGCTTACTTCCTGGTTTGACAGTTTCTGTTGCAGGATGATATCACACAATAGCAATGCTGTGAGTGATAAATGATAAAATATAAAATACATTTTGCAAGAGATGATATTATAATGTACAACCCAGTCTTCAGTTATTATTTCCTGTTGCATTTCCTGCCTGTGCGATTATCTGCCACTCATTGTTTTCACCTGTCCCTCGTCATCACCCTCCTTTCACTGTGTCTGTATGCTCCCCTTTGTCTGTGCCAGTTCTTCTCAGCTTTTAGCGTTCCAGCCTTGTTTCCTTTTTCTTCTGTGTATTTAGATTCTGCCATTGCCTAGCATTTTTGGATACCTTTGCCTGTTTCTGGACTGACTTCCCGTATACCGTAGGCTACCTGTCTGGTAAGTAAAGAGTGTGTTTAAATTAGATGTAGGGCTAAGTCTGGAGCATAGACTTTATATAAGAAGTGGACGTAGTCATCGCGACATCATGCACTGGTTTGTGGATTGCCGTTCTGAAGCCTTGAGTTCAACATTATGGCCGTCGCCATCCATCCGCCATTTTAATAAATCAAGTGAGAAGTAGGCTCATTTTCTCACAGATTTCTATACAATCAGACTTCTTTTTGCAACCAGACCAGTCGCCCCCTGCTGGCTGTTACAAAGAATGCAAGTTTAAGGCACATCAGCATGCAATACTTAACAAGAACATTATTAGTACCAAAAGCTTGTTTTGCATGTCCAGGAGTTGGATATCATTTCCCATGTGTAAATAACCCCAAAACATATGGAATTCAGGCATTTGATGTCAAGTCACTCCTATAGGTGGTTTGTAATATGAACCACATTTTTATCATGTTTGTGGTTTAATTCTGCAAGATATCACAGTGATGGCAGCAAACAGAGCTCTGCACATAAATATATACTGTCAAAATGCATCATGCAACGACAAACTACTGAAACAGAAATAATAGATAAACAGAAATCAGAGCTCGCATGCTGCTGCCTGTGGTATCAAGCAGACAACTGCATCAGTATCATCTAGTCAAGTCACACCTGTGTTGTTGCTACTGACAACCAGTGTGCAGCAAACACCTAGCTTACAATCTGGTCACTTGAGGGGGACAGTGGACCTAAAACACATCAGAATATAAACTACAACCTGCTGTGTAAAATCTGTTGTTTGTTTTGTCGGTTTTGGTGAGAGACACTTACATGCACACACTCCTTTTTCGTACCTCGGCTTGTCCGAGCTGTAGTCACAGTAAAGTCCCTTGTGGTAGTCGCATGTGTCGGCCTCATTGCACACCTCGCCCACCTGCCGGGCGCAGGTCTTGCAGCAGTCACAGCCGTCCATGAGGAGGCTCACGCCTGGCGGACAGGCTGGGGTGACCTTGGGGCACTCGCAGGGCCACTTGCAGTACTGCGTGCGGTTGTACATGTCCACGGCTGGGGATGTGACGGCTGTGGCGGGCGGCATGGCAGTGGAATTCTGGGAGTAGGCCTGGTGAGAGGAAAGAGGACAAATTAAGCCTAAAAATAAACAAGACTCGAAGTATACAGTATGTCTGGACCGAGTACGGTCAGTCTGTGAATTTGTGGCTGTTGTTACGCAAATAGTTAGTGGTCACGTCTACAATGTTAAATCCAGTGGTACATGTCCACCAGGTCTGGCAAGAAAACTAAAGGACGCAC
The DNA here is from genome assembly GCA_947000775.1 of Pterois miles. Classification (NCBI taxonomy): domain Eukaryota; kingdom Metazoa; phylum Chordata; class Actinopteri; order Perciformes; family Scorpaenidae; genus Pterois; species Pterois miles. Next base: position 14,391,337 of record CAMQGK010000638.1, on the reverse strand, counting down.
AGCTCCACTCATCTGGCCCTTCAAGTGGTGACGACCTCTACTGTGGAATGCACCTGATTGGTCCTTGGATTTTTACAAACAGGAAACAACATGGCAGTCTGCTCATAAACTTTCTGTTATTCCGTCTAAACAATCCACAAAAATTGACTTTGGAAAACATTTTAAGAGAGAAACAGGCGATGCCACTGCTGAATTTTGTTTCATTTTAGAACTAGATTGCCTAGTTTCATAGCTTGGTACAAGTTTTGTGAGCCGGATGTGTCATGCTGGGCGGGCTTATTTGCATAACGTTGAGATTTTTCAACGTTATGCAAATACAGACCCTCTCCAACTAGCGGCAACATTCCCACCATGCACTAACTGCTTCTCCTGCTTTCCACAGGAAATGAATGGAAAGTGCTGATACCCTGGTGGAAATGTGCCGACAGAGGAGCACTCGCGCAAGTAAGTGGAACCGTTGACACGTCCCCCCTGTAAAGGTGAAATGTCTGTTCCTGCTTTGTCGTTTTGAAAGAGCAATGGCCATCACTCAGCTGGCCGGTCCAGTCAATAAATCCAATTTAACCTGCCAATTTCACTAAAATATATTTTTGTTCACATTATGACTAATGGTCTTCTCATGATGCAATCAATTATTCTCTGAACTATCATGAATGAACCTTCAAAACCTTTTAGCTTTTGTTGCATATAGTCATCGGCTTCGGTATCAAAATCAAATTCCATCTTTTATTACATGAAAGGTGTTTGATGTGACGCGGCAATATTATTAATACCCTTAATCCTTAGTCCTTTTAGATCCTGCTCTCTTTGGTCTCAAACACCTCACTGCCTACATGGTGAAACACATGGCAGCCTGCTGATGTCTGCTCATGCTGTGTAAATCAATTAAGCCTAGAAAAATGAATTGAACAAAATAAAACACCCAGTGGAGATAATCTTATTAAAGCAATAATACAGCCTAGTCTTGTATGTAGGCCTTTATACTTAACACTCTGAAAGTGTTACGTAATCATATTTAATATCTGCAACTGTGTTGAACAGTGACCTGGAACTTGATCAACGCCCCCCCCCTCTTAAGGGCTCTATGGTTCATAAAAGCAGATGTTCTCACTGAAACGGGCCACATGAGCCACGTTAACAGCCCAGCACTTTAGTGGAGGTTCGTTTTGGACAGCGGATGTCTCAGCAGAGGAAGCTTGTCTTTTATTTTTTTTTGCGTTTTTATGACAACAGATATCACTTTTTAGAGGCCAAATTCAATTTGAGAACATAGTGAGCTTGAGAAAAAAGCTGGAAGATGATCCCTGTGTCATCATGAGTGAGGGAGACACTGAGGTTTGCTTCTTTGACAAAGAATTTGACAAACCTATACATCTTTAAAACTAATATGACACTTGGGAGTATGTTTATTTTTACTCAGCTCACATGAAATAATAATAAAATCACAATGTTAATGATTAAGACACACTGAAGCTGGAGCAGACATCATAACTGCCGCTGTATTGACTGGTCTAGACAGGGAGGCAAACATCGGTGTCCTTCGTTGTCTGTATACTCATAAATCAAACTATCATCCATATATCCTCAGAGCACTTCAATAAGGAGCTTCTGATCCACACGCTCACTTAATCTGCAATAAATTGTGAGGAAACATGCTTAATCATCCTACTTCATATCATATCCCTGAGCTTTTTCTCTGCACTTCATGAATTATAGTCATATTAATAACGCTAATGCAGATAAATGAGATTTAATCGTGGCTGGCCACTGAGTCATTCCTCAGAGGAGTTAATTTAGCCTGCAGTTATCAGGCTAATTACAGCGAAGGGGGGAAAAAAACAAATACTTAAAAGCTGTCATCACTCTAACAAAGACAGGAGAGCAGAGAGAAGTGGGAGTTTTATAAGTTAATTATGAAAACATGGGGTAGGTCTAATGCAGTCATCAGCCTGAAATCATTTATCTTTGCTGACTAACATCAGCATGATTTCATTTAAAAAGTATTTAGTCGCTGTCGGGACAGGGCGGAGTAACACAACACTAAATGAATTAGAGAAACAGATATTAAAGACATCTTGAGCGAGACTACAAGCAGAGAAAGATGCTTCAATAATTTGGTGCTCTTAAAATATTCAGATTTTATACAGATAGATATGTGACACAAAGCTTCATCTCAATGAATGTATTCCAGTGTGACCTCAAATAGCTGTCATATTGTAGTGATGGCCAGTTAATGATAATGGTCTTTAATTTTCTCTGGTGACAAGTACAGATGACCTTTTTTCTTCCTGTCAGATCAGATGACCTCTGACCTGTGCACCAGGCATGATCATACCTTTCCTCAGGGAAGTGCGAAAACATTTGAAAAAGGCTCTTTTTCCAAAAGGGCCAGAGGGATATAGACAAACTCTCACTGGGATACTGCTTTCGTAAATTTCCCTCAAAACGATTGAGACACTTTAAAGGAGAAAACATGACTTTGAACAGTTTAGAGCATGATTCTATATATATATGGGCTGCACGGTGGTGCAGTGGTTAGCGCTGTTGCCTCACAGCAAGAGGGTCGCAGGTTCAATTCCGGCTTGGGACTCTTCTGTGTGGAGTTTGCATGTTCTCCCCATGTCAGCGTGGGTTTTCTCCGGGTACTCCGGCTTCCTCCCACAGTCCAAAGACATGCTGTTTAGGTTAACTGATGACTCTAAATTGCCAGTAGGTGTGAATGCGAGTGTGAATGGTTGTCTGTCTATATGTTGTCTGTCTCTATGTGCCCTGCGATGGACTGGCGACCTGTCCAGGGTGAACCCCGCCTTCGCCCAATGCCAGCTGGAATCGGCTCCAGCGGGGAAAGCGGTTGACGATGGATGGATATAGATATATATAAATAAATCACAAGGTGAAGCCTATTGTTAATCAACAAACAAAAAGTATTTTCTCATTTTAAGAGCTTCAGTGCAAAATGAACATATCAGTTTTAAGTGAAATTATAGAGAAAAACTACATAAATGTAGGCCTAGTCTATATTGTAATAAAAATGATGAAAAATTAGGCATTTTAATATCTTTTTGAAAATATGTATAATTCATAATACATTACATTATCAGCTATAGTAATAACATCCCATATGAAATAATGTATGGCCTATTTTTTCCACAAAATATCACCATTTGAAACATTTCAGTCTATTTTGACAAACATAAATTACTTTTCCAGATGCTAACTGGCTTTAAAACTGGTAAAAATGAGAAGACTGCCATATTTTGTAAAAAAACAACAAAAAAAAACATTTTTTTACACAAACATCCAATATCGAGAGTCGACAGTTTAACAGGACTGTGAAACTAGGGGATGCCAGAAAAGTTAAATGAGCTGTTTTCTAACCACGAGGTGGCACTAAAATATAAGAAACGAGGGGAAGCGCTTCATCTGCCAGCATCTCAACACACTGCAAGTTTAACCCGGGAAGAGATGATTGATGTCAAAACCACTTCTCTGCACAGACATATTGGAGGAATGATATAGGGTTCAGGTCAGACCATTCAGTCAAGCTTATTACTCTGCCACAAGTCAAAAAAACTGTCCATGTGCTGCACTGTCAGTATATTTTGGGGCCACATCTATAGCCAACTAATGCTGGATGTCATCACCTCTATAATGTTACTATAAACTCTCCACTCACTGGGCTACCACACAAGTCCCTATAGGGATATATGCTGTAAAAATACTGTATAATAAAATAAAAACTGTCACTGTGAAGTAATAGAAACACACTGTAAATCCCCATTGGAAGTTTATAGTAGCTGTTGCCAATAGGAACACTGACACGTGCAATAGAGGTGCACATTTTCAGACTAATGTTAACTCCTCTGCATCCAGATTGCTCATTAAAAAGGATAAAAACATCTATATCCTCCATCCCACCTGTTGAATCCCGGCTGCAGTTAGAATCCACAACAGGAGCCAACTCATCACTGGTGCGGAGCTGCAAATGCATCGAGTCCTGAACTAGTCCCGTTTTAAACGCGCGACACGCCGCTGCTTCCCGCAGGTGTGCTACATCCTCCTCCTCCTCGTCCCGCCGCCGTCATCTCTGCGCTCCTCTCTCTGTCTGTGGGTCGTGTCCGTGTGGGTCCGGATCGCGGCTGACAGCCTGTTAAACGGTCCGAGCTGACGTAAGGTCTGCGAGGAGGACGAGCCCCGCATACCTCTGACACACGGGACGGTTCCCTCTCTTTCCCTCCGCTCCACTTTCACCCGATCCTCCTCCTCAGCACTGGCAGCCCCGGTGGTTACAGGGCGGGTCTGGAGAGCCGGAGACACTCAGAGGTCCCGCTGACACAAGTGTTACTCACATGCCCACATGTGGCCTACATTAAAAGAGCTAATTAATCATTTCTCCTCACCATGCTGGCAGTGAGAGGTCCTGATTTCAGTGTAACTGATGGCAAAATCCACAGTCCTCAGTCAAAATTACATTAAAAAAAGAAATCATCAGTCTTTAAATGTGCAGTAGGGGAGAGCAGGGTCAGTTGGAACAAACTGGGGTGGATTAAAGTGCAGACTGGTTTATAGGCTGCAGCCTAGGTGCCCCGTGTTTTAAAAAGGTCCCAGGTTGGCCAGATTATTTTACATTACTACGCTGAGCAACTCTGCTTTCTGCACCACAACCTGCCGACTCCAACTTTATAAAACTGGAGAGAAATATTGTTTATTTATAAATTAAAATTATCATTGAATTTTATAAGAAGCTGGCAGCTCCCTGCACGTTCTGTGTCGAGATAAAAAGTTTTAATTAAATGTATGCTTTAAGGCATTTCAATGCTTTGTGTTGGAGTTTGTGTTATTCCCATTTTTTGACATCAAGATCTACAGTTTTACTGCAAATGTGCACCGTTTCAAAATATCTGCTATTGGTCTCCTAATTATTGGTATCAGCCCTGAAAAAACAAAGAAAAAAATAAACATAAAACAACATATTGGTCGATCCCTGTTATTATAATGTACTTCAGAGAAAAAAGTACAACCTTGACCCCTATTGGCCCATAAGAAACATCAGGAACATCAGCTGATTTATCATTACTGGACAGAAGAGCGGCAATATGTCAGAAAGAAAACATGACTGCAGAGCACAAAAACGAAGAGCGCACTATCTGAAAAAACACAGTGACACAGCGATCTATGAAAGAAAATCTCTAAAACTTTAGAAATTTCAAGACTTAGTGTAACAGCTGTCTCAATGTGTGTGTATGCTCTCAGAGTGCTTACCTGTGGGCTGTGTAATATTCCTTTGCACACTTTTACACATGGCACGATGAGAAGGTGGCCCCATACAAAGCGTAGCCTCGGGGCCCCTGACCCCCTTAATCCGCCACTGGGGACAAGACCTTTTTTTAGCAAGTTAAAAAGCAGCTATGCCTTCTGTATGCCGTTCACAGTGCTCCCGTCACGGTCGCTGTATGTTCGGCAGAGGTGTAAGTCGTAATGAACATAAAAACTACGCGGAGAGCACCTGAATGAGTTCCAGTGTGAATATTATTATCAAATTATAAGTTAACTATAGAAGCTGCATAGCGTAAGTATAATAATATAGCCATAAAACACAGCTGGTTATGACTGACACAGTATGACATGACAAAGAAATAATGAATAAATAGGAATAAGTCACAAGAGATTGCTGATTCTGGCTGATACACACACCAACATGTGAATAAGAGGAGTACCAGCACTTATTTTTTCCACTTCAAGCATTTCACCATGCTCCTACTCGTCAACATCCGCTTCACTTTCAACCTCAAAGTGGAGACCTTCCGACTATTCCTCACATTTTACCCACTGGTTTGAAATATGCAGCGTCTGGATACATTTTTGTCTCTTTTGTTGTTTTTCTGCTAACGTACTGCTTTTTAGTTATGCCACATACAAATAATATATTGTTAGAAAGCTTATTTTCTGGCTTACCGAGTGTTAGCTGTCTCATTTTTTTTTTTTTTTTTTTTTTTTTTTTGGTTGCTAGAACACAAGTCCAAAGCGTGTCTGCTCTCCCTGGGACGGTTGGGACAGTATTTATAGTTCATACCTTGTTGCAAATCAACGAAAATCAGAAAAAGACTTTTTTAGCAGACACCTGGCATCTCTTCAGGGATCAAATTCAGTGTATTAGGGCTGTCAATCCATCCATCCAAACCAATATTTAATATTTATATATTCACATGATTGCCCAGAGTTAATCAAAATTAATTGCACAATTTGTATCTGCTCAAAATGCACCTTAAAGGGAGTTTTGTCAAGTAAAATACTTATCAACATGGGAGTGGGCAAATATACTTGCTTCATGCAAATGTATGTATATATGTATTATTGGAAATCAATTAAAAACACAAAACAATAACAAATATTGCCCAGAAACCCTCACATGTACTGCATTTAGCATCAAAAATATGCTCAATTATAACATGGCAAACTCAAGACCAACAGGCAACAACAGCTGTCAGTGTGTCAGTGTGCTGACTTGACTATGACTTGCTCCAAACTGCATGTGATTATCATAAAGTGGGCATGTTTGTAAAGGGGGGACTGGTGGGTACCCAGAGAACCCATTTTCATTCATATAACTTGAGGTCAGAGGTCAAGGGACCCCTTTGAAAATGGCTATGACAGTTTTTCTCTGTCAAAATTTAGTGAAAGTTTATTGATTTAACCCCGTTTCTAATATTCCTTAGGTTTCTAGTTTCATATGATACCAATATCTTCACTTCAGCTTTAAAACAGCCCAGTAAAACCCCAGAAGATTGACTGAGCTAATGCATCAAAGAAATGCTGTTCAAGTAGTAGTTGACGTCAATTTATTTTGCGTTGATACAAGTGTCCCCACCGATCACACTCTCCCTTACATATGTGCATGTGAGTGTCAGTTTAAGACAAACCAGAATGAATTCAGTGTGTGCACTGGGTGCACAACTGCTCATCTTGGACACCATCATTCACATTGTCTCAGTGGACTTGATTGCTGACTGACGGTCTTGGAGGTGTTGTGTATTTGGTTTAGACGCCTCCATGCATTATATAACTGTATTTCTGAGCCAAAGATCCCATTTCTTCAACTGTCACTCATTCATTGCACTGAATTGCAATCTATATATTGTTGATTTGGGATTGTTACTCTCATATCGAACCCCAAAGTATCACTGACATTTCACTTAACAGATCCTCATCTGTGCACACTTTAAGGCCTCTTCCTTTACCACAGACCATCAGCAGCTGTAGCTGTTCCAAGAATTATCTGAACTGCAGACAAATTGTTGAAACAAAGCGAATAAATATACCCCGCAGGTTGCCTACAGTAGGCTACCTATTTTAAGGCTGGGCCCAAATCTGGCTCACAGATGTTCAGGTTGAATCAATGATGTCATCTATCTCCGAGTCTGCTACTTTACTTTCCTTTCATTTTCCAGGAAATTTGAATGTTTCCTTTTGAGATGACGCAGATGATTTCCAAAAGAATTCCACTTTACGCTGCTGTTGAACCATACGGAAAATATCTATTATTTCAGTTATGCTGCACTTCTCGTGTCGCTGATGAAAATATCTGTGAAAAGAATCTGTGAGAGGCACTGTAGGCAACAGAGAGAGATGAGAAATGAGCATTTTGTCAAGGAGCAAGGTGCCCCAGGTCTGAACCCCTATTATTTACAGTCAGTCCTCTAAATCCCTGTCAGAGAGCTGTCAGCCTCTGAGCTGATCTGAGCGCCGCTGATCGCTCCACTCCGACCGGTACGACCTGATCCGACTCCACGGCACAATGTAGCCACTCTCTCTGTCTCTGGTGCTCTCTTTCTCTCACGCTCAATTTCTCTCCATCTCTACTTTTCCATCTCTGTCACTTTCTATTGCTCTCTTTCTTTCTCCCCCTTCAGTCCATTTCCGTCCACCTCAGCTGAGTTCATTTCAGTTCACTGGTTTATTTGTCACATTTTTATCCCATGTAGCCTATTCTGTGTCATCTAAGATTTAATATGATTTCTCTATATGTGATTATTTGTCGGCACGGTGCAGCACTGTCGCCTCACAGCAAGAGGATTTGAATCCAGCTTGGGGTCCTTCTGTGTGGAGTTTGCATGTTCTCCCCGTGTTAGCGTGGGTTTTCTCCAGGTACTCTGGCTTCCTCCCACAGCCCAAAGACATGCAGGTTAATCGGTGACTCTAAAATTGCCCGTAGGTGTGAATGTGAGTGTGAACGGCTGTCTGCCGACCTGTCCAGGGTGTACCCCACCTTCGCCCAATGTCAGCTGGGATCGGCTCCAGCCCCCCGCGACCATGAACAGGAAAAATAGTTAAGATAATGGATGGATTGATAAATTACTCTTGAAAAGTAAGTGTTCCTATTGTAATGTTTTCAAACTAGGAACCCTCTGGGACTAAATGTAGAAATCTCATACAAACATCCTGTTTACTGTAGTTAAGACAGCATTAGTGTTCAAAATGTTGAAGAATTTCATAAGGCTGCCATAGGTAACTTTGATAAAATAAGAAGTTATTTTTATGAAACGGTGAATTGGTCTACATATGACAGCAGTGTAAGAGACAGATAATCTGTTCTGGTATTTGTAAGTTTTCACTGTGCCTGAAGGAAAACAACCAATCAGAGCTGAGCAGTCTCTCTGAACTCTGATCAAACTGTCAAACTAGGCAGCGCTGATCAAATATGAATCATTCTGTGTCTGTGATGCCCATTTCTCGCCTCATATGTTTTCAGCAACATCTTGTAGTGGACTGCTCAGCTGTGAAATGAGAAAATTTGTGACCCGACCGTCATGTTAACAGTCGAGCCAATTCCAAGCGCCACCCATCAGCTGGAGCACTCGTTCTCATTTTACAGCTCAACAGTAACTACAAGACGTTTCGGAAAGCATTTGAGGTGAGAAATAAGCATTACAGAGTGGCTCGATTGACAGTTTGATCGAAGTTTGCTTGTTGCTTGTTTGTAGTGATTGACAGCTACTTTAGACTCCTTGGCTGTGATTGGTTATTTTCCCTTGTACAGTGAAAGCTTGCCATTAGGAGGACACAGATTATCGCTCTCATGCTCTACTATATACTATAAACATCCACTATACCATATAGTGGATGTTTTATCATATTTGCTCAAAGTTACTGACTGCAGCTTTAACACTGCTTCATTCCATTTTCGTGAACATAAAAAACAAGCTAAAATTTAAAAAATGTGTTATTAACAGGTGGCGAAAATGAAAAAAAACAAAACAAATTAAGACAGACAAGGAGATAGATAACTAATTGACAAATCAGTTTAAAGGCCAGTGAGCTCATTTAAAAACGATCTGAAATGAAAGAATTTGAAAATGAGCAGATAATTCATTGATGTAGACTTTTATGAATCTTGAAAGATTTCTCAGTGTGTATCTGTAATCCTCTAACCTCTCTCTTCTTGTCTGTCACAAACTGGCTCCGTCACTCACCAAAAGCCTTCCTCCACTGAAACAACACAGAGACAGGAAAGAAATGTTTCAAACCACAGGTGGTATCATTCACGCTCATGTCAGCATCTGTCCCCAATTTTCTGGTCTGATACAACAGTGGTAGTTAGTGTTCACTGCGGGGCTTCACATGGACCTATATGCATCATTAGTTGACGTCAATCAAAGCAGCGCTGCATGCGTTTGTGCCAACTCTTCATATGTCTTTTGTGGTGCATTTGGCAAAAGTATGTCATGAAAGCCAGATCTGAGGCGACGACCTCTTTGTTCTCACGTGGATATAGGGCTCAGTTTGTCAGCTGACTTGAATTCAGAGTGTTTAATGATTCAGTCAAAGTTTAAAGGTGAAGGTTGTTTCAGGGAAAGGCTGGGGGTGAGAGCAGAAACAAAGAGCTCATTTAGGCCTTTTTTTCTGAAAGCAATAGTCTGACATTTTAGGAAAAACATTTATTCGCATTTTTAACAAAAGTAAAATGAGAAGATGGATACCACTCATGTCTGTCACAAGATGTGAAGGTAAACCTAGCAGAGGATTAGCTTAGCTTAAGATAATGACTTGAAACGGGGAAACCGCTAACCTGCCCTGTAGAAATGGTAAAAAAACCACCTAAAGCTAACCCCTGTATTTAACACAGTATATATTGTTTGTTTAATCCATACACAACTATTACCTGAAGTCTTGTCATCACTGTGAGGTTGCCAGGCAAACAGCCGAGATTCGATGAATGCACTACTCCCTGCCAAGAAAGAGTTCCCGCATATTGTTGTTTTAACATTTCAGTTAATGTGTTAATTTGTAAATGTTAAAGGTGCTGGTAGTTAGATTCTTTATAATGGGCAGAGCCGGGCTAGCTGTTTCCCTCTGTTAACACTCTTTATGCTAAGCTAAGCTAACTGGCTGCTGTGTACAGACAGGAGAGTGGTAATGATCTTTTCATCTAAGTCTCAACAAGAAATCAAATAAGTGTATCTTCCAAAATGTTTTCCAAAAAAAAAAAACGATTACTTTCTTCTTCTTCAGGCCTTGAGGATATCCCAGCATGCATTGGGTGGAGAGCAGGAAACACTGTAGACATGTTTCCATCACTCATTCATCCAAATTAAAAGAACATTGTGTAACATTTGGGGGATGTATTTGCAGAAATGGAAGATAATATTGATAATGTGTATAATCGCCTGAAGCTAAGTATCGTTGTGTTTTCATTAGCTTAGAATGAGCCAACAATATGAATGTTTCTACTGTAGCACAGAACAGACAAACCAAACACTGGATCTAGAGAGAGCGTTTCACGTTTTTACATTACCTTAAGGCCACCGTAGTTCTGCAACATGCTTGTGACACTGCATTAACATTAGCAGAAAATGAAAATGCCATCTGACTTCACCTAACATAGTGTTACTATGATAAGGACGGCCTCTGAGTGAGGACGGCGTTACCACAGTTTTACACTCCTACCACAGTCTTGAAAGGGAGGAGTGAGTAGAGGAGAACTCAGTTGGTTGCAATCTGCAACCACATCACTAGGTGCTGCCAAATCCTTCACACTGGTCCTTTAATGGTGAAGTTAATGTCTCCACTTGATTTGCATTAACTGAAAGGGTAGGGTTTCTGGGTAGAAACATGTAATCTGCACACACAGTGGGGATCAAACCTGATGTCACCTGCATCATTGGCCCACTGTGTCACCCATCATTTGGCATGTGGACCACCAGACTCTTTGGGTGCACCACATTCCTGTGAGTGAAGTAGAATAAAACACAGCACCCCCTGACCACTGTGCAGCATCTGTCCCATGAGAGTGAAGGAGTCTGCAAAGCACCGCAGGTATAAAAGTGTGATAGATGGCCTGATTACGGGAGCCGACCATCTATGACTCGAGTCAAAATCCCCTCATTAAAATCCCCTCAACTCACACAGAAGCCTTGAAGTCGAACCATGTTTTGGAAATCTTCGAGCTTCAAAGTCAAGTGTAGTCGATAATCCTCCTTAGAATGGGAGAATGAATTTACAACACCTTGAGGCGACCAAAAACTGCTGAGGTGACACGTAAAAAAAAAAGGCTCCTTCCCAGCACACCACTAGTGTGGGAAAAACTTTCTTTTTGCTCTGCAGCTATGGCCTCATAATAGACCATAAACTCCTTAAAACAGCAGTGTGTTTTCTCTGCAGCTTGAAATAAATTTAGTTCAAGATCAGAACAATAAAGTCTTGTGCAAAAACACACTGACTGTAGTGCAATGCGCTGAAATGAGTATAATATCTTTCAAATTAGCAAGAACAATTGTATCCAACAACTGTAATAAAGACATTTTAAAGGAAAAGTTTTTCATTTTGATAAATGTGCTTATTCCTGTTGCTGCTGTTAGATGATAGAGTTGATACTACTGTCCTTTCTGTACACTGTAAACTGGAAATGGGTTTAATTTTTGATAAAAGATTAACCCTCTGAGACCCACAGCATTGCCGGCGATCCTGACCAACTTCACTATCTTTCAGAGGCTGTAGCAGGATCAGTTTTAGAGCCAGAGTGACGCTACAGATATATGAACCTGGAAATCCTAAGGAATCCATGTCATGCTAGCTTGTCAGGATGGAGGCTAAATGCTCCAAAGTCAACCAAAAACTGGCATGGCAATTTTCAGAGGGGTCTCTTGACCTCTGACCTCAAGAAATGTGAATGAAAATGGGTTAGCCATTTCATTGTATTTAGACCTTTTTTTTTTTTTTTTTTTATTTGACATCACTGTATGAAATGACCTGCAGTGACCACTAGGACAATCAGCCTCACGAAACTTTACAACCACAAACTAGAGATTCAGAGCATTCAGAGGATGGATGGCTTTCCTAGGTAGATTGAACATAAGGGGGTTTCTGAGCAGTTTCCAGGACAGAAGTGCTCACCATCTAATCATCTGCAGTTCTTGAAGAAATCTCCAAATGTCTAAAGTTTTTGCAATCGAATCACAGCATGGCTTTTTTGTTTTGGTGTTCCTCAAGGCCCCCTAGACCCCCTCAAAAGGACAAAAATTTGTCAATTGTGGGTCTCAGAGGGTTAAACAAATAAGCTTTAGAGGTGCTGGTTGCCTTTTTTTTACTCTGAACAGAGCCAGCTAGATGTTCCCTCCATCATGTGTCCAGTCTGTATGTTAAGCTATATTTACCGCACAGACATTGCAACCTTCTCATCTAACTCTCAGCAAGAAAACTTGTTTGCATATTTCCCAAAATCTTAAACCTGATTGAACTTTGTGAACCATATGTAGGCCTTCGTGCTGAAACTATATGAGTGACTTGTTTGTTTGTGTGTGTGTGTGTGTGTGTGTGTGTGTGAGGAGAGAGAGAGAGAGAGAGAGAGAGAGAGAGAGAGAGAGAGAGAGACAGAGAAGGGCATGGCAGGCTGTGCTCAGACCAGTCCAGTAATTATACAGTCTTTATATAGCTGTGGTGTGGTCTGAGACTCATGGACGGAGGAAAAAACATCTGCTGGGCTCCACAGATATGAGAATCCTGCATGAACTCAGAGCAGTTAATAGCGAGTTATTCCTCATGCAGCTTGCTGTAGGTATTAATGCTTACCGTGCAATCCTGTATTACTGATATCTACACATATATCTGTTAGTGGCCTGGTAAAGGTGACAGCACACAGGTACACCTCAAATGAAACTCAAAATAATGTCCCTCAGTCAGCTATTTAAACATTTGGTTTATTACATGAAATGCTCTCAGGGTGTTTTATATGAGTAAGGTTGGGTGAAAATGTACAGTATGTTAATAATTGATATATTATTCCTCTGATGTATTGGCCAACTTGTTGATGGTTCTCCACCTTTTGTAACTTCTAGTTCTTAAATAGAGATGTTTATATAAAAATCAAGTTTCCATTCCTGCCTGTATTTGTTGTTAAGTGGAAAATCCTAAGAGACGTCCTGCAAACATTTACTAAGCCGCTACCCTGCCAAAAACAACTTTTATATTAGTTTCTGGTCCAACGCTGTTAGCTCTCTATAATAGGCTTTGTATGAAAATGCACCAGAACACACACCAGGGGCTAAAAGCTGAACAACCGTTAACTTATGATTAAAACGATTTATTCCAGAGACTTTTAATCTATCTATCTATCATTTTTCCCTCCTAGCAGCTGATTTCCAATGGCTGACCCAGCGAGGCTAGATTTATATCTATAACATTTCCTTTTCTTTTCAAAGACCTGCTTTAATATCTCCTATCTAAGTGTTTGCAGCTACATACCCAGCAATAACAGATCAATCAGGATAGTGCTGCTCTGACTAAATGGAAATAAGAGGTTGAATGAAGCCATATTTGAAAAACTGTTGTAAATCTCTCCAGGCTGGTCTCATTCATGTGTAATTCATGTAGTCGAGAAGCAGGAAATCTAAAGAGCAGACTTTTACCCAGGAGACCGTCGTTCCTGTCCCATCTGAAACCAGAAGTTAACGCTAATTTATTTGTCCTGTAACTTACATACTTAACTAAAGCCACTTCAGGAGTTATTTAAAGCCAAACCACGATCTTCTCCTAAACCTTACCAAGTTGTTTTATTGCCTAAGGAAGTTGTTTCCCGTGAGAACGGAAGTTTATTTTGTCAGAAAGTGAATGAAAAAGAGGAATAACTTTTTCGTAAGATCGAATACGAACCATTGCATGAGAATATGTTTTTGGGTTTTCTGGTTTGGCTATGATCACATTTTAAGGCACATTTGTCAACACATAATCATTGAAGATACTGACATTTTCAGTTCTGGCTTTATTTTTCATCTTTCTGGGATCATAAACTTTTGGTCTTTGTTTTTTTTTTTTCTCGGTCACAATCGGGTTGTTTCAGCATTGCGTGGAGTTTTGTGTTATCAAATGCTCAACATCAGTGTGAGCTCTGATGCTCTGGTAACTTGAGCTGAAATTCCTCACCTCGTGTCAGCCTTGTTCTGTGATTTAACCCACGCTCTGACATGCCTCATCATGTGTATGTGTTACTAATGCTGGTACTGTGCCAGCCTACAAGCATTATATGGTATTACAGTGTGTGTATGTGTGTGTTCTTATACAGCTATATATGTGAGGACCAATTTTAGTGTTAGACCTTTAGAGTGAGGACATTTTTGGAAAGTGAGGACATTTTGGCCGCTCCTCACCTTTGAACAGACCTTCAAAGGATTTTTTGAGGGTTCAAACCTGGTTTTAAGGTCCAGGTTAGAATTAGGTTTAGGTTAGGTTAGGGTTGGGGTCAGACATGTAGTTGTGATGGTTATGATTAGGATAAGGGGCTTATGAATGCATTACGTCAATGAGTGTCCTCAAAAAAGTAGAAGTAGATGGCTGTGTGTGTGTGTGTGTGTGTGTGTGTGTGTGATAATGTCAGAGGGTTGTGGTTCACTTCTCACAAATGAAGAACCAGCTGTAGTAACACACTGAGCTTGTATCGAGCTTTTGTGCTGCTTTGTTTAGCTTTGGTAGGTGAGAGATGACATGCAGACAATGTGAGGGGACTCAGGATGCTGCGAGATCCCAACCGCTCTCAAGATCATGACTTTTAACAAAAGCTGTCTTTTAGAGCATCTGTGTGTGGGTCAACAATAAGCAGCCCAGTGAGGCGTATATGTTCCAGCTCATTATGGATTTGGCTCTGATTCAAACTAAACACTGGCTCGAGTTTCTTTTTAACTTTGTGTAGACACTGACTTTTTCAATAGCACCAATGTGGTTGTTTTTGAATACATCTTGGTTTAGGCTGTTCTCATCCACCATTCATAGCAATACCTATATAAAAAATAAATCCGCTGTAATTTGTATATATCCCACAAAATCAATTTGTATGTAATCCACGTAATCATGAATGAATCATGAATGATGAATGAATATAAAGAGCAGCAAGACGATCGGGATGGATGGATGGGTCCAAAAACATTAGACTTTTACTCACAGGATCGGTGTTAGTGTCCCTTGTGAAACCAGAGGCCAGTGTTGATTAATATGTAATGTAATTTCCAGAATTATGTTACATCACTTCCGGTATGATTTTAATCCCCCAAAATATCTTTTCCTTAACCTAACCAAGTAGTTTTTGTCACATAACTTCTGTACTTAAATTACACCGCTTCCGGTATCACCGATATCACACAAACCACTGTAAGTGGATACGTTGCTTAGTTGTAAATGGCTGATTTGTTGAGGTCATTGCATTTCTTGATTGCATGAGCCCAGTCTGCTGTAGGAATACTTTGACTTACTATGTTTACCCTGGCTGACCTGCTGTCTCTACAGGCCTCAATCTCAGGATGTGTGATTTAGAAAGGTTTCCATTTGCAGCCAAGAATCAGCACAAGGTGCTATCTGACATACAGGTGGGTACACAGCACTGAGATCAGCAGCTGTTTATCCCTCTGGATGCCTGTGCATATCCAAATGTCTGACAGGGCTAAATGACTTTGAGGCATTCTCAGACTTTAATGCCAGATCTCTTACATCGACAACTAATCCCCTCAGCTTTCATGGCACTTTTGCAGGTATTTACCTTCATGCTGATATAATCAAGTCGATGGTTGACAAAAGCCCCGTCTCCACCGCAGTAACTCTGCCCTGGAACTAAAAACCTTTTAAGGAGCTCACTGTGCTTCAACTGCAGGGTTCAGGGTCTAAATTACGTTATGGGTACATTTTACAGAGCTTTTTATACCCCCCAAAAAGGCCCTAGTCAGGAGGTGACACTTTGTGAAAGTTAATTAAACTTTCGGGGCTTGGTTTGCAGGGATGACCATGCTGACTGGTGAAACACACAAACAGCAATGCTGCTTCAACTGTACCATTTCATTCATAAAACAAGTAAGTACTCTAGTATAGCATTCAAGCAAGCTGAGAGGGTGAGTGGTAGAAAATAGACATTAAATAAAATAAATATCGTTGCTGTGAAAGGAAACGTTTTATTTCCAGTGTGTTTTCGTAGATGAAATACAAGCTGCAGAGTGTGTTTATCGCTACGACCACTGGCAGCCCTCGTCCGATTTAATGTTACTTTTTCATACGTCAGTGGATGAATTTGCCTAAAACGCAGACAACAGTGGGCTAAAGGAACCTTTTAGTTCCTCGAGAAGTAGTTCCAAGGACTAAAAGTTCTGGGAAACTTTTGAAACCTGGCTAAAGTTTGAACTTTATTTTTTTGATCACATGCGCCATCAATAGCACAAGGAAAAAGAGAGGAGGAAAAAAGATTATAATCAGTGTTAGAGACCAGGCTGCCTTATCTGCTCCATCTGTTGAGAAATTCAAAAGGTTATAAGGGGAATATTGGAGCCATTGTGGCTAAAACGGATTTTCTCAAAGTGAAGCAAAGTCGTAAACGAGATTTAGAGTTTATCCCTGCAGAACCCGCTACAGCAAAAACCGCACTTCAGATGTCTGTATGGTTTACGCAATCACAACTCCAAACCTGCAGGGACCAGTTGAAAGTGAGGCGCTTTGACTGCCCGTCCTTTTATTTCTTGCCCCATCGTCATAGACTTGTATAAATAAGAAGACTGCAAAGCTGTCAGCAATCTTTCCAGATAGCTCCAGTCTTTTTCCTTTGACCTTTCCTGCTTTGTGGAGTTGGTAATGTGAGTGAATGAGGGCCAATTACATACTGGGATGAAAAACAGCCTGTACACAGTGGACGTCTCTTCAGTAGCACCTGCACTCGACCATGAAATATGTAATAGCTAGACACTAAGTGAGTATTTGTGACCTGGGATCAAATTCTCTTCAAGGCTGATAAGTCAAGTGTTTCCTGTTTTATCAGTAAAAATCGTTCCAGTCATGGACAAAGTCGTTGCTGCTGAAAACACAGCACAGTTTGTACTAGTCTGTCGTTATTTTGATGCATAATCTTGGATATTTAACAACTACTTGAGAGAAAAGGATGAGAGTAAAGTCAACATCTAATAAAATATAACCACTTTCTAACAGCATGAATAGCGACATGTAATCACCATATCCTGATGAAGGAAGCTGAGCAGGAGCTGGTCGGTTCTGGTTGATACCTTGAACTCAGATGACAAGGTGAATTCCAAAGTTAAAAACTTCAGGCAGGAATGTCAGGAACGAGGGAAATGACGGGAATCACGTTACACATATTCAGTGGTGGTTACATTAGTGGAATGAAGTATTTGCTCCCTCACAGGAGGAGCACAGATATGAAATATTGCTATTATCACTTGTGAAATCAGTCGTAAAACCTATCGAGCCTCAGTGTTTAGGTGAACAGTGAATCGTCGCTTGGACTGAAAACTATGGCCTTTTCCTCCCCACATTAAAGCTGCTTTATGAGCTTCCAAACAAAATATGTCACGTTTGGTCAAATTAATTTTTGTTATTGCTGTTGCATAAAGAAAAAAGTATGATGTGAAGGATAAATTAATATATTCGAGAGATATTCAGACACCAATTATTTATCTTTTAGGTTGTAACTTTTTCTAAACAGCCACTGTGGCCACAAGAGACAATTACAGGATAGCAGAAAGTACTAATCTAGGCCACCATTAGCCACCATAAGCTATCTGGTCATACCAGACCATGTAAGGCTGTAGCAGTGAAACCCCAGAGTGGTCAATTGCAATGCATCCTCATGCAGCAGTTCGTATGCTATCTTCTGCTATCTTAAGTTATGCCTTGTCCAGCACGTGTTCTGGTCCAGTCTTTTCAAAATAAATTTCTGTATTCACAGGTATATTTAGGAAAAGATAGACTTGGTTAGATTTAGGCAATAAAACTACTTTGTTAGGTTTGCAAAAATATTGTGGTTTGGGTTAAAATGACTCCGACAGTGGCGTTACAGAAGTTACTTGACAAATACTTACTTCTGGTTTCACTCCAGGCTCCTGGGTGAAAGTCTGGTGGACCTCCTCCCTACGTACATTTGTTGCTCTTTATACTTCTTGGTTTACATATGAATTTTGTGGGATATATATGAATTACAGTGCATTACTTTTCTACAGGTAGCTACAAAAGGTGTATGAGAACAGCTTGTGAACTGAACAAGGGTGAGTTTTATTGCTTATGAATTTAACTTTTTATTTGTAAGAGGAGGATTGCGTTATTCATTTTTTAGAAAGTTACATACTGTCACTTTAAAGAAAAAAATTAAATATGCTTGAACTGTTAAATTGTGCCTACAAACTCTGAAAAAAAGACATTAATTTCACACATAAAGACCTTTCAGTCAATGCCCGGCATCACAGTCTGCATTTCAACCCGTTCTGCCTTGCATCAACCACACTAACATGTGTGACGCTTAGCTTTCCTCCACAGGCATCCTGCATCCATGATAATATGTTTTAGCCAGCAAGCAGACAATCACAGTCACAGTTAAGAACTGCTGGCAATAATATTTCACTGTTCCATTGTGGGTTGTTTCTCAGAAAGTAATAAAGCGAATGATCAGTCTGGAGTGCCAGCAGGAGCTGAATGATTTCGAACACCAGCCAGTGGAAAAATTAGTTTAAAGAGTGTTTCCCTTTATTATGTAACAGTTGCTTGGATTTATTTTTCCTGACAAAGGTACATCAGCTAGTCAAGGCCCAGCGAGTGAAATAATTCAGTGTGTTTGTGTCACATCTTTAATATAATAAGAAAATATAACCTTCTGTCATGTGAAATCAGCTTTTAGCATGACATCTTCATGACATTATCTGCTCAGGACTGTGCATCACTACATGTTTCCAGAGAGCAACACATGCTTACACTAAAGACAAAACCATTAAATTCAGATCTGGCTCTGGGGCTTTTTTAGGGATTTACATGTCTTAAAACAGCAGTGTGCCTGTTTGTTTGTAGGGTGGGTGGATGTACTTTCACAGGTGCACAGTGAAAACATGCATCGTGAAAATAGCATTCTGGTGTATAATAAGTGGGTAACAGATGATGACGCAGCGATAAACGGTAAACTCCCATCTGGATCGCTGAAGAGAGCGACTGCGTTCGCAGATGCAGACTCTCATTATGGGCTCGGCAGGGCTGGCTGGCAAGGTAACCGATAGTTACCCTTCCCTGGATGTGAAGCCTGGCATTATCCTTGATGTGTGTGCGTGTATGTGTGCATGTGGAGGTGGAGGTTGGGGGCGGAGCTGCCAGAATACACAGGTGGCCCACATGAAATCACTGATAACAGGGTGAATGATGACCTGATGTTAGGAACACTTTCCCTCTTTGCAGAGCACACCTTTGGGGATTTCACTGCCGAGGCACTTGTTAGTTTAATGGCACAATTAGTGCTGCACCTCCTCCATTAGTGGATGCATGAGGTCAAACCTGTTGTGGAACAACTTAAAGTAACCTTACTGACTTTGAGAATTAAAGAGATTTTACACATCAAATTCACTTTACTTGTCACGGGGAGTACTGCTCAGCCAGTGGAAACAGTTGTATGTCTCCTGTGGCTCTGGGGGGAGCTTTCTTCTGAGAAAATAACCCAGACGAAGTATTTTTTTTTTTTTTTTTTTTTGGTGATTCAGCATGTTGAATCTGTGGCAGAGCATGTCAGTGAGAAAAATCATTCTGATTGGCAGTTCGGCTTAAATTAAGTGCACACAAAGAGAAACAAAAGCGAGGAAAGCAAGCCGACGAATAAAGTCAAAACACACTGTAGACTCTTCTTATTGTTTATCTTCATCTCCTCTGATCATTCAGAACACTTATATTTTCCCAATGGCATGGCCAAGTGGTGAGTGAGAGTGGTGTGAAAATGGTCAGTAAATGCAGATTTGTTTCATGTTTGTATCATAGCTACAGCTCATACTGTATATCTGCCATCCTTGGTCTTCCGGTTTCCATTTTTGAATGACGAATATGGACTACCGCTATCTGCTGGCGTGGAGAGTTATCTCATCTCATGCAAGTGCAAAATGATAGTTGGTCATTGGCTGTGAACTTTTGGTGGTGTGATCTTTGGTTTTAATTAATGGCAACGCGAGGCGACGTGACAGTTGGCCTTTGTCACTGCCAGTCCTTTGTTGACGGTTAGTTGTGTCTGGGTCTTAATGTCTTTGATATCTCAGCATCTACACAATCAATCTCAACCAGTCTTTGTAAAATCCATTTCTTGCAAGTCTCCCACCATACAGAAGAACCCCATTGCTGGAGAACCCATTTAAGACCTCTTTCAGGAAACTGTAATTGTCTCCCTAACTTGTATACCAAGATTGTTTGTTGTCTGTCATTAAAGGGGGCAAATAATGAAAATCTCACTTTTTCAGTGCTTGTGAACATATATTTGGATATCTGGAGTTCCTATCAACCCACAAATGGTGCAGTAAGACAGCCCAGTCTTTATTTTGTTGGCTGTCTAGATCAGAAAACATGTGATTCAACAAGTCATTCAGATTCGACACCCCTTTATATGTCACTTGCAGGCTCATTAGAGCATATCTCCCACAGCTTGAGAACTACCATTGCAAAGGCACACCCTATTTTTTGTTGCAACCAAATCAGAGCAGACTGGGCTTTATCAAGAGGAGAGCTAAAGCTGAAGGGAATGCTAAAACAGAGCATTTCATTTCATTTCAGACAGTGTGAACACAATATTTAGACAGACCGTATGAGTAAAAATAATGTGTTTTTTTAACATTAAAGCATGTAAACAGGATCTAATAGAACAGAAAATGAGCATCATATGTCCCCTTTGAAGTTATAATAGGCTACATTACAGTAAAGTTGTAATAACTTCAGTCTTGGTTGATTTGGTGACAGCCATAGTTACCGTGGTAACATAAAGTGCAGTTTACCGGTAATACTATTGAAAAAGCTCCCTGAGCAACTGTGTCAATGGTTATCAATGTTATTAGCTTTAGTGCTAACCACTGTGAAAAATACATTGCATTTGCTGTGACTGCTTCACAATAAAATCACGCTGTATTTTGTCAGTTGAGGGCTTTTAATGTGAAGCAGCAGCTGTAGGAAATGTTGGGTTTTGCCTTTAGTGTTGGGAGAGCGAACAAGAACAATATTGATGAAATAAAATTAAAAACAGTAACAATGGATCACATGCTGCTTCTCTTCCTGTGCATCCCTCAGGCATTTAAAGGCAATTTAAATGTAGGAATGGCGGACTCTGCCACAAACAATGAAAACTACTATATGGTGAGTTAATTACAGACTGTAAATACATTAAATGGCTATTGCTGAAAAAAGGCCGACCACAAATAGTAACAAAATGGGTTTAATTGTTTGATTTCACATGAGAAGGAACAGTGGCATCACATGTTATTTATTTCGCCAAGATGATCCAACTACAGTTTTCTTAAGGACCTCCACTTAACTAAGTGCCATTACATGGCCCGGTACTGGATCCTTTTAATGGTGATCATGGTTCACAGTAATGTCAGTGATGCAATTCTTCTTAGTAATATTTTCCTCTACACAAGCTATTAAATCAAGTCTCATTATTGCAGCAGACTGGAATGAATGTTTCAGGTCTGGAAAGGTTTTCAGGTCTAAATGTTGTTGTTGATTCACTGAGTGACTTTGCTTTTGCTTCCCAGCCAGAAAAGTCTAAGGACAACACAGCGGCCCTGTGTACTTTCTCCCCTCACACACTCAGCTATAATGATACCGTGGTTAACAGGCTCAGATTTCTTAATGCAATTTCGTCCAATTATGGTACCGTTAAATACACCAAAATTATTCTGCTGAAGAGCGCTCGAGGATAAGATGCTCTGTTATTATTTTAAATCGCTAAATAAGCAAATAGAAATAACACACAATGTTGAAATTCATGTGAGGATAATTCCTGGGGAATATTTGTGAAAGCTGGGAGGAATATATTAATGGATGTGAGAAGCAGGGAGGGCTGATTACTTGTGCAGATGGTTTGGTGGATAAGATGCTCCAGATGCCTGAATGACACACATGCAGTGACCACATTATATTAATGATTACAGGCTAACTAGTGGGGGATTTGGGGTTCTATATGTTTGTAATTTTGGCTCTAAAAAAGCTGCAGATACATATGCACATTCACATATAACCGACACGCCCCGTTCCTGTCAGTCCTGTGGTTTGGAGTCCAGCAGGGTCAGCCTTGCTTCTGGATTTAGATACTGCTCATTACAGTGAGAGAACACAACAACCACATAAGGACTAACTACCGGTGTCCAAGCATGTGGAATGTGTATTGTTTTTAGGAAAAGGGGAACTATGGAGAGGTTCATTATAAAAACACTCACCTCCACTCCCCGCCAAAGAGCCTTAAAGGCATATGAACACATCTCAATTTAGACTTCTAGAAAAAATAAATTATGAGGGGAAGTCCTTACAGTCAGTAATTTTGTAATTTTAGACAGAGGGCGTGGAAGTCACTTCTCCTTGAAATGTTCAAACACATCCAGTCTTCTGCACAGCAACTACTGGCAACTGTGGCCAATGTCAGCCACAGAGCAGAGAGCATCTGTCTTTGTATACGAGAGGCAGAAAACGAGTGTGTTGCCCACAAAAAAGTGCTTACAAATCACTGACCATCTTCAAAGTCGGAGCTTTAACATCCCCCCAACATGTGTTCGAAACGTGCACTGGGACATCAATCATGCAGAGCTCTTTCAAAATCATCTATGTGAGGAAAGTCTGTGACAGTTAAATATCAGCTTTACTACCAGCGTAACATCTGCAAACACCTGCTGTACTGCTTTTATGTGCATTTTATGAATAAAAACCAGTTAGCTACCTCAGAGTCTGAAAAATGAAGTGTGGAAGTACCTTAAATTTGCTTCCTTTCTAAGAACCAGCAGAGGGCGACTCCTCTGATTGCACTTGATTTATTAGCTCAGTAAACACTGTAAACATGAGTTTATGTCTCAGTTGTTGTGTTCTTCAACACAGCATGCAAATGCATGAAGTAAATTATGGTCTCATTCAGAGTCAAACAGACCATAAAGCAGGGTATGCTTTAGGGCGTGGCTACTTTGTGATTGACAGGTTGCTGCCATGGTGTTGTCCGATCCGGAAGTTGTCCTTGTTTTCGTCTTTAATTCAACTTTAACCCTTTCACAGTGTGTTTTCTGTTCTAAAAGTTAGTTAGTACCTTTCGGTTGCCTAAAAATGTCTTATTCATTGTTCAGTTGTACAAAGCTCCACCCTCTCCTGTCACTTCTGGTTGCAAAAATAGAAGATGGCGGCGGCCAAAATGCCGAACTCAAGGTTTCAAAATGTCAGTCCGCAAATTAATGGGTGACATCATGGTGACTACGTCTACTTCTTATATACAGTCTATGATAAAAGCATTTGTTAGAACTGTTGTATTCACGGACAAAGAAATGGATCTTTAAAAGAAAAGATAATGTTTGAATTCATGCTTTCACCTTTAATGGTCATGGTGTGTAGCAGCTTAATGCTTAATGCTCAATTTGATTTTTTCCTGTTCTTAACTGCAGTAGTCTATAAGATGTTATTCAGGTCATTTGCCAAATAAACACCTGCCTATTCCAATTTTACACAAACATTATTAATAGAGACAATTTAGATTGGAAGGAGTCTCGATCAATTACCTTCCTCATCCCTGTGTAACAAAGAGCCCATTGAGCTGGAGGTCAGTGTGGACGGTCTCACTGGTTTGGTTTCACCTGTGTTATGTCTGCTACTGACTCATTCAAAGACACACATGGCCCTGGCACTGTCAGCAACATGAGACAGGAGCTGAATAGAAAAAGCTGGAGAGTCAAGGAGTAAAATGTTCCACAGTGAAGCAATAGCCTTGTATGCCAAAATATTTAAAACCAATTGTGTCACATAGTTTAAAATCCTTTTTCTATACTGTGTCCTTTGCATGTTATATTTGTACCTTTGCCCATATTTTTTTCCTTTCAAATCCTTATTATTATTAAAATGTAACTTAATACATTTACTCAAGTGCTGTACTTCATTACAGTTTTAGTACTTATACTTAACTGTTTTATGCTACTTAATACTTCTACTCCACAACATTTCAGTGGGAAATATTATATAATATATATTTACTCCTCTAGATTTATCTGACAGCTATAGTTGTTTGTTACGCTTTATGCACAAAACCTTTGACCAGTTTATTTTTAAAATTAAGCTATGCAACAGCATGTAAAGTAGTTAGAATTAACTCCACCTTGACAAAATATAAGAGTGAAATGCTGGTTGGTTACGCATAAATACATCACTAAAAATAATGCTACATTACATAGACCTATATAGACGGACTTATGCGCCACTAGGCATGAAGAAGATAAATTAGCCTTCAATAGTATTATAATATTATACTGACAGGCATCACTCTCTTACATAATATGTACTTTACTTTTGATTTCAAGTATATTGTGCTGATAATACGTTTGTACATTCATTTACGTACAGAATTTCAAATTTATTTTTACAGGGGGTTATTGCTTCTTATACTTAAGTACAGAATCTGAATACATAACACATTTACTTCTACCAATGTCATTTAGATATACTGATTATAAACTCTGTTGCACCTCCCCATGAGATGCATTCTTCACTTTGTGATATTATGCATTATTACAAAAGGGATATAGAGTACAGTCTATAATAGAAATAGTCACATGGTACAAACTGTTGACAGTATATTATACCCATTATAGGTAAGTGAGACAATATGTTCTGTTTTTCATAGGTTTGTTTGTTTTGCAATGTGGCTGAACCAACCCTTTAATAATAAGCAGTTCCCAAAAGAACACAAAAAGCTTGTCTACGGAAGGCCAGTGTTGTTGCGAGAAGCAAATAAGACCTTCCTGCAACAAAATCCACCAATAAATACAAGTAAAATCTGCATTTCATTTAAAAAAAATGGACAAAACTGGCCAGAGGAAATGTACATTCTACTCTGTGAGCTTTTTGTACCATCTCCACTCAAGCTACACGTTGACATTGGATTTATTTTCATCTAAAGCCGATGAAGACTTCCTTCCTCCCATGCAGCCACAACAGTTAGTCGTGGCATCTGACACCATCTACCACCCACCGAGCTACAGCAGCAGCTTTTTTTTTCTACAATGATCAGAAAATGCAGTTTAGCTGCAGTTAATTTTGGACATGATTAGACGTACGATTGTGTCTTTCCTCTGAGGAATATTTATCTCTGAAAACTGACTCCTGCTCCTCTCACACACACACACACACACACACACACACACACACACACACACACACACACACACACACACACACACACACACACACCTGCAGGAAGCCAACAAAAGGAACTGCCAGCTCAGTGTTTTCTGACTACAACTAATGTCTGCCAAGACTTTAAAGCAGTGACCCCAATATGAAAAGGGTTTATACAGTATGATACCCTTATTTATTTCATTTTATTTAAAATCCCCAAAGAAAAGTTTACTTTAACAATGGTCTGTTGCTCTGTGGCAAGGTGGCAGGAGAAACAGGCCTAATTGTCTGGAGCAGACTGATCCAACTTTTAATACGGAAAATACATGAGCCAAGTTGTCCTGAGAATAGTAAAGTGTGGCACAGTTGAATATTCTTATGTAACAATGGATCTGAGGCTTCAGATATACTCAGTCTATCCTTACATAGGGGTTAAAAGTATAAAAATACTGTGTTTAAAATTAAAAAAACTACACATCTGTGGAGCTGAGATGAGAAATAAATGAGCTCGCTGTAAAGAATAGAAAGATAAATGAGAGATAATAAATCACAGCACAAGTAGTTGGACAGGGAGGGAAAGGGGAAAGAATAGTATTTTTATCATGAGACGTATGTACTGCAGCTGCAAAGAAAACCACCACATAACATTTTTGTGAAAACTGCAGCAGTTTGTCAGAAATCTACAGGCATAATACATCATGCACATACCATAAATTCCTGACACACAGGAACATGAACAAACATTTCATACAAACTGTGATTTGATGTCTGTCTCAGAAGGTCCTGGATCTGAAACTGAATGGTTTTGGGTTCCCTAATTTGAACCTGATAAACACCACAGCTAAAGATAAGACCGACCAGTTCCCCTCTGATAGATTCACCATGGTGATGTTATTTTCCAATTTTCTGTCTCTATCATAGAGCTATATAGTTTTTAAGTATATCTGTAGCTATTGCAAAGTATGTGCTTACATCTTCATACCAGTAAATTTATTTCTGTATATCTGTCCCCAAACTTTGGACACATTACTTTGCAGGTAACCACAGTGGCTGCATATCACATGACATCTGTAGGAGTCCCACCAAGCATGAAAGCTGGTAAATACTGACTTTCTCTGGGCCAAAAAAGCTACTTCACCAACTAAAACTAACTTTACAGTATATATAAAACATGTCACGACAGTTCAAGTAAATATAAATATTTTTGTATTTGATCTTGTCTTTGTCTCTACTGGCCATTAAGAAAGAGGAATTCAGCTTTGTTCTTCTGCATGACACAAATTATTTAAAAGATAAAAGCTGCAGTTGGTAACCTTCATTAAAAATGATAAAAATGTTCATCATCATCATCAAGTCATGTTCATCTGTGACCTCCTGAGCTCCTAATGGCATTTGTGAGATTTCACCATGCCTGAAGGAAAACAACCAATCAGAGCCAAGGTCACAAACTGATCACCATTTCTTACAAAGCCAACAAACCTGTCACAAGTTGTGAACTCTGGGCTTTCAGAAATTTTCCACTTACGAGGTCTTGAATACGACTCAAGAGGGGCGTTTATATGGGCCCAACTTGTAAACACGACCCTGTTTGAAGGCACCATAAGTCCCAGTAGGAAGTCACTATCTTCCAGGAACCAGTAACTTCCTGTAGCCTCTAATAGTTGCCTAACAACTGGTCTAGAAATAGTGGCCAAGAAATAGCCTCACACATAACCCCTCATAAAGCTAAAGAAACAATCTGTGTTATAGTTAGTAAGTTTTTAGAGGTGGTTTTGTTACTGTTGGGCAGAGCTTCCTGTCCAGATTTGATGTGCTAAGCTATGCAGGCCTTCTGCTGGCTGTATCTTCATTAGTGTATAAAAATGAAAGTGGTGTCAATCATCCCATCTAACTTTGGCAAGAAAGCAAAGAAGTGTATTTACTAAAATGCTTTTCCTTTAATTGTTGAAATGAAAAACATCTGTCAAGCCCAAGGTGGTGCATTCAGATACTGTGTTCTGTCCAACCAACCGAAACCCAAAGATATTCAATTTATCATCACATAAAAAAGATAAATGCCTCAAATGATTAATAGATTATCAAAATAGTTCTGTCAATGTATTATACATTTTTTCTGCTTTCCATAATGACATACATTGGCAGTAAATTGCAGGTTATTGGACAGTAATAAAACATGAAAATGAAGGTTAGAGTAAAATTAGGTTAATGATCTCTACCAGAACATTACCAGACATTTTGACATATAGTTCAGTGGGTTATCAGTAGGTGGCCTACAATAGTGCTTTCAGCTACTCTAAGTAACTCCATTCAGAGGGCTTTTGTTTGTCTCTTCTCTCATGATCTGCTGTGTCTCAACAACACTTTTTGTCAGCGCTCTTCCTCCTTTCATTACAGGAAGTGAGTTTGCAGTCAGATGCAGCGCTGTCGCCACATCTGTTACAGGTCATAGCTCTAAACTCTTATGAACATGCTACTTCTCTGGTAGCTACAGGACTCGGCTGCTGCCACCATGCCCCGTTTGGGCCATCATCTCTCTCACCATACTTGATGCCATCACAGCACACCAGCTATAAGTCCCACAGGTAGGTGTCTACATTTGATCACATCACCTGCTTCTGTTATGTATACACCCATATTTTCTGTATCAACGGGACTGTTATTTCTCCATACCGACCGACTGAACATGATGTAAGTTATGAGTATGGTCACATAGGCAGGATCTGTTGAAATACATCATAGTGTAAATTTTGTAATGTGCTTTGCAACATGGAAACAGGATTTTGCAATATATGAATTCAATATCATTAATCACTATGAGTTGTCAGTACACGGAGCAATCGATGCGGCAATGGAAAATAGAGTCCGATAGCATCTAGCCTCAGCTTCCCCATTCTACCAAAAAGTGTGTGCATGTGTGTCAGTTCAGATAGTCCAATGGTCAGTTTATAGGAAGTTAAAAACAGCAGAGAGACGTTTAGTGGTACAAAGAAACTACAGATTGGTACATGAGTGGAAAATTGGTTAGTGCATTCACAGTGTATGTGTCTCTCTGCCCTCTGGAGTCTGGTCCGTGTGGACGATGGGGAATATGATGCGAGGCAGGAGTGCCAAGGACAAGGTCAACATAGACAACTCTGTAAAAGGTATGTTTTTTTCAAGATAACATATTATTTTGCATAGTGCATTGGGAAAGCTTTCTCTATCGCTGTCAGTTATAGCAGTTATGCACTTTTCGTTAACAGTGATGGTATCAGAGGTGTGACGATCTTACGCTCAAAGATATTTTAAAACAAAAAGCAAGTAGTGGAAGAAGTACTCAGATTTTGGTACAGAATACCACAGTCTAAAAATACATTATAAGTAATAGTCCTGAATTCAGAATGCTACTGACAGTAGGTAAAAGTAAGTAAAAGTATGCAGATTATCAGCGAAACATACTGAAAGTGACAAAAGTAAAAGTACTCATGCAGAACTGCTCCTTTCAAGATGCTGTGTAATTATACAATATTATATTATTCTGTGTCTATCACTGACAGAAACATTTTAATTTTCCTGTTATTCATCAATTTATGTTATATACTACGGGGTAGATTAGTAGTACAGTACTGCATCACATCATAAAAGCATATATGCTTTCTTATGTAAAAAGTACTAGAAGCTAAAGTTATCAAATAAATATAGTGCAGTAAAAAGTACATTTCCCACATAACATGTAGTGGAGTAGAAATATTAAATGGCAGAAAAATGGAAATACTCAAGGAAAGTACATGCAAGTACCTAAAAATTGTACTTAAGTACAGTACTGGAGTAAATGTACTTAGTTACATTCGACCACTACAAAAACTCAAAAAAAATGAAAGTCAAGTCTGAGGTTTGGTCTTATACATCTTTAGTCTTTTCCAAATCATGATGTATGTGTATGAGCATTTGGCTGCCACGTAAATGCTGTAAATATTGTTCTTGGCAGGTTCAGAGGATGACATGGTGGTGGTGCTTCAGGATTACCCATCCAGTGATATCAGTGAGCCCATCTACAGGATGGGGGAGAAGCTCAGACTCGTCGCTCAGTGCGTTCATGTTTTTGCGCTCTTGATTAAAAACAATCCAGTTTTCCCTTCCAGACGTACATTTCACACACAGTTATGAGGAAGTAAAGTCTAATTGACTTTTGACTTGACGCTCTAAGTTTGCAGTATAGAGGAGTTTTTACACACAAAGGTCAGTGGTTGATTCCTCTTTGCTTCTTTATGGTGATCATGCAGGGAGGCGTACTGGTGGAGAGTACGCTCTGTCCAAACACAAAAGGAGAACTACATACCCAACAGCCATGTGGCCAAAGTGTACCATGGGTAAGTAGTATTACACTGACATGACCCTCTAGCTGGTCTGTTTGAACTTGCTTCACGTTGAAAATGGCAAAAAATACATCAAATGCATCTTTTTCCACTCCACTATCTAAGATCTCTCTGTGGCAAGATATTAGACATATGTTGCATGTGTAGATTTCAACCTAACAGCTGTCAATCTGCAACAAGTCTTGAATGTGATCTTTAAATCATAGCATGTGTTTTTGTTGGGTCAGCTGGTTGTTTGCAGGGGTGGAGAGGCAGAAGGCCGAAGAGCTGCTCTGTCTACCCGGGAACAGAGTGGGCTCCTTCCTGGTGCGGGAGAGCGCCAGGGAGAGAGGTGAGTACATTTACTTACAGCAGAGTCTGCAGTCAGCTGTGTGAGTTTGGTTTGCCTTTGGCTAGAGTGTCTGCATAGGGACTTAAAATGCTTGTCAACAAGGAAGCATGTGGCGAGATTAGATCAGCATGATGTTAAGACCAGAGCTGCCAAGACGAGATCCAAATCATAAGTCAAGAAAATAGTATTTACTGATGTTTCCACCTGAATGAATGAATTCTTAGGGAAGTAGAAATGAGGATTTGACAGATACTTCAATTATATTTGTAGTGTAATTTAAAACAGCTATATATTATCACATTGTGCTAAAATCTGCACTGAGGCCCATAACATCTAGTTTCTTTGATGCACGTCATTACCATTTGCTCTAACCCCATGTTTTCTGTCTATAAAGGTAAAGTTCTCAAAAAAGTCCATAAACAACAACAAGAAAACAAGCTAAAAGAATAGATATTTGGGGAAATTCGATTGAAAGAGGCAAAACAGCCAAGAAATAATCTGGCACCAAAACCCTCGTAAAACCACAAATTGCTGTTTTTACACACCTGTTTTTGTAAGCAAACAAATAATGGATTAATTATTGAACTTTAGAGGTGCTGGTAAGTTGATTTTTTTTTTTTTTTTTTTTTTTACTTTTGGACTCAGCCAGACTACCTATTTTCAATCTTTATGCTAAGCTAAGCTAACCATCGCCTGGCTGTAGCTTTATATCTATCATCAATATCAATCTTCCTTCCTAACTCCCAGCAAGAAAGCGAATAAGCATATTTCAATCATGCATAGAAGGTAACTCAAGAAACTCGTGTGATGTTTAGGTGAGGCACTGACCTTGAATAGCTAAGGATAAAGG
This sequence comes from Pterois miles, assembly GCA_947000775.1. Classification (NCBI taxonomy): domain Eukaryota; kingdom Metazoa; phylum Chordata; class Actinopteri; order Perciformes; family Scorpaenidae; genus Pterois; species Pterois miles. Next base: position 14,360,181 of record CAMQGK010000638.1, on the reverse strand, counting down.
TTAGGTATTGACCTTGAATGGTTAACGTTAAAATAGGTCGTCGGGTAATGAGTCTATGGAGAGTTTTTCCAAGCTGTTGCCAGATTTCACACTGTGTTGTTTACCTTCTAGACACAACCGCATATTTCCCTAAAACAGTTTCTTTAAGGACATGCATCATGGGAATTACTTGTTAGTGGATTCTCCCCTGAAAAAAATGTGGGGTCATATCTGGATCTGAGACTTTTCCTTAGTCAAGGCGTAAGAATCCACAGTGACTAAGCATGGGAGGAGATGGGCTCTACGGCACAGGATTGATATTTATGTACTTCTGCTTTTACATTGTCAAAGCATTCCTCAGTATGAGCAGATCAAGCGTTATTGATGTTCTTAGGTTCAGTGACTATTATGTGCTTGTTTTCTAGAACAAAGCTTGAGAGCTTATTGTTATAAGCGTATGGTGTATGTTGTGTCCTCAGGTCTGTATTCGCTCTCAGTGAAGCACAGGATGGTAAAGCACTATCGTATCTCCAGACTGGAAAACAGCTGGTACTACATCTCCCCTCGCCTCACCTTCCAGTGCCTTGAAGATATGATCAACCACTATTGTGGTGAGTGGATGCTCATAAGTACACAGAGACGTGGCTCTAAAAACAAACAAAAAGGAAATGAGCATCACCACATATAGAGTCACACAAAGAAGCAATCACACACACTTAAGCACTGAAAATAAAATATCATGTTCTAAATATACGACTGTTCCTTATCTGTGGTCAACTTTCAATATATATTTCCTGCTCTGACAGTACATTTTGCTGCAAAACAGGAAATGAGATACAACATGCATGCAAGTCACTACTCAGTGAGAAAATTGTTTATAGTTGTTATGGTGTAGTAGTGAACTTCTTGCAGCCCACCTCCTTCTCAAGCCCACTGTGGGACTAATAAAGGAATATCTTATCTTATATCTTATCTTATCTTATCTTATCTTCTCAAGTTTGTGTTTTTGCCTGAGCAGCAGAGTGTGAAATAATGCAAATTATGAGAAATGTTTTCTTTTTGTTTTATAAGCTTGTGATCAGTATTTTACTTCCTCTCTCTTCATTCCATTTTCAGACTTTGCAGATGGACTATGTTGTGCGTTAACTACCCCCTGTCTGTCGGGCATGACGCCGCCATCAGGTGCATCTCCCGCAGCTCCACCGGTAGTCATGCGACGCAACTTTGACTGGGAGAAAATAGACAGGTACAATATGGAGGCTTAATGATGATATTTACCAGTTTTAATCTCTCAGCATGACAGTGTAGGATGATTCTGTAGCTTATTTCGTGTGTGATCCCTGGTCTTGTATTCTATGCGCAAATAGTAAAGATGTAAAAATAAAGATGGGATTTTTTTTTTTATCGATGACGCTAATTACTTTTTCAAATAATCAATTTATTGCTTTGCATATTTGGCCTAAATATTGGAAAACTGTAAAAATTTCCCATTATAATTTCCCAGTGCTCAACATGACGTATTCAGATTGTTTTATCTAACAGTCTAAAATCTGAAGATATTGAATACACTATCATAAATGGGAAAGAGACACAGCAAATCCTCAAACTAGAACCAGATAAGTTTGCCATTTTCTCTTTAAAAATGTCTGAAACAATTAAGCAATGATCAAAATTGCTAAAATGAACAACTCTTTGTTGAATATAAGTACTCAAGCAGATCTGTGGTAGATGGATTGAAAGAAAGTAAAGTGGATTGAAATCCAGAAAGCAATATACACAATTTTTATAAATTTTCAGCCGATGTTATTTAGCTTGCTATTTAATAGCCTTTATCGGTTGCTATAAGCTCCATAGATGTGAATCAATAGGGGCCTCCTACACCCAATAGTAGGTTTTATCATCTATTCACATGGTTGATCACTGAAAGAATGTATAAAAGAACATGACAGTGACCTCTAGCAACCATAGTAATGAGTTTTGTTTTCACTTTTACAACGTAGTAGTCGTAGTAGGCCCCTACTGACCCACATCTATGGTGCTTATTGTGATGGATAACTTCTATTTAACGGCCTGATGACAGTCAAATTGTGTGAATTTTTTCACAAGTCAGGAAGACCATTGAAACACTAAGATGCTCTGATGTAATTTATTTTTTCCTCTCCTTTAACAGGGGACAGCTGGTCAGCACAGACAGCTGCAGCGACAACATGGTGAGCTACGGAGTCAGGAACAGCATCGCCGCATACCTGTCCTTTTCTGGGTCTATAGACCCTGCACAGACGAGAGCAGACAGCAGGAAGAAGAAGAGCAAATCTGTTTATGCTCTCCCGGAAAGCAGCCTCGGAAACATTGACTATGATGATGACTTCTAGAGACATCAGCAGGGTTCAAAACACTGGAATACCTTCGAGTGGGAGGCAGTCGAGAGCTCTCTTCTCTCATATCCACTTTTCTAATGTTGGCAGTGAACCAACATTTGTGTTTCCAAACAGCAAAGTGTGTTATAGTTTCTAATGTGAGCACTGTGAAGTACTTTAACAGTAACGCAAATTGCATGACCACTTACACTTTGACTCAGCTGATAGGGTTGAACTTTATGGAGTTGAACTGGAAGATGGTGCAATTGAACTGTGATGTGTATTCTCGCACATGAAATACAAACGGCCCAGCATTATGACAGTGAAATGGAGACTTGAATGCCATGGGTGTTGTTGGGTAATATAAATGTTTATATGAGTGTCTGTGGCATTCAAACTATTTCCCTGTGTTCTTAATAAATGTTATATGGTACAATGATTAACACCAACAATTAAGCTAACTGTTGTTGTTTTTTACCACTTTTTTGCCATATTTTCACCTCATTAAGTTGTTACGGACAACATGTTAAATAGTGGGCATTTACAGCAAATATGGAGCTACATTTGCGATAATTTTGTCCAATGTTAATTCTCCTTTTAGCTCTGTTTTGGCCTCCACTAACTCCTGAGGGAAATATTCAACATGTTCTCATCCCAACTCGTCACATACTGACATACTGACACTTTGTCAGACCCTTGGTATCCACTTTTTCCATCGCACTAAACACATGCTTAACGCCCTCTTTGCGTCACTTTTTGCTGGCAGTAAACATATGCTTAATGTTGTGAATTAAACAAAAAACATTTGCTTAAGATTAGGCAAAAAAAAACAGATTTGCTGGGATGAAACATGTTCTCATCCCAACTCACATACCGATGCTTTGTCAGGACCCCTTGGTGTCAGTCTATTAAAAGGGTTCCTTGTGAATTAAGAAATAATGAGGTTGAGAAATACTCTTAGTTAGGTTAAATTATTGTTGTAAAGTGGAAATGCACGTAATGCACGGGACATGAACAACAGTCTCCTGGATGAAAGCCTTGTGTTTGGACCGTTACATCAGTAATTTCAAATGTTTGGGAACCTGTCATTGCTCTGATTTTTTTTTTTTTTTTTTTTCTCTCTTTTTTTTTTTTTTTTTCTTCCCCCCCCCCCCCCCCTTTTTTTTTTTTTTTTCCTCCTCCTCTTTCTCTCTTCCCTCCCCCCCCTTTCCTTCTCTCTTCTCCTCCCCCCCCACTCTTAAAAAATTTTTCTTATTTTTTTTCAGAAACCCCTTTCCCCCCCCCTCTTCCCCCCTCCAACCCCCTTCTCTAACCCCCCCCCCCTCAGCTGATTATAATTTTCCACTCTCTCTCCAATAATAACCTACCACCACCTCCTCTCTAAACCAATCACACAGTGTGCCAAGGTTTTTAAACTCCCCCCCCCCCCACCGGAAAATATCACCCCCCGCGCCCCGCCACCCCCGGCCACCCCGCGCCCCCCCCCCCGGCGGAGACAGCCGCACCCCACCCTCCCCGGACCCCCAGACCCCCCCCCACCCCCGCCCCCACCGCGAAGAGACAACCCGCCGAGCACCCCCCCCTCCCCGCCCCCCCCCCGGCCCCCCCCCGCAAAAGAAAGCAGACCACCCCCCCCACCCCGAAACAAATCCCCCCCCCCCCCCCCCCCCCCCCCCCCCCCCCCCCCCCCCCCCCCCCCCCCCCCCCCCCCCCCCCCCCCCCCCCGCCCACCCCCACCTCCCCCCTCCTCTGCGCCCCCCCCCCCCCTCACCCCCCCCAGCCCCAAGGGGCATCAACCCCCTCCGCCGTCAACGGAGTGGTTAACCGTAGCCCCAATTCACCTCTTTTTCTTTGCTCCTTCCCCCCTCCATTTCTTCTTCCCGGCTCCCATATTTTCGGTTCCTTTTTCCTTCCTCCTCTTTTTGGCTTTCCCCCTCTTCTTCCCCCCCTCCCCCCCACTCCCCCTCGCAGAGTCCCTTGGCTCAACATTTTGTACGAGCTGAATTCAAGTAAAGACACTAAATGAGGGTTAAAAAAAAAGCCCCCGCCTCCAACCCCACATCATACACCATTCAAAATTCCGAGACGACCAACATACTACTTCGTTACCCCCCGGCCTTAAAATCACTATGTTGTAAAGTGGAAATGACACGTAATGCACGGGACATTAACAACAGTCTCCTGGATGAAAGCCTTGTGTTTGGACCGTTACATCAGTAATTTCAAATGTTTGGGAACCTTTCATTGCTCATAAGGGTTAAACATATTTTCAATTATTAAAATGGACAAAAGCTCTGAGTTTTACTAAATTCAAATTTCCTCACAAACGTCCAGCCAGATGTTGATATCTGTTTCTTCCTCTGTCTGGCTATGTCCATTCTTGCCAGCTTGACGTTCTTACTGATTTCACATGGTGGCCACATGACAGACTGTCTGAACAACTGCTATTTAATAAGATAATAAATTACATCATCTCTTTCACAAAGGAATGCAAACATAAAAACATTCATCACGGCTGCAGGAGACTTATTTGTGCCAGAAAGACAACACTTTCATATTCGTGCTTGAGCAACTTCCTCTTCTGTTTTTAAAAGCTTGACCTAAACATTTTTAACTGCTAACCCCAAGGAGCAGGCCATATGTGAAGACATATACAGTAAACTTGGCTCTAAATAAAGACAGCAGCGTACGTTGTTATCTATAGCTTTCTGCTTCTTGGTACATTTGAGTCAGATGGTAAGTATGATAAATATGTCGGCGAAATTCAGCAGAAGCATAGCAGAGTTTGTTTGTCAGTGAGGAAATTTTTGCTACATTTTAGGCACTATTACTGAACAGAGAAAGGCCTCTATAGTTTAAAGCAGGGGGGTTGGGACCCACACTAGTGGTTGTGTAGGGGTCACAAGAAGATTACACTTGGTAGTAAATGAGAAATATAGTATTACAAGAAAACATGTTCATTTTAGGGCTGTCAATTGATTAAAATATTTAATTGCACATTAATCACATATTTTTCGCTGATCAAAATGTACCTTATAGGGAGATTTGTCAAGTCTTATCAAGGTGGGAGTGGGCTAATATGCTGTTTTATGCAAATGTGTTTATACTGTGTATATATTACTGGAAATCAATTACCAACACAAAACAATGACAAATATTGTCCAGACACCCTAACAGGTACTGCATTTAGCATAAAAAATATGCTCAAAGCTGTTAGCGTGTCAGTGTGCTGACTTGACTATGATTTGCCCCAAAACTGCATGTGATTATCATAAAGTGGTTCTGGCAAAAGTTGAATTGAAGGCAACTGGGCGGAGATTTGTCCCTGAAGACGTTTCGCCCCTTATCCAAGTGGCTTCATCAGTTCGAACGCTGCAGTCTGACTAGCCAAAATTTAGTTATTTAACCTCCTTCGTGACAAGCCAGTTTAACTAAAACTGAGCCCGCTACAACCTCCAAACGATCGATTGCATTTTTTTTTTTAACTTTTTTTGTGAAATGATGGACCGCTTTGTCAATCATTCAAATGAATCAGTCTAAGAGGTTGGGAAACACTGACTTAAACAGCCTGTGATGATTTTATCATCACCAGGTACCATCAGTGGTCTTTACTTGCCTGGCAAAAATTCACAGAAACCGTATGATGTGTCTAAGGCCAGTTTCAAGAGGTTGATGCAAATCCTCAAAGATGGCAGCTCTGCAAATCTATTAAAAATCTACTCTTATCATTAAATTCAGGAGCCAGCTGTGTGTGACTAGTTAGGATGAGGTCAGCACTTTCATCTCAGTTAAAAAGCAGAGTGTTTCCTGGTTTTAAAGTCTCGTAAAATACCTGCAAGTAACAGATTGGGAAGTCAAGCACACACATCTGGTAGTGTACCGCTGCACCATGCAGAGACTGCTGTCCAGTCAGCATTACTCACCCCTCGCATCAGGCTGACTCTCCAGAGTCCAGACCACGTGGAACCAGTCTAGCAAAGACTGAGGATCTGGGTGAATTAACTGTTGATGAATGACCATATAATTTATTGACGGTTATAGCCAGATGTGTGTTACGTCTGGGGTGAAGCAAAGGGTCGAGTTTGAGAGTTCATGAATGAGAATGAAGGCAAAGTTGTTTTGATCCAAGGGCACTCAAAATACTCCCTCTGAGCAATGTATTCATTCACATCGATGAAAATTCAACGAAAAAACATCTCTTCCCTGAAACCATGCTAGCATTTACTGTAACAGCGATGCAGATAAGAAAGACAATACTCCGTCACCCAGCCAATCATCACACATCTGTGCGTGCACATGGTGAAAACAAAGGCACTCAGTGGGATCAAGAACGGAAGAATTACAGCTCAAACTTAACAAAAGCAGAAACCCGCACGGCGCATGATGTCCTACGAGAAAACCCCGGGTTCAAGACGACTTAATGATGAGACAAAAGGGATAGTCACTTGTTCTCCATGTGCATTTTGTTTGATGTTACAGTGGATGTAAGCACCAAGGAAAACACTCCAACAATGCACTCTGGCCTTAGATTTTTTTTCTTCCCCTGAATGAAAACAAGAAGAGGAAGCAGAGATGAGGCCCATCCATGTGTCTGAGTCTAGGAATGGGATTGAGGCATGGAGAGAGGGGTGGGATAAGTGAAGGAAATTAAGAGAAGGAGGGAGATTCCTCTTCCTCCACTCTGTTTTCTGTTAGTCGGGCTCTTCTAATCTTGCCACATCCTCCTTTCTATCCCAAGGCCCAGCTGTCCAAACCTCTGACTTCACCACTTGTAGTCTGGATGCTTGTCGGTGAGCTGCAAAATAACCAGATAAATGTTTGCTTTGCTCAATCAAAAACACATTCTGTACTTTACCCCCTTGGTAATTAAAACTGCTGTTTCCCCTCCCCATACAGTCGCCCTCATCAAGCGAAACCGTGGCTAATTCTTGAAGTGCAGGTCATTTTGTAAGGTTTTCAGACCACCTCTAACAGAAAAGTTCACATCAGTTTTTCACTTCTGCTCTGTTTTCATGAATCATATACTGTATACAGTGCAGTCTGAGTGTCAGAAAATGTCACACTATGAGCTGTTGTTGCCTTCAGCTCAATTTTGGTGAAAAACATGATGTTGCTCGCTAACTTTAACTCTGACCACTTCCTGCAGATGCAGAATAGAAATGAGTCTAGATTTCTATCTCACTCTATAAACCCTGAGATGGACACAAGTAGGGCGGCTTGAGAGATAACAGAAAAACTGTTCACAAAGTGTGAAGAAGTAGTATATTTCTCAAATATATATATATATATATATATATATATATATATATATATATATATATATATATATATATATATTTTTTTTTTTTTTTTTTTTTTTTTTTGAGAAATATACTACTTCTTCACACTCTTCACACTAGTATATTTGTAAGCATACTTTAAGTGAAAGTATTCTAAAATTTGAATAGACAACTAGTGTACTTCAAAGTTATATTTTGTACTGCCACTATACTATGAAGTGAACCACACAAGGGGACTTTTTTGTTAGTTTACTAGTTATATACTTGTAACCCACTTTTAATTATGAAAGTACACCTTAAAGTATACTATCAGTAAATATTTTTACTGCAATTAAACTTGTAAGTTTTCTTTACTCTCTTTGCTATTTGACTTGATGTTTTTCGATGAGATTAAAAAATACATTTTTGGGGAGCCGAGAAGTGTAGAAAATTTGTCAGGATTTGAAGTAAATTAATATCAAAACATACGATTTCAAACTCTCTAATTGGCTACTCTATTAAAACATAAGCATAAGCCAAGTATATTTAAGTATAATTTTGGTACGTATATCTCTGATCGGTACATAAAAATGAAACTGAAAGCTTACTCTCTTATTTTAAGTTTAAAGGAAGTATACTAATAGCACACTTGAATACATTTTTTTGTTAAGGGTAACAGTGATTGTGAGACTGCTTTTGACACAGGTTTTCACCAAACCTGTGAAATAATTACCTCCACCCAAAAGAGCCCAGTACTGAGTGTTCGCTTGCGAAACAGCACATGAGAACATGTCCTGTAATGTCGAACCAAGATCCTCAGCCAACACACACAACCATGTCCAAGGCTGTCCAGAGAGCCAGGGGAAAACAAACAAAAACCAAACTTGACAAAAAAAAAAAGCTCCAAATGTCCACATCTTTGCCAGGGAATGGAGTGTTCTTATGTGACCTGCTAGGAATCTGTGTCTGCTCTCCATTTCTCGTACATGATACCGCAGAATAAGGCAGTGGCGTTTGTTGTGCTCATGAACCTATGATTTTTTTAATATAAATTAAAAGCACAAAGGAAAAATAGGCGAAAAGAAGTGACAATCGTGACAAAATAGTTGCACAAGTATGCAACGTTGTGTTTTCATTGACATGTTACAGGTTTGTGCAGTGACCTTTGTGATTTCTGCAGAGGGAAATGTTTACTTCCCCTGTAGCTGCTGCCTCATTAGCCAGACTTGAGTGACCATGATGAAGTTGAACAATACAGGAACACTGCTGTGCAAATGTACAAAAGCTGAGAGAATATTTTTGGAAAAAACAATGATGTGAGTCTGGAAAGCGTCAGTCAGGCAGAGCCGAGGCATAAATGAGTTTTTCTGGGAAGCAGTTGAAGGGTGGATATTTGGATAAATAAAAAGGAACAACCTGGCTCTGCTGTCATTCAACAGTTTTAGAGCTCGACGCATCCTGCCTGCTGCTATGCTACAAGTAAAACACAAGAGGTGCACGGAGAGTTCCTCTTGGAGAAAAGTTCACTTCCCATGGAGGAGATCTTCAAAATGTTTGCCACGTGGCTTCTTGCAAATAATTAACACAAGCACCATGCAGGCACTTTCTAATTACATATTGTTGGTAAACCTAAATAAATCCAGTTGGTGACTTAATGTATATGCATATATGCCTGTGTTTCATAAAAAAATCTTGTTAAATTTTACTGCTTTGGCAAGAGAAAGCATGTGGCAAGAATCCAAAGCTGAAACCTCTTAATACCTGTAAATTATTCCTTATGTGTGCAACTGGATTTGACGTCTCCTCTGGCAGTGTGCATGTTCTTTCCGTTGCCCTCAGCTCCTGTTGAATCCCATTCATCTCTGGAGAATGACAAGCAGGATGACAGCAATGATCAAACTAGCGTTAGGAATGAGTCCGATACACTTTATAGTCAGTGACATGAAAGAGTACAGTAAACAGTAAAGATGGATATGTGATTGATAGAACCAGATCTGCCGAACGCCGACCCTCAGTTATTTGAACATTCATTTTTCTTGTGACCTCTCGGTTGGACATTACAATGATTCAAAAACACTATTTTATCCTATAAAAAGACAGATGGCCTTTACTGAGTATGAGATGAAAGTGCGGTGTCCCAAACTGACAGGCAGCAGTGAAACAAACAAGTTTAGACCACTTCCTCTTGTTTTCACTCTTCAGAGGTCAAAGTGAAGTGACATCCCTGTTGGGTGAAAACCTTGCCTCTCTTAAATGACACCTTTAAAGCCACCATGCATTTTTGTGTTATAATGCTTCCACATGACACCAACAATGATATATGAGCATTCTGGCTCTGGGAGAAGAGTCCTGCTCTGCTGCCCGGGACACCTAATCCCTCTCTCTGTAGACATACACCCATGTTTAAAGTACTGATAGCTTTTTGTTTCCTTTATCAGAGACAGATGTCTACCTTACTGGCTCTGTTCATACTCTCTGTCAATCACTGTATTGCTCGTGCAAACTACTGTGTCTTTACCAGCTGCGACAGGATATGGCTGGTATTGTTTTCACCCTTGAGTGTGTGTGTACCACAGAGGCAGTTTTAAGAACTTTGCCAGGTTGTCTGCAGACAGATGTTTTCAGCATCACAACCGTGCAAGGTGCAGTCACAAAACTTTACAGGTGTCTAGCAGGGTTATTACAGTAAACTGAACCTTAAAGTAAAATGAAAATAAGCGGTAGCATAAGCGGTAGGTAAATAAATCCTTTAAGACAAACTAAAAGAAAGAAAGGAAACCACATGAATTTCAGTCAACTCTTGTGATGTTAAAACACAAAAACTGAATAGACTTAATATTCCAGGAGATGGTCCCATATCAGATATTTCTTCACCAGAGTAACTTACTATATTTGGATATTTTAACAGTTCTCCACATATTTTGCATGTACTGTATATGGAAGTACATTCTACTTATGAGACGTTATGTCTAACCCTAAAAAAAAGTAAAACTACTGTAAAACCAAATATCCATCCATCCATCTATTATCCGGAGGTGCTTATCCATCTCAAGGTCACAAAAAACTGAAAATAAACTAAAACTAGCAAACACACTCCGAGAACTAACCAAACCTGAAGTGCAATGAAATCAAAGATGGGTTGGTCAAAGCAAGGATGCTGGAAGAAAAGGGATAGGAAGATGGGATGGGGCCATTGCCCCCCACCACCACCGTACGCCCCTGGCCTGACCTGGTATCACAGCTGGTGTATCAATAAGTTTATTAGTAAACCAAACCCATCAGCAGAACCAAGGAGCTCAGGGGAAAAAAAAACAATGCTCAGCTGTTAAAGACATCTGTCTTGTTTCTATGGTAACAATAAATACACTGGTAATATAAGCAAGGCAAAGAGAAATGTTGTGATCACTTGCAGTCTGATCTTTTCAGTTTATTTATTAGTTGTATTTAACAGAATGCACCACTTCATATAAACAGCTCTGTGATGAAATATGTTTAATCTGAAGTGAATCATGACGTTGACTTACACAAACACATGTGCACATACATATTTTCAGAGCCTCAGGCCATGCTGCCTTTGCAGAGAGGCCAGAAATAACAGAGACTCTCTGACATGATTGATTGCACCTTTGGCCGCTGATTACCACAGAGAAAGCTAATAATAATTTGACATGGGACCAGCTTATCAGAGCAATAATGCTCCTCTGCAGACATGACAGTCATAAAGCTCACAGGACTTCCAAAGCACCAGATGTAAAGCAGCAGTCATGATTTCCCATCTAAACTTTTTAAGGGAGAAACCAGATCAATGTGACACTGTATTTGTTGATTAGGACATATTGATCACATGGCTGTAGGCAGGATGTTTTTGGCATCGTTTGGCAAAAAAATCCATAATAACCTTTCAGCATATTGTAAGTCAAGTTTTCTGAGAGAAAACTAGATTTCTGCACCTCCTCACAGCTCTGTTTTCAGGCTTTAAAAAGCAGTGCTGATAAAATATGAATCAATATTCTGTTACTGTAATGCCTGTTTCTTTCATCAAATGTTTTCAGAAACATATTTATCATATTTGATATTTCCTCAATTGATCTCTCACAAACTTTCTCATGTTACAGCTAAACAGTAACTACAAGATGTTTTTGAAAACATTTGAGGATAGAAATAGTTATTACAGTAACAGAATATTGATTCATATTTGATCAGTGTTGCCTAGTTTGAGCGTTTGATCAGAGTTTGTGAGTGACTGACAGCTGCTCAGAGACGTCAGGCTCCAGCTCAGCTCTGATTGGTTGTTTTCGTCTGGCCTGTGAAATCTTGCAGATGCCATTAGGAGCACTGGAGGACACAGAGGCAAATGATTTTATTTTTCAGATTACTTGTCTCATGCACTACTGTCAGGATATAGTATCTGATTTATAAAAATAATTTTTTAACATATTTGCTCCAATTCTCCCCACTGCTGCTTTAACCACACAAAACGTTATTATGAAATTTTTGCCAGTGATGCCAGAAACATCTGCCTACTGAAGCTTTAAATGGACAATGCAGGTGTGTGGGCTCTAAGACGGGCAGCATCTCTAACTGCAGCATACCTCTGTTTTCCTACATATTTACCAAATGACGAGACACTGAGGGCGAGCCTGGATTGCATGCAATGCTCCTCCTACTTAAACAATGAAAGTGTTACTGATAGCTTGTCCGCATGAACCACTTAGGAAAAAGAAATCCCCTCTCTCGCAATAATTCTCTCCATCTGCATTACAACACAGAAATATCTCATGTGTCTCTCTCTGGCTTAAGACACAGCTAGCTGTGTGCCACGAACCAGGAAATCCTCAATTTTCTGGTCTGGTATGAGTACAGTCCTAATAATAAAAAGAAACAACTCAAAGCCACGCAGGCATCACCACCCTTGAGCTTCTCTCTTCCCTTATCAGGCTCTCCTCTGACACTGAAGGCCTGCTACAGAAAGATGTTGGACAACTTCCATATGGAGGAAGAGACCGCTGGAGCCAAACAGACAAACAGCAGGCCAGAGACGAAGGGCTGCTCATTGTAGCGGCTGACGTGGAGCTATAAGCGTGCATCACACACACACAGTAGCCGTGCAGCTGGAGACACTCGAAATGCCTGTATGACAGCTAGCCGGTGAACCTCGAAGTCGGGTCTTGAAGAGTGGGAGCAATGTTTCATTCCAACAACATGTACTTAAAGCTTGGGAATGTACACAGACTGACAGATAAATATAGGCAATGAACAGACTGATAAACACACAATCTTGCAAATTTCCATGGAGGTCTCCGGCTAATGAGATATGCAAGCCTTTTCCCTGTCACGTAACAATTTGAAACAGCCTCAAGAAAATCTACTAGGTATCCATCATCAAACAGCCTGGCAGTAGCTGTGCGCTGGAAAAGTCAAATCAAATCACAGGTAAAGCTGCTGATTCATAATAAGGATTGCCTTGTTTATTGGAAATGCCTCATGCAAGATTACATATGCATAAGATACTCCCTTTGATACCTCCCACTATTTCCACAATGGTTTTACGTTTCATCTCTGAATTAATTGCAGACCACGGCCTACCACAGATGGAGGAGTAATGGAAAAACTCATTGCGATGGGTCTTGACAGCAAAACTTTCCAAGTCTTGGTAGTGGTGAGCACGGAAAACTCATTGTGCCCCCAAATATCAGCCGAGTTTCTCTCCTGCCCTCTCTTTCTCTCAATTACGTGAAGTCATCATTACTTAATCTTCCTCGTGCCAAAGCCAATCCCTGAAAAATGTTCGCTAAGGATTGTGCAAGTAGCGCATGGAGCCAGATATGTTTGGTATGTGATTGGTATGGGTCAGAGAGGGGCTATTTCACAGATCCAGGGAGGGGAACAGTCCCTCGTTCCTGCATCCATTCTCTCTCAGACCTTCTTCATTGCATAACCTTCTCAGATGAAGGCTCAATGTACTTAAATGTCTATCGACCATCTGGGAGAATCATTAGAGCCAAGTGAAACAAAAAATGACACGTAGTTCAAAGTACAGAAAATGAGCAGTTGATCACAGACACTGTGAGATAGCATTAATTGGGGCGGCAGTAGCTCAGTCCGTAAGGACTTGGGTTAGGATGTGGAGGACCCGGGTTCAAATCCCCCATGGACCAAGACCAACTTGTGGTTGCTGGAGAGGTGCCAGTTTACCTCTTGGGCACTGCCGAGGTGCCCCTGAGCAAGGCACCAAACCCCCAACTGCTCTGGGCGCTTGTCAGGAGCAGCCCCCTCACTCTGACATCTCTCCATTGACATGTATATGTACTATGTACTGTGTACTGTGAACAACAGAGTGTAAAAACTGAATTTCCCCACTGTGGGACTAATAAAGGAATATCTTCTTCTTCTTCTTCTTCTAAACAACTATATTATTTAACTGGTTTACACATGCATCTTAATAAAGCATAAAAATGTTTAGCTGGAGATATTACTTTAGTTTAAAGTCATGGAGATGTACCCACATTATGCAGAGGATTTGTATCTGAATAAACATTGATGTCATCTGAGGAGTTTGCATGTGCAGAGTTAAATCACATTGACGACAGAGCATATTGCAGTTGTTAGCAATAGTCTGACATCTAGTGGTCAAAGTGAACACTTGCTCTCACCATGCGTTCCAGGTAACAACACATCAGCATGACCACATGACCCAGCTACCAGGCCCAAAAAATGCAAAGTACAAAACACTTGGTTTGGGCAGTTATTGACCTCTGTTTGTGGTTATTTTTTCAAACACGTTTGTTTTAACAAGTTTTTTAACATAGGAACCCTCTACAAGACAGATACCAGTCACGTATCAGGTGCATCTGGTATCTCCTGACGGCATCTGCATGATTTCACAGACTGGAGGAAAACAACCAGTCAGAGCCGAGCTGGAGTCCTTCGTCTCTGAGCAGCTGTCAGTCACTCACATCGTTATCTCTGATCAACGGCCAAACTACGCAGTGCTGATCAGATATGAATCAATATTCTGTTACTGTAATGTTTCTCTCCTCAAATGTTTTCAGAAACATCTTGTAGTTACTGTCTAACTGTAAAATGAGAAAGTTTGTGACCCAGCTGCCATGTTGAGATCAGTTGAGGAAATACCAAGCACTGCCCACCAGCCTGAGCATGCTCATTTTATTGAATGACGATTCAACATTCAACATTTATTCACACTGGTTATACAAGTATAATCGTGTGAAGTACTTTTTGCGGGGAAGTTGCATTAAAAACAGCAAGTTAAGCAGAAAAATAATAATAATAATAATAATAAGAAATGTCAAAACAATCACAGGAAGTGTATTTACAAATAATATACAATTACAAATTATATACAGTAATAAAAGGAAATATATATACATATATATATATATAGATATATACATTTGTACAGTGTATTTGTGAGAGAGAGCATGGTAGTTATACAATGAACAGCCAATACAAATGCTCTGTCTCTCTGAAATAACCATTTCAGGTGAGTTAATAATTCATATGGCAATACTGTTATCAAGCAAGTTTTAAATGAGAAGTAGCTGTAGCTAGATAAGTGAAACCACTATCATGTCTAACCAACAGATATTCGATTCTTCCCGTGTGTCTATGCTACCATTTTTGAAAAATTACCAGTTAGTTCATGTGAAAAAGATTTAATTTCATTTACTGTATTGTACTTTTCTGATGTGCCCATCGAAAATGATAAGGGAATTCCACAACAGCATTATCATATAATTTTCCACATTTGTATGTTATTTGAGTAAAATGAAAATGGACAAGCTGTTTGATATTTAATTTTACAAGTCGTACCCCACTGTACAGTGGACAAAATTCAAAATTAATATTTGAAATGAAAATGCAGTATAAACAATGTAACCTGATTTTCTATTTATGCAAGCAAGCAAGTAAGCTACTAGGCTGAGGGGTCCATTTGAGGGGCTGCTGCCTGTAGCCTGCTATGGTGAGAGGCCACTCACCAGACTGGCTGTGTTAATTATCTCTGAGGAGGAGCAGCTGTAGGAGCCTAATTGTCCCTGGTGAGGATCAGGTGTAATGAAGTCTATATCTACCCCCGGTTGCTCGGATGTTGGCTCATTGTCTCATTGTGACAGGTAGTGATAGCTTCAGGCTGTAGCTTGTCCTAGCTGTGTGGGGATGTGTGTATCAGCAGAAGTTATCATGCAAATCTATCTGCATGATTAGCTCACCGTTTTCTTTTTACTCTTCGAGCTCAGTCTGTTAGAGTGGGGTGGGTCCGTATGGCCTGACTTCTCAGTTTTGACCTGGCAATGCTGCCAGTGACTTTTTTTTTTTCAGTCAACTTCACTGTTTCCCAGCGAGTTTATCCTCTAGTTGGCTGCTCAGCAGTGGTGACGCAGTTGTGCCTCATTCCCTGTTACCCTGACAGAATGAGTCATCCTCTGTCAGACACAACAGACCCATCCACAACTAGCTGTGAACGGGCAGAGCTCTGTGCCATCACTGAACAGTATATTAAGAAAAGCACTTAATTGTTTAACTAAACTTGGACCAACACCAAAGTTCAAGCACCAAATCTTGTAGTCCGCAGCCCCAGTTCCACTCCATGGTCCTACTACAGTCCATGAAACCAAAATGTTAACACCTGCCTGCTATGATGGGCATCTAGGGAAATGTGAAGGGTTTATTACCAAATGTAGTGTGGTGCTTGAGCTACATTCCATGTTTAACACAGACAAAGCCAGGGTAGCATAAATAATATCCCCTCTCTCAGATAAGGCTCTTTCATGGGTTGTGGTATTGTGGGAGAAGCAGACTCTTGTCTCTTCTGAGGCTGCTCTGTTTGTGGACAAAATGAGAATTTTTTTTTTTTTTAACCACGACTCTAAATGGTCAGGAAGTGGCTTAATGTCTTATTGGGTCATGTCAGGGCTCCGCCAGTGCAGCCAAGTTCTCCATTGAATTTCATGCCTTATCCGCTTAATGGAATGGAAGCCCTGACGGCAACCTTTATCCAAACCTTATCAGAAAAGGGTAAAGATGAGAATGCCTCCCACAACGTTCCTGACTCACTTGAGGAATTGACTTCCCTGCAGATTGATAATCTAATCCGTGAACCAAACAGAGAGAGAAAGGACGTTCACCACCGCCATTTATTGGGGGTGGAGTTTAGCATCTCTCAGGAAACGGCTCTGAAAAGTGATGACCCCGTGCAAATAGGGCGGCTCTCACAGGTAGAGAGGGAGAAGTGTATAAGTAGGTCCTATCTGCACTGTGGGAAGCTGGGCCACTTCATTTGTAATGCTGAAAAAAGAAATGAAGGGAAATGAGGAGACTCGGCAGAACATGGGGAGGTTCTGACAAGTCTAAATTATCCCCTCCCAGTAGTCAATAACGGCACCTTCCTGTCAGTTGAGTTATCGTGGGGAAATAACAAATACAACCTCATCGCATTTAGTTTTACTGGCTCGAAATCTTAAACTGTCCACATCTTCCTTCCTTGCTTGTCCACTTGCCATGACGGCAGTGGATGACTTTTGGGTATATAGTGAGTTGAAAAGATTGGTGGCTACCTTAAAACTCACATTGACAAACACATGGAAAATATGCAGTTTTTCCTCACTGATTGCATCAATTTTGCTGTAGCTAAATATTGTGTTGGTTTGCAGTTAGTTTCAGTCAAGAGTTAACACGACTCTGGCATATGTGGATTGTCTATAAGTAAAAGTGAAAGGAAAAGGTCTGCCGTGTGGGAGTATTACATTGTTTCAGAGAAAGATCTGTGAACTTTTTAATGTTCATTGACAAATTAAGTACTGAAACAATGGCTTAGAAGATTTATTAAAAACACTCACTGCGGTCTGGATGGGAATGAACATTGTGTGCGTGCAATATTCCCTCCCCCATACCGGGATCCAGTCCTGAGCGAGTGGAGGGCAGCATTACGTCGGGGCCACCACGTCCTGGTCCTTTGGCACCTTCAAAGACAACGTAATGAGATGCTGAATGACTTTAAAACAGCTCAGTTACTTATTTTTTATAATGAAGAGATTGTTGATTCCCTGGCACAAAAGGGGAATAAATAACAGCTAAACAAAAAGATCGGTCAAATCGGTCGATCAGCCAAATCGTTGTTGTAAACACTGGTATCTGCTCAGAATTTTGCTACGAGGGCATCCCTAGCAATGCAAGGTGTCAGGTTGCTGCTAGACAGCCTCATTAATATAGGTCCCTCCTGTATGTGGGGCAAGCAGGAAAGCAAATAGTGTTTAGACTGCAGTGAAAATGTTGCTTTTGAAAGACTAAAGTCAACAAATATGGATTGAAGCAGAATATTTTGTTGGATAAAAACATGCTGTAAATTTCAGAAATGATTACATTTATTTTTTCAATTAATTGACTGTTTTTACAACTCTCTGGAGTTATTGGAAATGTTTGGATCACACTAGTCAGAAACAATCCTACGCAGCTACGACTGAAATCTAATTCTACTAATAATATAATATCAAAAATACTAGTGTAGCCTGATCTTTGTCTGCAACTGAGCACAAATACTGGGTTTAAACCAAATGTGGCCTACTAACTAGCAAAAATATATATAGTTTCAAGTAGTTTTAAGTGCAGACTTCTGTATAAATTATCCAGGAACTGTGTTATTATGATACACATGCAAATTTATTTTTGACAATCTCAGAGCAGACAAATCCTGACATATCTTTTTCTATCTTTGATGCCTCCTAAAGGGGGTCAGACCCCAGGCTGGAAACCATTGTAGTAGAGTATGGTAAACTTAATAAAGTATTCAGTAAACAGAAGGCCTCCGTCCCACCTCGCCATAGACCCCATGATTATGCCATTGTCCTGGACTCTAGACAGGCCTGGTTGTTTTCCTTGTTGGGACCTGAAACAGTGGCTATGAAGAGCAATGTTGATGAAGCTCTAGCTGTGGGTTTCATTCGCACCTCTACGTCCCCTCCAGAGGTATTCTTTGTTGGGAAGAAAGTGCTGACTTTGCATCAACTATGGGGGACTTAATAAGATCATGGTAAGGAACAGCTGTCCCCTTCCCTTCATGTCCCCAGCATTTGAATGCCTAGAGGGTACGTCCCTTACTATGTCTTTCGCTCTGTCAAATTGTCTCGCAGTCTTCCAGGTGTTCATAAACAGCGTTCTCAGCGACATACTATAACTTTTAGTTTATATGTACCGGAATGACACCCTGATTTTTTTCCAAATCCTATCAAGAGCATGAGTCCCATGTCAAACTGTTTCTGCAGAGGCTCCTAGAGCACCAGCTCTATGTCAACACAAATGAATGTGTGTTCCATGCCTCTACTATCACTTTTTTGGAGTACATGTGTCACAGGACACTGTGACGATGGACGCCAACAAGGTAAAGGCAGTGCTTGAGTGGCCTCCACCTGATTCCATCAGACACGCCATAGCTTACCACTGGACGTCATGTCTGACTGAGGTCTGCAGTTTGCTTTGTGTTTCTGGAAGGCATTTCCTATTCTGGTGGGTGCCTTGGCCAGTCTGTTGGCAGGGTTTCACCCTGAAGCCAATGGCCAGACTGAGCACGCCAATCAGATGCTAGAGAGAATGCTCTGGTACCTGGTCTTCTCCAACCCAACCACCTGGAGCAATCAACTTGCCCAGGGGGAGTATATGTATAATACCTTGTTGAATGCATCCACTGGTCTCTCTCCTTTTGAATGTTAGTATGGATTCAGCTGCCACTGTTCCCAGAACAGGAGAGGGATGCCCTCGGATGCATGCTTCAGCAGCGGTGCTTCATCTATGGAGGTGGGTTCTGGCATCTCTTAAGCGTATGTTAGTACTTCAGGAGCATTATAAGGGTTTGGAGTCCCACAAATTAGTGCCATGCTTTGTCAGTCCCTTCAAGAAAATACAGATTTACCTGGTCCCAGTTTGCCTGCTCCCCTGGTCCATAGAAGTTTACCCCACATTTCATGTTTTGCACCTAAAACCAGTCTGCCCCAGTGAGTTGGGCAGACTATTAATTTTTCATGATTTACTATAATATGAAATTTGAATTAACATTGGAATATTGCCTACAGTACAGTGGGGTATGATTTTGAAAATTAAATGTCAAACAGCGTTTTCGTTTTTAATTTATATGGTCATAGAACACCCCTATGAGTATGTGAAAATTAAAATTTAAAGTTGGATTATTACATGTTCATTTTTACTCAAATGACACATACAAAATGGAACTTTATAATGTTACTGAATTATATTTTCATTTTAAAGTTTACATTATAATTAAGAAGTCCTCTCTGGGCCCCCCGCAACCCGGAAAGAATCTCCGGAACCCTTTTCTTCTTAAAAGCTTCGGACTCATTTAAAGGATGGACCGCCCAGTGTCACACCATTTACTGTCCGTCATGCAAAGTGGTAGACAAATTGCTGTATATTAATGCTAAATCTTCTTCCTACAACCTGTATTGTGAATACTTTTGATGGACTGCGCAGAGCAGAAAGACACAGAAGCGACGGCGCCTTCAGTTATCGACCGATATTACACAAGATGGTTCAGAGCCGGTAAATAAAATCTCACTGAAATACATCTCATGCTATGTTAGCTGTGCGGTGGCTAAGTTAGCTAACGTGAGTTGGGACCTCAGGAAGAGAGAGCACCACATATTTTAATGTGATTACGCAGAATTATGCATTTAATTCAAAGTGTTTTGTGGCTGTTTTGTCTAGATATGAAGGGGAAACCGTGTGAGGACCACTGCATACTGCAGCATTCAAACAGGTAACATGACTTCTGTCATACTGGGTAAACAGTGAGCTCAGCACCATGTGGTGATAATTACAAAACAAGTGGTTACCTTTAGTACTGGTAATTGTTAACACTGCAGTGCTTTTTGACAAATACTACTCAGAATTTCAGTTTTTGTGGAGACTGCTTTACGTCTTGTATCAAAACGGTTTTAAGGCTTTTATTGTGGTAGTGTTACATTATATTGATATAAATTTCTATTGTTTATGGATGAACTCAAATATGAGTTAATTGCAAACCATTAAAACACAAAAATTAAAGCTTCAAAAAAATGATAAACTGTGTGTGTGTGTGTGTGTGTGTGTGTGTGTGTGTATATATATATGTGTGTATGTATATATTTATGTATATATACATATATATTATATATATATGTGTGTATATATATATATATTGTGTGTATATTAAAGTATATATATATATATGTGTATATGTATATATATGTGTGTATATATATGTATATATATATATATATGTATATATATATATATATATATATATATATATATATATATATATATATGTATGTATGTATGTATGTAAATGTGCATTTTAAATTTACCTCAAGAACTTTTGTCACACTGTTTGGAACTTGATTTAATCCACACTCCATATAAGTGACTTGCATACACTGATCATGTTTTGGTGTAGTTTTTGAAGGCATGCTTTTGAATTTGTGTTTGCTCTTTGCAGACTATGTGTTATCACTTTAGCTGAGACTCACCCGATCCTTCAGAATGGGCGAGCAATCAAAAGCATCAATTACCAGATCAGTAACTGCTGCAGTCGGCTGAACAATAAAGTGTCTGGGAAGTCCAAGCGGGTAAGTTCATAATATTCCATAAAGCTACCGATGTGCATAACTGTCAAGCTTTACTTCATATTTTTTTTCCTCAGCTTGGCCTTAAATACCTCTCAATCATTTTTTTCCATTAAAGGGGGGTCAGTTCCTTACTGATTTCGCACCTCTGTGTAGGATAACATGCACTGATGAAACAGAATACACAATCTATAGGTGAGATAATAGTTTGATTTTCTAGGCATACATTCCACATGTTTGTGTTAAAATCACACAGATCTGTTGTCCTTTTAGCTGCATCCGGGGCCGTCTTCTTGAGGTCAATGAGAGTATTTTAAAAACACCTTCTCTCTTGCTGGAAAAGGTAAATATTTTTTTTACTGTTAACATTGCCACGCGCACATATGGATACTATTACCATGTTTATGTTCATCCTTCTTTGAATTGAATTATGTCTATTTCAAATAATTAAATGCCCTCTTGAGGTAGGATATACTTTTTATTAATTTAAAAATACTTCAATATCATTTTTGACTGCAAAATGACAGTTTGTCTACCACAGTTATTAAAGTTTTATCTACTCATATCAAAACAAATGTTTTAATATTGCTTTGTCTGTCAAATCTGAATAGCCATCCACTGAAGGATACATTGCTGTCATCTTGCCGAAGTTTGACGAGAGCAAAAGCATAACAGAGAACCTTCTGAGCAGAGAGGAGTTCGAGAGCGTCGTCTCCAAACGTTCTGTTGCACAGTCTCAACCATCATGACGGAGTTCCACGTTCTTGCCTTATTTAAGTCAAGACTGTTCTGCCTCTCCCACCAGGTTGGGCTAAGACTGATGACGTTACCCTTGAAAGTGACACTTGCGTGTGGTCACTTCAAAGGGACTATTGCATATAATGCAAGCTGTGCATTGTGCCTCTACACATTTAGAAACTGAGGAAGGTTTCAGGAAGCACGCTGCAGTTAAGTTCTTTAGTTTTTTTGCTTTTTCTAATTTGAAAAATGAGGCAATGGACGAAAGCATGACAAATTACTTGAAGGCCTTGTTTAATACCCTCCAACTACTATTCCGTTTGAATTATTTTTCTAGAATGTCAATAAATGCAACCAACAGGGATTTAAGAAAAATATTGTTTATTTTTTTCTGTGTCACTTTTATTAACTTGTCAATTGTCAAAAGAATAGACGGTCCAAAACTAGATCTATGATTTCTTCACATCTGTAGCGCCACTACAATTCCTGCATCCTTGGCTGCTCTCACGCTGTACATAGCATCTCTAAAGCTTAATGTATGTTATTCATCTCAGTCATTATCTCACCTTTCACCCAGTACCAAAGTCATTACCTTAGGATACATACCGTATATATATATATATATATATATATATATATTTTTATATCTATGCTTCAAGTACCACATTATAGATACCATATACCATTTACATATTGGCCTACACGGCAGCTTCACAACGATAGTCTTCATAACAAGTACACTTCAAGGCTCCATTTGACACCGGTGCCAGCTCAGAATTATGTCTCATTTCCTTTGTTAAAAAACGTCCATATAATTATACACAGACACAATATGATTTAATAACAGGACACTGTAAAGTCCTGACATCCCAAAAGCATCTTAATAGTGTAATAAACTTTATCATCTGACTTTTTGGCAAGACCAGGCCCAAATGAATCAAGTCTCCATTGATGTGCAGTGTAGTTTTAAGAGCTTTATATTTCACACTAGTAGCAAGCAGAATATCATTGCGTCTTCATGACGTCAGTCATATTTGGCATTAAATTGTGATTTTTGTGGCTAACATGGCTAACGTTCCATGGCAAACTGTATGGAAAGTAGTCATTAATCATATGGCGTGTTTGACTTTTAAAATACTTATTTATCCTAGTGAGATGAATAGAATACCAGTGATCAAGGATAAAAATGTACCACTATGTCTCATATTACAGTGTCTTAACATTACAAACCTATGATACATTGACCTTAAGAGACTTAAACACAAGGGTTTGGTGATGGTGGCATCATGCATGGTGGGTTTTAAGCCTCATTTGGCTAACATGTGCAACACGTTTACAGTACACCACAAAGCAAATAGGCTTGTTACACAGAGGCACATAGTGAAGACAGATGAATGGCTGAGCATTAAGATGAGTTCTTTGCTGATTTTTGATCAGTTTATCAACTCAACATCCAGAGAAGTGATAAAAGTGACTCCAAAATCAGGTTTGTGTCTCTTTAGGGAGGCTCACTGTAAATGGGAAAAGTTGTAGTGTTGACTGATTGTCTCCATCTTGTGGACTGGAGTGGAACTGGTCCTGCCCTGGGTTAAAACTGCCCCTGGGCACAGCGAGCTTGGATCTGCTTTAGACAGCAAATACAAACTGACTGACCCGAGGCATCTTCACCACATACACTGCTCTGGCCCGCTCTCTGGTGGGTGCATGAGGATGAGGGGAGTGAAGTATTTCCTGGATTACATGTTCACCAGTTGGCTATGTGCTGCTCCAAGAGAGAATAGAGGACAAAGGTGGTGATTATTTCCTGGATTATTTGCTCTCCAGGATGTTGAGACCGGCCATGTGCTGCTCCAAGGATTTGACACCGAAGCCGTTGCTGTTCTTGCTGTTGAGAGCTCCCTCCTCTTTGACAGGTGTGGATGCATCCTGCCTCTCTCTCCAGTCCTGCGGGGAACCGAGGCTACTCCTCTCTGACTTGTACTGTAAATGGACACAGCACAGAGAGGAAATGTGATAAAAATGAACAAAAAAAATCTTGCCATCTTTTGAATGTTTTTGACCCCTGTAACATTTCTTTTATTTGTGTTATCTGGTTTTATGCCGTCTTATACATGTGCAAATAAAAACAACAACATTTAATCAAGAAAAGCTAGCTAGAGTGGTTTTATGCCTCCGACAAGCAGTCAAGTTGCAGTTTACGTCCATGTCTGCCCAAAATGTCATCACTTCATCATTTTATCCTATTAAGACATTTGTGTGAAATTGTCATAAATAGCATATGAATTCTGAGTTAAGGCCAAAAATGTGTTTTGTGAGGTCACGGTCAGTTCATCCTTGAGTCCAAATGGGTATTTGTGCCAGATTTGAAGAGATTCCCTCCTGGCGTTCCTGAGATATTGCATTCATGAGAATGGTACCCAAAAACATAAAAACCAAAAACGTCCGGCCGCAGCTATCTGCAGTACGGAGGCATAATAAGCAGATGTAACGGCACACTTTTATCCATTAAAATAAATACACTTAAGGCTACTATATAATGAATGCTTTCATGTTAAAAATGGCTAAGCTGAGTGCTTGTATGTACCAGCAGAGAGAGTGAATATTGGACTGACATTTGCCAAGTGGCCAGAAACACAACTCTAAATGAATGCTTATGTTGATCCGTATCAGCTGGATGTGTAAATATGCACCTGTTTGTCATATCAACTTTCATTATCAAAAATACATATTACTTTCCACACTCAATCTATATACATTATTTACAATCATTAAAAAATCACATTCAAATCACTAATCCTAAAATGTGCTAAGGAAATAAAAAATAATGTAATGTCATAATATCCCACAACTTAAGAGTAAACCCACCCACAACCTGATGACTAAAAAAAACTAGAAAATGAGTACCCATAAATCCTCCTAAATGAACATAGTCAAAATAAAACAAACCCATACATTAGAAGCCATGTCGACATATCCATTATTGCAAGTTTAAGCATACTTTCTTGGGCTACATAAATATTTTTGAGCCCATTTAGCTTCTACAAGTGCCCCATTTAGTCCTGAGTCCTGTTTAATCACCTTTCTGTTGAGCTTGTTGCAGAATGGGAGGAGGGACAGGACCACGGTCAAGATTCCTCTGGTTGTCTGAATGGACGAGTCCACCTAGAGACAAAGAAATACAGATATAAAGAACTAGTTTAAGAAAAGTTGCATTGATACACACACTGAAGAAGATTTCAGCCTAACAGCCTACCAGCCACATATCAGCATGTAACTTAACATTTCCTGATCGGTGCTCTACCGACCCTTGACGGACACACACACACACACTCCCATTAGTAATGAATAATGAAGTGAACATCAGGATGGCGAGGCAGTGAGATGGGAGTCCATACATATCAAAGAGATGCTCATTAATCGGCAGAGGACACGCTATTCTTCATCCCGTCCTTTTGATTCCAACCTTCCCCTTTATTACAAGGTGACCTAAGGCGGCCCAAGATGCTCATTAATTCCTCTCAGACATTCATTAATCTAGCGCCCTGTGTTCGATAATGGTGTTACTCGCAGATCACTCAAATATTACACCGTAGCCAGTACTGAAGTAACGCAGTTAGTCATGCTCTATTGTGGGCTGGGTGCGACCGTCTGTTGTTGGGGATTTAGTTTTGATGCTTTTTGAAGCTAATTATCCCTTTAAGAAAAAAACTACAGCCTGCACACTGTGTGTGATGGTACTAATTTGATGTCTACTAAACAAAACAGACTCGGGCCATACACAAGTGATTTAAACAAAAAAAAACAAAAAAAAAGTGTAATCACAAACAAACAAGACACAGAAGCGTAGTATGAGTACCTTCTGGAAGGTGGCAGTCTTGCCCTGTACAGGAGTCTTGGCCCCCATCTGCAGCTGCTGGCATAATGCCACCAGTTTCTCCATCTCTGTCATCACCGCAGACTTTTCCTCATCAACCAGCTGGAGCAGAGAGAAAGAGGGAGAGACATCTTTGAGGACAGCGGAGATGGTTTATGATGGTTTATCCAGGGAAACTGGGTTTAAATGTACTTATGTGTTTATGTACAGACACTCACAGACGCACTGGACTGGATTTACAGTGCTCTTGTTCAAGAGCAAATAACAAAAAGCCAAAGAAGGAGGGTGAAATAAATTAAAAAATGAAGCTCGATTTAATCCATCAGCAGCCGGGTCATGATCTACTGCTTAAATCTGTTATCCAGCTGGGTTAATCCCTCAATCTCAGTCACGGGGGCCATCAATCTACTTCACTTACATGCCACCAGCGACCTTAAAACACAAGCTCTTTTATTCAGTGTAGTCGCACTACTCCTGACTGACAAAAGAACATAAAACCTCAATTACAAATGCTCAAGCTATTTTGCATAAATAGCCTCATAATTTCAATGAGGGCAGGTGTGTTAAAAGTGTGTTTGTTGGGATAGAACTGTGGGAGTGGAGGGACTCCATTAGCACTAGTTTGTTTGATGTAATTAATCAGAAAGCGTGAGGCAAGTTGAAGAGCCGGGCCTCCTGATTATGAATTAGCCCTGTGTGGTCACAGTCAACTCCCCCACCCTCGTCCCCTCCACACAAACATAGACGCAGTGGTGACAAATGGCGGTCATTAACGGCTGTCAAAATGAGCCATTTAATTACACTTGGAGGACCTGTGGAAGAAGTTGGTGGAGGGCAAGAGGAAGGAAGGCTCCGAGGCTACGTTTGTTTGCTGGATCTCAACTTGGAGAGGGAAAGAGGACGGCGAAAGTATGTGACAGCCTTAATTTCCTGCTCTCTTGCTGTGTGATTTATAAGGCGGACCTGGCACTGTGGCGTGCCAGAATGGGAGATACGGGTGTGTGTGTGTGTGTGTGAGAGGCGTATCGTGGGTGGGGGCACAGGTGCCAGTGTGTGTTTCTGCATACAGAAGGGTTAGCAGCTCAAGTTTTCTTTTCTCTTTGGCTTTATTTTTTAGCTTCATATCACTACACTATCCACCAGAGAAAAGAACTTATTTATTTCTTGTTTTGTTTTGGTTTTGTTAATATTCTGCTGCACTCATTTTATTGATCCTTTTACAAAAAAAGTCTGTTATGTAACTTACAGATTTATTTTTATAGAGTGCTTAATGTGCAAAAATATTTGGAAATGGTTTTATGCGAGTGCAATGTGATTTGGTATTCAGCCTTAAACTGTGTGTGTGTGTGTGTGTTAGAGAGAGAGATTTATTGGACTGGTATTTTACCTGAGAGGAAAAAGTGCGGAGAGATGAGCACAGCTGGAGTCCCTCCTCAGAAAGAACCTTAACAATGAGTCAGAAAAAAGGACAAAATTAAAAAAAAAAAAAAAAAAAACACAAATACAAACAAAGCTATAATTCTTTTAACTTCCACCTGGAAGTCGTTTGATAGACAAAAATGCACAGTTGGTAAATATTATGCGATTTTACTTTTTCTCGGCTCTCCTTATCAGCATGCCTTCCCGTCTCTTTGCCTTCCTGTCTCTTTCCCTTCTCATTCCTCTTCCTCTTATCTCCCTCGCTCACCCCCAAATGGAATAAATCCTGGCTGACATTTTGGGCCCTGATCTACAAACCACCGCACATTATTGGCAACGATCCCGATTCAATAGAAATACACTGCAACCTTGCTTGTTATCACCTCGCGAGTCCGACGCACAGCACTATATTTCCATCATAATGATAAGTCCTACTGGTATCAGATGTGATGTGGGAAGAGGAAAGTGAATGAAGGGGTGCCGGCATTTACTAATCTATTGATCTGCCAGTCCACAGTACGTCTTTGGTTTAATGAAACAACAGATGCATTCATTTGCAACTTTGATAGAAAAAAAAAGAACAGAAGGTGGAGAGAGGGAGAGATTAGCGGATGTGGACACACATACCTCAGCTTGATGAAAAAGGTCTAGTGTTGTTTTCAGCAGCCCTTCCCCTCTGAGGAATCAATATGGGAAACAGAAAACGAGGAGAGGAAACATGGATGAGTGAGATGGATGAGGGCAAAATACATCCACAGCAATCAACAAAAACTGTGACTTACATGAATCAAAATGATTTTATTATCAGAATGAGTCATAGTCATGTCAACTTTTGTCATCGATAGCTGGGGGCTCAAGAATCTCATTAACAGTAAGCCTCTAAAGAGATTCATGTGGATGCTTAAGAGGCTTTAGAGTATTGAGCTTTGAAATGAATGCAACATGTTCAAGCGGAGCGTGTGCGGTGCCGTTCAGTCACCTGGTGAACAGATACATGTTGTATGCCATGCTGGCCAGGCTCTGGCTCTGTCGGACGATGTCGTGCTCCTGCTCCTCCCATTTCTCCACCTCCGTGTCCACGTCTGACGACAGCAGACGGAGCTCCAGACCCAGCTTGGCCATGCTCGTCTGCTCCTGCACGCGCACAGAAAAAAGACACACTGAAATATAATGGATGTCATTTTAGAAATGTATATTAGCAACCAGGGTTATTTTCATTTGTTAACACCATATTAAGTTCTATAATCAGCATAATCCCACTTCCAGTGGTGGTGCAGGGTGTGGAAAAACCACCGGCCCAGCAAAATCGCAGTCTATTAGCATACGGACGCCATCAATTCTTCAAGCAAGTGACACAAAGTTTCCGGGAGATGAATATGCTGCTGTCAGAAGGCGGCGCGAGACGTGTCGTGATGTATGGCGCTGGAAGCCAGAGTTTATGGTGTACGCTACCTCTGCATCCAACTTGACAGCCTTGGCAGTCTTCAAGTTAGCCGAGTGTTTCTGTGGGAAGAAAGAGTTGCATCAATCAGAGGATTACAAACCATTGGAATCAATGGAGTATTCATGAGGATGGATGGAGGTGGTACTCACCCCGGGCCTGGGAAGTGACAAATAAGATCTTTTGTCTCCTAGGAGAAGAAAGTTATTGTGACTATCTGAACACAGGGTAAACAAAAACATAAAGTAATCACATTTTATTTCTCTTTGAATAACTGTGTGTAGATACCGACACAGACAATTAGGGTGGCAATTATGGTTATACAGTAATTATGGTGCTGAAATTGTTTGGCTTTTATCACCCTTGATACATTTTTATCTTCCCTTCATAAACACGAGCAGCATGGTTTGTTTCAATCGACCATCGAGGACGATAAACTACTGTCATGATGACAAGGAACTAATAAAAGCAAATCTCTCCACGGTATCAATGTAACACTTTAACATAGCGTTTTAGCTTTATGGGAATACAAATGTGTGATGGATGTGATCCTCTCACCCGCTGAGCAACACTTCAAAAATATTTACTGCGTTTTATGTGGAAGTCACTTTCTGGAGGGCGACCACATCTTGGAAATATGCCAAAACATCTTTAACCTGTCTAAGATTTCTCCGGCTTACAGTGTGTGAAAGCACAAACAGAGATCTGTGTGTACACTGAGAAATAGTATAGTAGATGCAAATATACTGTACACACAGTCGCACAGGCCTG
Source organism: Pterois miles (assembly GCA_947000775.1). Taxonomy (NCBI): domain Eukaryota; kingdom Metazoa; phylum Chordata; class Actinopteri; order Perciformes; family Scorpaenidae; genus Pterois; species Pterois miles. The sequence continues at coordinate 14,330,713 of CAMQGK010000638.1, read as the reverse complement.
TCAGTGAGGATACAAACAGCCGATTTAGACACTTCAGGTAACTGGCGCGATAATGAACAGAGAGAGAGAGAGTAGAGGAGGAATGAACGCATGGTTGTTTAATGGCATTGACGTTCCTTTTATGAAATCCTTCCCACAGTCTATGATGATAAATTTCTAAAAGATATGTGCTTGCTTTGCTTTGACTTTCATTAAGGCTATTGAAGTGTTCAGGGGCAAAATGATTCACCAAGGTTTCATCAGAGAATTTCATTCTTTAAGGCTAAAATGCCATTGACTGTTTGGCTGTATTCGCCTCTGCTTCCCACACTTACTCAAAGACTCTCTGATCCTAATGTGTGTGCTGCTGACCCACTCAAATCCACACAAGTATCTACCAGCCAAACAAAAACGCACCTCGCCTGCCTTCAAAGACGTCGTTGATCTCTCTCAGCAGCAGGGCCATGTCGCAGAGCTGCGACTCCCAGGCCTCGCAGAACACCTCCAGGTTCTCCTTAGCGATCTTACTGGACGGGTGGAGGGCCAGCGTTTGGGCTGCCGAGATGATCTGAGTGGGAGTGTGAAGAGGCGAAGAGTTGTATTAAAGTAATAAGTTGGTTTGTAACCAGGGAGAGAAACTAAGACAGGAAAGACGGGAGCAAAATGTGGTGTAATATTTGTTCAGAACTTGAATTTAATCAGCTGCTGCTAATGATCCAAAAGTAAACCAAAGGGTTGTCCTACCACTGAGACTTAAAACACAAGTCTGGAAGCTGCTATCCCTTTCAAACTGTTTTTTTAGTACAGGAACTAACCAGTGGGCTACCTCTGGATCTCAAAAGTGAAGCCAATGCTGAGGTGCCTTAAACTTGCAATCTTTATAACAGCCAGCAGGGGGCGACTGATTGTATAGAAGTCTATGAGAAAATGAGCCTACTTCTCACTTGATTTTATTACCTCAGTAAACATTTTAAACATGAGTTTATGGTCTCAATCACTACTTTCAAGTCCTCTTCAATACAGCATGATCATTTAGTAAATTATGGCCTCATTTAGAGTAAAATAGACCACAAAGCACCGTATGCTTTAGGGCGAGGCTACCTTGTGATTGACAGGTCGCTACCACTGCGTTGTCTGGTCTGGGAGTTGTCTGTGTGTGTTTCACAGTGTTTTCAGTCATTAAAGGAACAGTATGTGACATTTAGGGGGCTCTTTGGGTAGAAAATGGTCAAATTTCTTTAGTATAAAGTAAAAATACAAATTGTTGCGTTTTTGTTACCATAGAATGAGCTGTTGATATCTACATGTTCACATGCCAGGATGGACAAATCAAACACTGGCTCTAAATAGGGACATTTGCATTTTCCCATTTTTGTGTCAACCACCATAGTTCTCCACACATAGGAGAAGTTTCAGCTGGTTGCAATCTGCAACCTCACCGCTAGATGGCACCAAATCCTACACACTACTTATTCATGTTTTAACAATGCCAAACCTGTTTTCTTAATGGGTAGCATTCTCCCATCTGGCTTATATAAGTGTGCTACTGGTCCTCTTGGAATATGATAATCTTCTTTAATTACCAGCACGGCAAGACAGTAAAACACCGACATCACTCTCTCTGGGTTCACATCAGAGCCTCGACTCTACTGCTGCACTCATTACACTCACAACTGGCCCCCATTAAACAAAGGAAGGTAGGAAATAAAGTTACCCAGAGGAAGCAACCTAAATGTTACACAAACAATAATATTAATAGTGCTGTAAATTATAAGGAAATAATACCTATCTGTGTAATAATAATAAAATATAACTCTGCAACTCTTTGGCCAAAAATAATGTAGTGGATAAAAATATATAATTTACTATAGTCATTTCTCATACAGCTTAATTACACAACATAAATTATTGCGATACACTGAAGCCATTAAAGTAACCCCTAAAACAATGTGTACGGTAACTACGGTTACAGCTTGTTTACACCAGTTAACTTTATCTATATGGTCAAAAGAATTAAAAAGATTGGACCTTTAAGGCTTTATCAATAATCTTCTGTTTTACTTAATAGAAGGATTAAAGTGGACAAGTATAGCTCAGCACATCTCTGAAGCAATGCTTGAAAACACATGTGAAAATTAATATCTGCAATAAAATCTGGTTTACGACTGCATTTGACAAGTATAAAAATATAAAATCAGAAAAAAAAAAAAACAGAAATGTGTGGGAGCACACACACTCATACACACCCCACGCCCATCCCCTGCATTGTAGTATTTAATAGCCAATTACCCTCTGGGCCACCCCTCTATTACTTTGGGCAGACATGGACACATATCACCACCGCCGCCCCGTTCTGCAGCGTTATTGATTGGTTGACCTTTGAACTGGGAGTGCTGCAGAGTCATGCGGGGCCTGACATTCGCACCGCAGGACGGGAACACTCTACATTACTGGATAATTACTGGCATGGATGGTTTCCAAGAGCAAACATAATTAGATGTGGGATAGGGGGAACGAGGTGGACAGCATGTTCTCAGATGTAGGAGGCAGACTGAGGAGACAATGTGAGGTCATTTGTCTATTTTCCCTCCTCACTGCATATTACTCAGGTTTGATTTCACTCCCACACCACTGTGTGACCGGTTTGACTCTATTGACATGCAATAAAAGTGAAATGAGTCTTAGGTTTAATTAAGTTAAACCTATGTTGCAGACTGATCCTGTCTCCCCTGTTTGCTGCCAATCAAAGGGGTCTAATATCAAACTAGCAAAAACACATACAGAAAATGTTTGGAGGGTAAATGTTACCTGTGGACCAATGACATGGAAGGTCTCCTCAGCATGTATACAGGTGATCTCCAAAGGCTCTGTCCCAGAGACGTGGCACAGCAGCCGACACGTCTGCAGTCAGACACATTATTGTTTGTTTGACTGTTATACTGCAGGAAGTGGATAAATGTTCAAATGTGCTGATATACCTTGCTACTAATTTAACTCTTACAGGCAAAAACACATCACCAGAGGTGATCATACCTAACTGTATCACAGTGGCTGAATAATATACATTTATGTGTGGATAATGTGACTGCCTCATTAGAAAGGGTTTCACACCACAACATTTATTTGTATACTTTTTGTAAAATACTGTTAAGGAAATGGTATTATTTTCCAAAAAGAGTACCTTACTCTTACACAGTGTCTCTTTTCAAACTATACTGTGCGCTCTGTTTATCAGGGCCACGAACAAAGACATGACAAAGCCTGCATGGTATTTTTCTGCTCATTGTTTGCATAACAAAGCCGCGTATTGACTTTCATTTGGTTGAGGATTTAACAGTGCAGGCTTCATTTCAAGCTGCATGTGCTTACATGCACAGCAAATTCGATGTGTTTTTAGCAACTCATGACGAACTAGTTTATCACCTAAAATCAGCTATTTTGCCTAAGAAGGCAGATATGTATGAAAAAAGTAAATCTAAACTTCACTAAACTTTCCACAGGTGTATTTTTTTTTACCAGTCTCCCTGCTCCCTTCACCCCTGCTGCCGCCTACCTCCACCAGCTGCTCCTTCTGCTCGGTGAGCGTGCGCGAATACTCCGCCACTGCTTCCAGGTTCCCCTCGGCGCCTGCAGCTTTGAGAGCCCGCAGAGGCAACTGCTCCCCGTGAACTTTGAGCAAGTCAGAGGCACGAACGACTGCCACCTTATGGAGCTGGAAGAGGAATCACAGATTAAATTGCAGAATAAGAAGAGGAGGGAGTAACAGAGGCTGGAGAACACACAAGAAAAAGAAGGATAAGCAGGAGGCATGAATGAGGCAGATAAGCTCAAGAGTGATGTGACAAAGGAAACCGGGAAACCGGCTACAGCTGACAGAGGCATCCCAGTCATGTCGGAGTCTCTCTGTGTTCAGACTCAGAGGGCAGACAGGCCGAGCAGAGACAGACTGCTGCTCACCTCACGTCGGAGGTCGCTGACGCTCTGGCATGTCTTCAGGATGCCCACCTCCATGTCCTCTGTAGCTTCTTTGGCATGGGCAGACTGCTGCTCCAGTGAGACAGAGAGAGGACGAGGAGCACAAAAACATGAGACCCAACGCACAAAACCTGCATTATTACCTGGAACAATATGGTAATAGAAAATAACTGGGTTGGAAGATGAACTTGGGGTCTTAATAGTGTGGTTTTTGACTTCTCTATTACATTTGTGATAAATTATGAATTAAAGACTGTATGTAAAGATGGACAACGTAACAGCTCCAAGTGTGAAGCCAAAACTTCTCAATCGCCCCCCTGGTGGCTGGCTGCAGTATAGTCCTGCCCCCTCCATGTTAACAGATGGGACTTGGGTCAAATTAAAAAGTACTCATCAATTTTTTTTTTTTTTTTTGCAAAGATGGTTTCTGTCATTTTAGGTAGTTTTTCTCACACTGATGTACTGTATGTTAAAGTGTTCACTCTATACCACGACTCTATCACTGCTGCACAGACTCTGTCTCCGGATGACGTCAAAATCTCCCATATTAGGGATATTCTGGCTTCACTTCTGTGCAGTGGGATGAAGTGGAGAGGTGTTGTCCATCTTCATATACAGTCTATCCACTGAGTATGCAAAAAAAGTTGGGCATTTTAACATGTAATTTTGTGTAATGAAACTGGAATGCTTAAAACTAATTATTTCATTTAAATACTTTAGAGCAATTTTCAAAATGTCATACTTTTAGAGACCCAGAACTCCAATTGGAGTGAAAAGTACACAGTATATTCTACTGAGATTTCCACAACAAGAATCAAAACCACAAATTGGTGCAGAACACCCAAGAATATTTACACATTCAGAATCGCTCTCGGCAAAACATCACTGGTCTTTTCAACTTCTCCAGATGACCTTCGATTGCAGAGACTAGGTAAGGCGCTACTGTACAATTACTGTATGTGGCAGCAGTTTCTCTGTCTACTCTGAACACACAATGAGAAGCTGAAACGTAACGACTTGTGTTTCATAAGTCCATCAATTTTCCAAGACCAAGGAGACTCTGCTGCTGAATGGCAGCGAGATACAGAACGCTACGTGCCGTTTCTCTCTCGGCTGAACGAGCCTCATTGAGAGAGGTTATTCAGGTTGGTTATCATGCTCTGTTGTTCCAGGAGGGATGTATGAAAAGAAGAGTGAGTAGGCAAAAAGAATGAGTGGGTGAGTCGGGGAGCGAGTCTTAATGTGCGTGGGTCTGTGTGTGTCTGCTTTATAAAAAAGGCACACAAGATATTAGATATTAAATATAGTGCATAACCTCACCACCTCCCCATCATCCCTCAACACTAACAACAGTAATCAACCAACTTTGCTTGGATAACCGTCTTATCATCTTACATATGAGGTAGTTGTTATTATTATTATTCATATGGTAGCATATGTTTTTGTGAATATTCCTGTAGGTGTATGAGCATCTGTGCGAGTGTGCTTGCTTGTGCCAACATACTGCTTGAACCCAGGCGTGCACCAGCTGCTGAGCGTCCTGGCGCGCCAGCTGGCACAGGCCGAGGATGGACTGCCGCTGCTCGTGGCTGGTGTAGGCCGAATCAGTGAAGTCCTCTGTCCGCTCCACCAGCGCCTCCAGCTGGCTGCCCATGCTCTGGGGGGACACGGAGTACAGGTTCTCCCGCAGGCACTCCACGCTGGCCTGCAGCGGGGGGAGGGTTGGAATTAGGGAGGAGCAGATTGAGGTGGAGACACACACACAGAGTTTTACTAACCAATGTCCTGAGGGTACAAACTCATTATCATTATTCACTTGACCTTGTCACTAACTAACAAGGATTGTGCAGCGTGGATTCAGCCTAAGAGTCACCTTGTGCCGTCAAAGGCGCACAGCAAGTTCTGCAGAAAGCATCTCAAGTACACAAACATAAAAGCTAATGCATTTTTCTGTTTTATCCAGCTCTCTTCTTTTCCAACAAAGATCTTTTTTTAAAAGAAGTATCGTCTCTGCTCATGTGTCCTAAGATGACAGGTTTACAAAACCTTTTAGTTAAACTCTGCCATTAAGACCTATGAAGCCATTTATTAAAAGCCATATGCATCTCTGGGCCCTTTCATTAAAATACTTTCTTCATCTTTCATCTCAATGGAAAGGACCCCTTCCTGTTTTTCTTTCATTTGCCAGCGCACAAGGAGGAGGGAGAAGATTAGTCATAGTGGTGTAGGTTTATGGTGATTCACATGACCGTATTAACCAAATCACAAAATAGATAGGTCTGGTGCTACATGTTGATTGTAATGCTGCAACCACAAATCAGCACTCCCACAGAGCCACGACTAGATCATTTGATGATTCTTGCTTAAAACCACGGCCCTTCTTTTAATTTTTCACAACATTATTTATTTCTCTCTCCTTGTGTTACTGACATTTTTTGAAAGTGATGTTTAAATGGCTTAAAAAAACTTGCTCAGCATGATGCTTCATCTACAAGAGGATCACTCCTTAAAGGGATAGTGTACCTCATACAACCCCACTTCAAAAAATGCAAACTTCACTAAGTCCAATGTGTGATCCTACCTTGAAGTCCTTGATGCCGTTATAGATGCTGGCAGGAAGGATCTTGTTCTCCCCGCAGCTCCGTGCCTCGGTGACGATCTCGATGACCTGCTCCAGGGCACAGCGCATCCGGTGGAACACGGCGTCCTTGTTGATCCGCGCTGACTCACAATCTGGGTGCCTCAGGCAAGTCTTTGGAAGGAATTTGACATGAAATGTCAAAGCTCGTGCCCTCCTCTACTCAACCTCTACCCCCTCTTCATGTTTTACAACCACAATGATTCACTCTCTTTGGTGTGTTTTTTTTTTTTTTTTTTTTAATGATTACGTGACTTGAGTTTGGGGTATTACCATTGATCGCAGCATTTTGAAAAGCCTTGAAATTAAATAAACTTGAGAAGGCTTTAAATCTTTAAGCTGGACATAATCCATAACCCTGGCCCAGAGGTCCAACGCAACTGTTTACCTTGGAAGCTGTGAGGAGCATCATGGTGCATTTCTCCAGGACTGCTCTGGCGGCTGCCATCCGGGCTTTCTTCTTCTCATCCTTCAAGTCCTACAGCACAAACACACACACACACACACACCAGATGGTAATGGGTGGCTGTACTTCAGTTGAGGCTTCTAAGAACTCTCTGGGTGTCCGAGGGACATGAAGCTTCAAAAGTATATGCAACAAATCTCTTTCATGCTGGAATGAAGGGACACAAATGTGACACAGATTCCTCTCCAAGTTTACACACACATGAAACTTCCTAGGTTAATTGTATCCTAATAAAAAGAGATGCTACCAGAATAGAAAGGAAGATGCAGCATGTGTGACCTGCTGCATGTATTCTAAACAGAAATAACAGCTCGCATTAGGTATTTAGGGATTTGGAAAAGGCAGCTGAATCAACTCCTCTCCCATCATTTCGTCATAGATCACAAAGAAGATGTAATTATCTGTCATTATTTTTGCCTCTGTGCTTGTCTGACTTCAATAGACGAAGATGGTAGATTTTCTAAAGGGGCTCTGGGCTTGTGTATGACTGGGAGCCAATACGACAAGAAAAGCTAAAGAAAACAGGGTGGCAAATGAGGGAAAGTGAGCATTAGCTGCATTGCGTTGGGAAGAGACATGATGTGTGTTTCAAAGCACGTGCCCCGGAGAAATTCAGAAAAGAGGGATGGTCCATCCTCTCTCCCTGTCTAGATATCGCAGCCGGTGCACTTTACATCAGCTTCTGCAGGCAAAGCGCTTTAGCTGCAGAGGCTGAATGTATGCATCAAAGAAGGATTAGCAGTATTTGACAGAACAAAGTTAGAAACCCTAAGTTGGACTGTTTTTTCTGTAAAGCTTGAAAGCAAAAGTTTTGTTGTGCAAATACCCTAAGCTGGTATATTGCAGACAAAATGCATGGCTGGAAGCATAGGTCAGTTTACATCAACACTGAATGTGACATGAAGGGTGTTTGAGGGGTATGAGTCAGACATGGCCTGGACATTTCTTTTATGGAGCAAGACATGGGTAAGATGGGTTAAATTAATAAATATAGAAATATGTGTAGAAATACAGGAGAAGCCTGAAGAAGCATTGTTACTTCATTGTTTGATTTTTTTGGGAGGAGTAAATATTTGATGTTTGAATTATTGATTTGTTCTGAGTTCGCCTGCACATTCACAATGTAACTGCTGCAGGTCTCACAGTCCATTTCCACCACCTGCTTGCACATTCAGAGTACAATGTTTACAAAACCCCTGCTTGTTAGAAGATTACATCTACACAAATGAGCAAAATGTGACAGTGTCAAACTGGTGCATGATCATAAACCACACTATATCTATGTTAGACCTCATATAAATTTCATTTATGGAGAAAACATTATTGTGTGCTGTTGACTTTTGACACATTTAAAGGTAAAGTGTGTAGGATTTGGCGGCATCTAGTGGTGTGGCTGCAGATTACAACCAACTGAGTACTCCTCTGCTCACTCCTCCCTCCCAAGACTGTGGTAACGTGAGCTGCCTGGTGCAAAACCGTGGTAGCGCCATTTGCCTCAATCAGAGGCCATTCTTACAAAAATAACACTACCGTATTTTTCGCACTATAAGGCGCACTGGATTATACTGGGGCATTAAGCTAAACAAAACGGTCAGATAAGTCAAACTTTATTCACTTCATTTAATAACTCAGTAACTTCAATAACTCTCAACATTTTTCAGTTGTAACACATGAAATACAAAACAATACACTCACTTTTCAGTTCATTCCTCTTCCACAAATCCATCAAATCCTTCATCATCAGTGTCTGAGTTAAACAGTTGGGCGATTTTGGCATCAAGCACATCCGATTCCCTCTCGTCGTTATCCGACAATCCATCCAGTGGTGCGGCTTCGTAGCTTACCAAAGTCGTAATAAAAGATTTTGACAGATTTTTGAGTGCCCTGTACCACATAAAATTGGTTCGAGGCCAGTAAGCACAACCAGAATGGATACATAGGGCGTGCCGGATTATAAGGCGCACTCTCGATTTTTGAGAAAATGAAAGGATTTTAAGTGCGCCTTGTAGTGCGAAAAATACGGTACTTTAAGAGCAACTGAAGTCAGACAGTGGTTGGTGGTGTCACGGTTTTGTACTCTGCAGCTCACGTGTGCAGGAGAACTATGGTTGCCTTATTACGGTGGTGAAAGGCTTCAACTTGAGCCACTGTTTGGTTTGTTCGTTCTGGGCTATTATAGAAACATGGCGGAGCAACATGGTGGACTCTGTGAAGAGGACCCGCTCACTATGTAGATATGAAGGGCTCATTCTAAGCCATTGAAAACACAATGACGTTTATTTCCAGGTGATTGTACACTGATGAAACCATAGTTATGAATATTATATTCCATTTCTGCTAATAGATCCCCAAAAATGTTGCACACTGTTTCTTCAAAACTGAAAGAAAGTTGGTTCCTTCCCATGCTACTCACGTTCTGTCTGTCTCCGGTGAGGTGGGCAAACTCCACCATCTCGTTGCCAAACTGACTGAAAATCTGCACAAATTCCTGGAAGGTGCTGACTCTTTCCAGATGGTCGAGTGTAACCAGGACCTGTGAGGAGTGAAAAGACAGAAGAGTAGCACAGTGAATGGCCACATAAGGTTTTCTTGAAGTCCTTCCACACTGTAACAACTAGGAATGCAGCAATACCGATATCAGGCCAATACAGACTCACATAGTTGGATCAAGTAACAGTGACAATGTGGCTGATCTATTCAGTACAGTTCCATGTTTACAGTATATGCCATTACATTATATACTGGTATTTTAATTCCTACTTATGTTTTGACAAATTTGTTGCTGCATTAAAAAGGTTTAAACCTGAGTTATAGTTCCTGTTAAATTTAAATAATAATTCACATAATCTATGTATTTGTTTACGTTTTGTTTTATAAAGTTAAGAAAGCAAAGTCAAGCCTTTTATGTTTCCTTACACATAAAAGAATGACTCCCAGTCTCTTCCACACAGCGAGGCATACAGCTGATTAATTAAACACTTGTATCGGATCGGTACTTGGTATCGGCTGATACCCAAAGCCCAGGTGTTGCACTTGGGACTGAAAAATGTTAGAGCGGTGCATCCTTCCAACCTCTTTCTGATCTTGCAGGATATCAGCGGGAAGTGCAAAAACATTTGAGAGTGTCATACACCATGTTTTGTAAGGAGCCTTACAACACGACCAAGAATAAAAGTTATGGGACTGTGTTATATTATATTATATTCAGTATTTTTCTACGCTATTTCTGTGTTACTCCGGTGCTCCCTTTTGTAGTATTAATGGCTAAATCATATCAGTGATCTCCCAAAATAAAACCACCATATTAAATGGTTCCTAACCTGCATTTTAGCTAATAGTAGCCTATTATATGTAGCTGCTAATTTAACTGCCGAGGACAGGCTAGCTGGGAGCGCTAGCGCAGCAGCTTTTGTCCTCGCCAGACAAAGAGGAGGAAGAGATGTAATTGTGTTTGCCAGTAATGGAGAACAGGGGGCTGTCGACTGTCCAAAACAAGGCTAACCAGTCATGATTAGGCGCCCTGTTTCCATTCTTGGCTCGGTCTACAGCTACATCCATATCAGACTGTCTGGCTACGAGCATTTTCAGGTAGGATGGAGAGAGACATCTCTTGCTCTGTGTTTTTATGTGATCACTAAATGTGCTTCTTCCCTCAAATTACCTCCAGAGTACTCCTTCGGGGAGCCAGTGAGGAAATAAAGGACTCAGGATGGGGTTTGCTAATGTGTGAGTGTATTTATGTGTGCACCACTGTGTGTGTGTGAGCAAGAGAACTTTTGTACTTCCTTTAAAAGGTTGCGACAGCTCCCATTTGCATGTCTCACCTTGTTGCGTGATGTGATTATCTGTTTGATGACGATGCGGTCAGCAAGCACCAGGACTTTAGTGACTGAAGAGAGGAGCAAGCGCGCAGCCTTCACCATCCCTGTCCTATCGCTGAACACCGTGACGCGTCCGTCTGTCTGGGACGGCAAAGCTGATCCCACGTCTGTCAGCTGGGCTATGGCATCGCCTGTAAGACACGAGAAAGGGGTATTGTTTGGCTGAAAAGCAGAGCTGGACTGAAAAACTGGCTAGGTCGATATATTGTGTTGGTGTATTGGGATGCAACAACTTGACTTTTGCTCTACTGCTATAGCAATTCATATACCTAATCTCTGGGTATCTGCTGATAGGGATCTCAAACCAGTGCTCTTGTTTCCCCAAAATTTAAAATTTGTATAAGGCTTTCTCACCGCGTGTAACTCACTGGGCAAACATGACTACAAACCAGTAGGCAATCTTCGGGTCTGAAAAGTGAAGCCAATGCTGAAGTGCCTTAAACTTGCATTTTTTGAACTATCCAGCAGGGGGCGACTCCTCTGGTTGCCAAAAGAAGTCTGATTGTATAGAAGTCTATGAGAAAATGAGCCTACTTCTCACTTGATTTATTACCTCAGTAAACATTGTAAACATGAGTTTATGATGTCAATCAAAAGTTTCAAGTCGTCTTCAATACAACATGATGTTCATTTTGTGAATTTCGGTCTCATTTAGAGTCAAATAGACCATAAAGCAGGGTATGCTTTAGGGCTTGGTTACCTTGTGATTGACAGGTTGCTACCACAGTGTTGTCCGATCTAGGAGTTGTCTGTGTTTTCGTCTTACAACTTTAACCCGTTCACAGTGTGTTTTCAGTACATGAAAGTTAATTGGTGTAACATTTTAGGTCAACTAAAAATGTCTTATTCTGCATTCAGTTGTAATTAGGTAGGCTGCAAAGTGGCGACGGACAAATTGCTGTCCACAAACCAATGGGTGATGTCACGATGACTACATACACTTCTTAAATACAGTCTAAGCTTCAAACATGGCAACCAAAGCATAATTTCTTAACTTTAATTCTTTCGAGGCTTGTGCATATTTTGATTATATTGATCTTGACAGTCTGTGAGACTTTTCTGTCTGTGTGTCCGATGATTCAGAAAGAGTCCAGTTGAGGAGGCCGACTCAGAACATGCTGGAGGGTTTATACATCCCATCTGGCCTGAGAGCATCCTGGGATTCTGCAGAGCTGAAGGATGTGGCTGGCCAGAATAAAACTTTAGGCTCATTTGCTTTGCCTGCTGCAACTAAGATCTGGACCCAGACAAGAGGCAGAAAATGAAAGGATGGGTGGTCAAATGATAAGTTAGGCCAGACAACACTATGGTGCAATGTTCTCCTAATCTGCCACAGAACATATCGTCCTAGACTGGATGAAACACAACGGCACTATATTCAGCACAGCTCAGCAATGCCAGCCTGACCAAAACACTACTGGCATGCTTTCTGGGTGACATGAGAAAACAAAGGCCCTCAAACACAATTGGAAAACATACCATGAATCTGCTCTGGTGTGAAATATAACACAAAATATTCATTCCAACTTTCCCTTTCTCTCTTTCTAACCTGCTATCCCCCAATTGGGAAGAATACATAGTTTTTTAGACTGAAATCCCATCACCAAAATAGTCCCTATCAAGAGGAAAAGAGTTAAGAGCGGGAGGGAGGAGGAGAGAAATCTCTCAGGGAGGACTCAGAAAGGAGGGGGAGGTCTCTATCAGGTCATGCAGCTTGGCTGTCTATTTGGTTTGGCTGGTCCTACGAAGCAGCACCGACGAACTGATTGCATCCGACAGGCTGCTTTTCAGTGCCAGCTCTGCTAACCAGTTAAAACATCTAGGCCTGGCTCGCAAAGAATGCTGCTCAGCCCCCGTTACACTAGCAGGGTGGAAAGCAGAGAGAGCAACTCTCCTCTCTAAATCCCAGATTATAGATGGTGTGGACTGAAGGATGGATTTTCATGACCTTAAAGGTAAAAACAGACCTTTGTAGCTTCTGTTTGTTCCCACATGGAAAACCATGCATCAGGTGTAATGAATTTCTTTCTTTTTTCTGTAAATTTATTATTCATAAGTGAAAACTTGAAAGGCCGATCCTTGATGTGTTGGTACAGCGCTTGCTTGCAGGCAGTCAATCTTGCATGACTCAATGCATGGCAATGTCTGTCGGTGGATTGTGACGAAACTTGATCCCTCGGGATGACTTAAGTGATTCCTTAACTTCTCCTCTAGTGCCAGGAGGTCAATATTTAGATTCCAATAGGCTTCTTTGGTTTATGACCAAATACCTTACAAACTAATGACATTCCCATCAGCCTCAGCTGTACATTGTGTTTCAGGCTAATTAGCAAACATTAGCATGCAAGCAATGCTAAACTAAGATGGTGAACATGGTAAACACATAGACTGTGTAAGAAATGGACGTAGTCCGCGTAATTGGTTTGTTTTTTTGAAGCCTTGGCCATCGCCATCTTGGCTTTTGGCCGTCGCCATCTTGGCTTTTGGCCGTCGCCATCTTGGCTTTTGGCCGTCGCCATCTTGGTTTTTGGCTGTCGCCATGTGACACAAGTGACACTAGAGAGTGGAGCAGAACACTGAACAAGACATTTCAAGGCAACCAAAATGTTAATATTAAAGTTAAAGTTGTAAGACAAAAAGACAGACAAATCCCAGACCGGACATTGCCGTGGTAGCAACCTGTCAATCACAAAGTAGCCATGTCCTAAAGCATACCCTGCTTTAAGGTCTATTTGACTCTAAATGGGACCATAATTTACTAAATGAACCTCATACTGTATTGACGAAGATTTGAAACTAGCAATTGCGACCATAAACTCATGTTTACAATGTTTATTAAGGTAATAAATCAAGTAGAAGAAGGCTCATTTTCTCATAGACTTCGATACAATCAGACTTAATTTTGCAGAGTCGCCCCCTGCTGGCTATTAGAAAGCATAAAAATTTAAGACGCTTCAGCATTGGCTTCATTTTTCAGACCCGAAGGTTGTTCTGCTCCACATCAGCATGTTAGTATTTAGCTCAAAGCACCACTGTGCCTCAGTACAGCCTCACAGACCTGCTAACATTGCTGTTGTCTTGTTTCTGTATCATTTATATATCATTCATAATTAAAGCATTTTAAAAAAGCTCAGTCCTTGATGTGTTGGTAACGCTCTTCGAGGCAATCTTATCTCTTTTTGCATTGCCCTCCACTTATTGTCCAGCATTTAAATACTTGCACACGGTATGTGCCATGACTTTATATTGGTCCTAACCACTGTCTTAACTTGAATCTTTCTGTGAAAGAAAGAGAAAGTGAGACAGAAGCATGCGAATGTGAGAATGACACAGAGAGGCTGAGTGAAAGAGACAGAGACAGAGATCCGACACAGATTGCCTTCACTGACCTGCCTCATTGGATCTCTCCAGCGCTCTGATGATGGGTAGCATCTAATTAAACTAGTGCTTTCAGCCTGCCTTTATTTCATTCATTATAGCACACAAGGCTGAAGCCTGCCTGAATAAACTCTCCCTGCGGCTAGGTATTAGACAAATGCCAATCCCTCTTCACTAACTAGCCCCCCTCTCTATCCTGGAGACTTAAAGCCTCTGAAAAGTCTCTTTTTCATTCCTGAAGATGGCTCCATCATTTTAAAGAAAAATGGTCAGAGAGACAAAAAGTTTTTTGTTTTTAAATCAGGGAACAGTTGTACAGTGTCTGTCAGGAAAAGTGCAAAGGAAAACTGTGAAAACACCTCCCTGGGAGGAAAGCGAGAAGAACTAGAATAAATTAGTCGCAGTGGGCACACACATCCAGACATTTTCACACACACACTTGGCCTCACCTACACACACAATCACACACACACATTTTCTCATCAGTCTATTCTCCCCCTCCCACCGGTGCTCCCTTTGTCTGAGTTTTAGCCGTCTTTACAAATCAACGCCGAGTGAGGATTAAACGCTTTGCTACACAAGCTGGTTCCCCCAACATAAACCTATTATCACGGTGTTGTGTCTAAAAAAATGTGGATCCAATGTGATATTGTTTCCGGCCTGTTCTGCAGAAGGCTAAATGAGGTCCTTGTTTTGCCTGATAAGAACTAAGTTTCCAGATATAAAGAAGTGTTGCACAGAGCAAGTGGTGACAACTACCTAAATGAAGAATTGTAAGAATAGTTTAGATAGACAGGAAGACGCAGGGTTGAAGTGTGTATTTTTAGACAGCATTTTAATGGCAAAATGTTACAAGAAACACAGAGAGAAACACATTTCTGACACCTCTTTCTCTGGTTCACTAAAAGCTGACAGTCCCGTAAAGACTGATCCAGACATTCTTGTTCCTTCACACTGGTTGTCACTGTTTCCACCCCTCCTTCAACCCTCCGCACGTCTTTGTCTCTCTCAGTTGTTTACTGTTTTGCACTTGATATACCCATACATCCATCCAGCACATTATCTTTTTGGATTCACAGGAGGATGGAGCTTCTTGCAGCTCACATTGGAGCGAGAGGCAGACGACATCTCGGACAGGTCTATCACCTAACCTGCATGTTTTAGAAACGGAAGGAAACTGCAGAAATGCAGACGTGGGGAGAAATTTAAACACAACATAGATGGGCCCAGCGAGCAGATTCAAACCATTGAAAAAATGAGGGGTCCTGACTTCAGGTGGAGAAATATTTGTTAATGTAACACAGAAGCAATATCAGGAAAACTGCTTCCATCTGGCCAGCAGCCTGATGCGTATAGTCTCCTATCAAAATCTATTATGTAGTGCTTTTCAAGCCACGGCACCCTTGGGTGAAGATGCACTTTTTTCATTTCCAACCTAATAACAACAATGTCTTTAAAGGACTCTGGAGGTCCTCTGGTGTAACGATGTCTGACAGCTAGGCTGTCCAGACAAATCAAAACTTGCTCAAATTTGATAACAGTGTGAGGCCTGAAGGTGATGCCTGGTGCTTTATGAAACTGCCACAGTTTGTCTTAACAAATAAACACTGAGAAGTCTTACTGGCTGACCAGCTATAACAACCTCAATGGCAATTTGTAAAAGCCATAAAGCCAAAGCCATGCTTGTGACAGGAAGATACAGTATCCACTATGAAGAAGAAGTCAGTTTGCGACCAGAAAATAAGTGCCGTCTCTATCTCCCCCAAAAGAGAAACACTCAGTGATGTGCTGAGTTTAAGGGCAGCAATTCAGTGAAATGTCCAATACATAATAAGATCCAGCCTACCTGCTCTGCGAGCCTCGAAGCAGGCTTGGCCCATCTCATCCTTGAGCTCCTGGTTCTCGGTGGCGATGGCCTCCCCGACGGCGACAAAGCGTCCCACGGCTACACTCACTGCCTGACCCACCCTGTGTATGGCTGCCAGGGTACGCTCTGACTTCTTTGGCTTGTCTTTATGGTTGATCAGAGTGGTGATCTGCAGGAATGTTTAGAGAAGGACAATGAGACACATTAAGACATACTTTTGTTGTTTTGGTGCAACCAACCGAAACTTCTCCTGTGTGCCAAGGGTTATGAGAACTACGGTGAAAGATGCAAAAATGTGAAAAAGCAAATGGTCTCACTAGAGCCAGTGTTTGGTTTTGATATTCACTTTACTGTCACAGAGGAGTAAAGAAAACAGAAAATATTCACATTTAAGAAGCTGGAATCAGAGAAATTTGACTTTTTTTTTCTAAAAAAATTACTGTTGCAGCTCTACCCCATCAACCCATCTAAAAACCTGTCGGAAGATAAATGAATGCACAGGTTGCAAGGCTGCACATTGCCTATCTAGAATCATAACTTCTTGTTCGATAGTGTAAGTATGCTGCGATTATATCCAAACAACATCTTTGATAAGGGAGCATGTTGAGTCTGGAGCTCGCACTCCATTTGCTTATCAGGAGAGAGGAGTTTCCTGCCTGTACAGCTACAAGTGGAGATAACATTTTGGAAGACGACATAATAACCTGGTATGCGTGTCAGAAGGAGAGAAAGCAGCAAAAGCACGCACTCGATCTCAAACCCATTTCATAAAATTTCAAATAAGAACAACAAAACAGCAGATGGGACATGCACGCACGTCTTCGGCAACATATACAAGACAGAAACAAACGCACCAAACTCAGGTGGGGCCTCTTAGTGATAATTGAAGGTATGAATTATGAATGGGTAGAACCAATTATCATCAATTATTCATTGATTGCTTTCACTCTCTCCAGCTGTTATCATTGTGGGCGTGAGTGTGTGTGTGCGTGTCAAACCATTTGGGTCAGGGATTGTTGGGTGGTGGTTTTAATTGGCCCACAGCTGCAGGTGGTCTGAGTGGGGAATCTTTTGCATTTAAGTCTTTGTAGGTTACAGAACACACGCTGGTCTGCTGAGCTCAGCCGGCTGTTTGAACGAGCAGTGTCCTGACAGGAATGTAACACACCAGACGGTCGCTCTTTTTTTTTTTTCTTTCACAAGAGAATGGGAATAAAGTCCTTTGAAATGTGTTCAGATATATATTGATGGATCGAACACAACTGACCCTGAGATCTCATGGGAAGTTGACTGGATTGTTATAGATCAGCACCTGACATAGAACATGCACACACCCACACACATACCTTGGACAAGACTGACACATAGAGACAAACAACCATTTACACTCCCACCTCTTTGGACTGTGGGTTGAAATTGGAGAACCCGAAGAAAACATGCGAAAGCACATGTAAACTCCACACAGAAGGGTCAGATTCGAACATGCAACCCAGTGCTAACCACTAAGTGCTAACCACTGTACCACCATGCACAAATTCTGCCCAAATGTCAAGCTGTCCCTCAACCAAAGAAATTCTTAGTCAACTAATACTCATACAACTGTGACGACTAATCAATGAGTTGATATAGTCAACAGATCTGTGAAACTGAGTTTCTCCATAAAGAATCACACAAAATCACCACTTTAAATCGTCTGTTCACCAGAGATGTGCTCATAAGTTTCATTCAGCATGAAAATATATCATATGTACATCAGATGTGCCCCCTCTATAATGTTTATATTATAAGAAACGACTAATCAACCAGTCAAAGAAATCTTGATCTGAGACCAAAACGACTGATTAGTCAACTAAACAATCAAGAGGGGGCAGACTAAATCCTTAGTTTTTTAATGATCAAACAAAATATAATTATCTAAGACGATAAATGTCTGCTAACTAACTGAATACTTGTTTTTTAGTTTAGTTTTAGCCCAACAGTCGATGCAACAACCAAAGGAAGCCTTTTGTGATTACCTTTTTTCATATCATTATTTTCTCAATTAAAAGTTTTCTTAATTAAAACGTCAGAACACTGAGAAACATGGTGATGATGAAGTGATTAAATATCTAGTTTTGTCTGACCAACAGACAAACTACCCAAAAATATTTTGTCTACTAGACCATACGACCAAGAAAAGCAGCAAATTATCACATTTGAGAACCTGAACCATGAAACAGTGGGCATTTTTAGACTTAAAGATTATTGTTTTATTGATTATTGTGCTTATTTTCAGATGCATATTTGTATTTGGGTTTCTACTAGAACATGCTTTACTGGTTTAATGTTCAAAAAATGCTTTATTTTTCGCATACTTGCTGCGCTATTGCACCTCTTGACACCCTCTGTCTGAAACAATCCCTTTGAGCTCCTTCCCCCAGTATGCCTTGACTGGTCAGCTGGCCCACTCCGTTGTGATTAATCAGCCAAACCTAACTTTTCGGACTCTGCTCCAGCTCCGCTCTAACTAGCTTTGTTTGACGGTGTGCTAAAGTAGCCG
Source organism: Pterois miles (assembly GCA_947000775.1). Taxonomy (NCBI): domain Eukaryota; kingdom Metazoa; phylum Chordata; class Actinopteri; order Perciformes; family Scorpaenidae; genus Pterois; species Pterois miles. The sequence continues at coordinate 14,311,990 of CAMQGK010000638.1, read as the reverse complement.
CTAGGCAAATTGTGTTATTTGGTGACATCACCACATTAGGGAAGAAAAGGCGGGGCTTCAAGCAAGGTGTTTCAGGAAATTCAGGACCAGTGTTTCTGTGGAGGGAGAGTACCACTATTTGGAGTGGACTTTGGCTTTGTACATTCATAGACCTTTTACATAGACAAAAAACTATATAACACATAACTCATAATAGGATCTCTTTAAACAATTAATTGATTATGAGAATAGGTTCTAATTCATTACAGCTCAAGAATTATTTTAAACTGATCCGATTATTTTTCAATTTATCAATTAATCATGTCAAGTCTGAAAAATGTCAGACAATAGTGAAAAAACAATCCCATCACAATGGCTTCCAATGTCTCATTTGTCTTCATTCATGCACATTCATGCTTGCAGAACAAATGCCTCCTGAATCTGAATGCCACAACGCTAAATTAGAGTCAGCAAAACCTCTTGTGCTGCTGCCCTGTGAGACCTGACCCACATTAAAACTGTATATCACACATCATCTACACTGACAGTTTCACCAAGCGCTGCTGAGTTTCAAAGTGATGTTTAATGCTGCTTAAGTTGTTTCACAGAGCCCCTGTGCTCATTAGCACTGCGCACAGCAAATATGTTTCTTGTTGAGAAATACCATGATAGTTGGATACAGAGAAAAGTCTATACTGGGGCAGACTTCCCAACTTCAAATTGCTGAGAAACTTAAATTAATTGGGAATGTGTCAAAAAAAAAAATTCTGCATAAGATAAAAAAAATAATATTCAAGTACTTGAACAATGAAGGTCACATCTCTATATGTGTTGAAGTTCTAATAGTAGTTTGGTTCAATAAAAAAACACATTCATTCTGATAATGGCACTCATCAAGGATTTCTGATACAAGCATACAAGCCCTGTTATTCTCTGAAAAATAGCATAAAAGATGTTGAGTTGAGTGCCTGTTTTAAAAATCATGAAAAAGAGACATGAAGAAAAAAAAGTTTAGAAAGAAAAAGTTTAGATGTAAGGCAGCAAGAAACTGAAAATAAAGAGTGTGGCAACTAAAGTTGCTGCTTTCTCTCTCTTTCTCCTAACTGTCACCACATTTCTTCTCTAATATGTTAAAAGAAGTAGTGACTTGTCTTTTTTTCCAATTGCACTCCATTCCTGGAAAGAACATTGTTCTGTAGCAACATCCTGACCCTGAAAGAGCTCATAAAGCACTTATTTTGGTCCGTCACTCGCCACTTCATGTTATCATCTGTCTTCTTTTTCAGTATTCCCTCTCTGTGAGCCCAGTGTTTTTCACTGAGTCATCCACACACAGCAGGATACTCTGTAGAAAACACCAACGCCGGCTGGACATGACAGCCTAAAAGAAGGAACTGGGACACAGTGACACATGATTCAGACCTACGTCATAAAATAGATTGTTGTTCAACGTCAGGTGGCATTTATGTTATGCAAGAGACTTTTTCTGTGACGTAACGTTTCTGATGATTCAACCATCTGTCCCTGGCTTTTCTGGAGGACTCTGTCTTGTATACAACTCAAAGTGTGTATGCATGCATGGCATTTTTACGTCATGCATGTCTGAATGCAAGGAAAGCCATGCTTGTTTTCCCAGATGACTTGTACAAGCAAATGGTGACACTCATGAACACTCGGGCTGCCACTGATCCAGAAGCAGAGGGGGATACAGCAAGAGAAATTCAGATTATTGCAGATCTTCCTGTGTGAAAAATCTTCTTCTACACTGCGGCAGATGAGCAGAGGGTGAAGTTAGTTCAACAAGTTTAACACGGTGCAGCTGTGAAAGACAGAGTGAAAAAGTCTGTGTGAATTACAAAGAGAGAGAGGGGAGAGCAGAGTATAACTAACTGCTGCCTCCATTAAAGATTACTAGGTGGGTTCGTTTACTGGGCTGTGCAAACAGGAACAGAGCAGGGCGGAGGGAACATAATATTGATACAGTGCCATTGCAGCAGAGAGGACATTGTGTTTGCAGAGAGAAAAGTGCACATTCATTCTACATTTGTTGGTGAAACACTTGAAACAGTGAAGACAGAACAGTATTTCTTATTCCTGCTGGGTATCAAGTGAAATTTTTGGACTATAAATGTGGCCAATGCTAACTTTCAGTACTTCACATATTTTGATACTATTATCGACTATGGACACACATCAGATGATAATAAAACTATTAAGGTTTGATCAGTGGACACAGTTCTGAGAAGAGAAGTCAATGTTAAAGTGCATTCTTTCTAACAGCCAGCAGGGGGCGACTCCTCTGGTTGCAAAAAGAAGTCTGATTGTATAGAAGTCTATGAGAAAATGAGCCTACATCTCACTTGATTCATTAGCTCAGTAAACTTTGTAAATAGAGGTCGACATACAGTACATTAATCGGTCAGCCGATTGATCGGGCCGATTATTTGACTTTTTTTTTCCATAATCAGCCTCGGTCGATGTCTGAGCATTTAAGCCTGTGTGCGGAGCAGGGACATGAAAAAAAGGTAAAGATTTGTTTTCCTGCTTTCATTTTCATTTTCAAAAGAAAAGCCCAAAAGCATTTTTTTTCTGTAGACTCCTTCATTTGTCAACACAAGGCTTTTATTCTGAAATATGCGCAGGACAGTGTTGTAGAGCATGCAGTGACTTGCAGGGCTCCACAAATGAATATAGCACAGGATTTTAATTGTGCATTATTACTGTTATGTACAAATGAGCACACATTTCTTGACCTTTCTCTTGACCTTTTTTTTTTATAATGAAATGAAATTGCCATTATGAAAGTCAAACTCTGTGTAGAAAGAGCCGCAGCAGTAGAAACACTGCAGAAAAGTGTTGGAGAGACAGACCATAAGTGTAAATGTTTACTTAAGTTAAGAAATTCTGTGTATCATTTGTTATTATTAAGCTGTTATATTTTATCAGATGGAAGAAAAAATAAAACCGGCCAAAGATATCGGGAAAAAAAATCGGCATCATATATGAGCCATTGTCTGTCTTGAGTCTGCTTAAAAAAATGTAAAAATTAAAAAAACAAAAACATATCAGTCCACCTCTGATTATAAACATGAGTTTATGGTCTCAGTCACTAGTTTCAAGTCTTCTTCAATACAGCATGATGTTCATTTAATAAATTATGATCCCATTTTGAGTCAGACCATAAAACAGGGTATGCTTTAGGGCGTGGCTAATCTATGATTGACATTTCACTACCATGTCTGGTGTGGGAGTGGTCTGTTTTTTTGTCTTACAACTTTAACCCTTTCACAGTGTGTTTTCAGTTCATGAAAGTTAATATTAACATTTTTGATCGCCTAAAAATGTCTTATTCAGCATTCGGTTGTGCCTAGCTCTTGTGTCACTTCTGGCTGCAAAGAACCAAGATGGCGATGGCCAAAATGCCAAACTCAAGGCTTCAAAATTACAGAAAACCAAACTTGGGATGTCAAGGTGATTCTGTCCATTTCTTAAATGCAGTTTATGGGCTTAATACTAGGGGTGTAAGAAAATATAAAAATCTGTGATACTGAATCTCTCAACCTCTGAGTAGTGCTATGATGTTCATGAGACTGAGCTGAATATATCACAATATATTGAATCGTAACCCCTGTATCATGATACGTAGCATATCTCCAGATTCTTGCCAAGACACAGATCTACTTGATACCCAGCTTCGCTCCTTATAGACACCTGCTCAATCATTGAAGCTGCTCTCACTTCATTCTTCACATCTCTATTTCACACAGCCTCCCTCTCTATACCAAGCTGCTGTGCTCTGCTGCACTCCAGCAGTGTTCGAATGCCAATGAGCACTACCAACCAACCAAGCAGCATCCGGCCCATACCCTCCAAAACCCCACTGAGGATTTACACGATGTGAAATCTGTGACATAAACACAAATGTTGCTTTAGATGCAAAGTCAGACCTCGGGCAGATTTGTTTATTGACAGAGCTAACTGGCTGTGTCCCTGGTGCTATAACAGCTTGCATGCAGCAGGGTTTGCTGTAAAGAAAAATGGCTTAATCTACCGTCTAATGTAATAAATGTGGGGGCCAACTTGGCATATGCATTCTGGTATTTTCATGACAAATGGTCCTTTTAAAGAATTTATCACACTTCCTGGCGTCCCTGATTTGCGGGAAATTTTAGATGTCAGGACTTAAATGAACAGCGTTCCCGCTGCTGCAACACATGCAGTTTTGTACATAATCTCTTATGAAGTTTCTCTTTTTCACTCTCACTTTAACACAGCAGAGCTTGTCCATCCCCTTCTTGTTAACTTTCTCCCCTGGCAAACAACCAGTCAATTCCCAGCTATCCACCTCTCATCTCTTTGTTGTGCATAATTAGGAGGACAATTACAAGGCCATATAAAACGACATCAACAGCTTACTCTGAGCGACACAATGCACCAACAGAGCCCACCCATTGGTTAGCGGGAGATCTAGACTCGCACCTCAAGGACACAGTGACAGACTATAAATCAGAGGGTAACAAAAGCTGGAAACATTCGTGGCTGCCTCCCATTGCTACTGACTTGAATGGCTTTGCTGGGAGGAAGTTTGGCATTATCTGAGTCATTCTTTCTCTCTGCCTTTTTTTTTTTTTTTTTTTTTTTTTTTTTGATTCTTGGATAATGCCGTTGTAGGAATGTGTAGATAAATGGGTGTGCTTGAGGAAGAAAAATCCAGTTTACTCAAAACAGATCAATTCAATGCCTCTTTCCCAGTGGCAAAATTGCGTCATTCGAACTGCGAGAAATCCTTCACAAACAAAGGCAGCAGGATAAAAGTGAGTGTGAACAAGCTCATCCTGGAGGCCTGACGGGGCTTTTATTAAACACAAATCGTAGCCATTCATCACCATAATTGCTTGCTTGGCAAGTGTTATATAGGCCTGCTTATTTGTCTAAATTATATCTCCGATTCATTTAAGCTTTACTTGGCCTGCTGACGAGAGTAACATCTCAAAAAGTGCTTCTTTTTTTGACTGTAAAGCTGGAAACAGAAAAGAAACTCACATCATAGCAGTAGAGCGCAATAGGATTCCCACATGTGAATGTGGGGGCGCAAATAAAGAGGAAATATTATTCATCCATCTATAGTAACAACACAGTTCTTCATTGTGTCTACATACTGCTGTATGTACAGTTGAATAACTGATGTGTATGGGCAGGAAATAATTGGACAGTAGATTCTTTGAAGAAGAGGAGATGAGAAGGAGAGAAACAAAAGGAGAGGTTTAACAACTTGGTTGTGTTTATTTCCGGATCAGATGAAACTGCCTGCATCATTTTGTTCGAGTGAGTTTGTCCTTGTTAATCGTGGTAACTTTGGTAGCCTCCCATTTCTGTGCACCTCTGATCTCTACTCTCATTACACAAACTCTACAGCATATGGCTCACTTTGTTAAAGCAAACAGGAAAATGAATACTTCCAGTCCCATTACAGCACAAAGGCATCATTGTTGCAGGGAGTGCTGCACCTAAAAGGACGAGGACAATGTTCGTCTTATCCATGTGGATTCCTTCTGGAGATTTCCACCCATTTTGTTTTTGTCTTCCACAAAATTTGCTCTTGAAAAAGCTGTTTTTATTGATGCAAGGAGAGACGTGGCTCTCTGTTCGCTGGGGACGACAGGAGAGAGAGAAAAAAAAAAAACATAAGAGGAAAGGGATGAAAGTTACACTGAACATGCACTTTAATGGGTGAGCAAATTCCTTCCAAATTGGCCGCAAGCAGATGGGAGTTCGATGCCGCGCTGGTCCACAGCCAGACTGGAGAAGCAATATGAGGAGATGAAAAGAGAGACGAGGGAGCTCGGAGGAGAGCGGGCGCACAGATAGATGGGGAGAGGTGAAGGGAGTGAGAGAATAAAGAGTGGGACATGTAACATCCACATCACACTTTACCCTGCCTTGTTCCATCCTCGCTGTGTATCTGACAACATTCTTCTCTCTTTCAAAATTTCCTCCCTTGTGACTTCAACGGTCTTTATCTCCACACCTTCATCCATTTTTCCTCTAGCAGTCTTCAGTGTGCGGTATTGTAATTGATTCATGTCTGTCCCTAGAGCCTGGCTGCTGCAGTACACCAGTACAGTGCGATACACAACAGTAGTGTGAAAAGTTAACACATCCCAGATTTCAAAGTCAAGGAGGACAACTCACATCCCTAGTCACTAAGGGTGGAGGAATAGTCGATTAGCATTGATCTTTCATTATATAAACTATTAACATCTAACCGGTTGCTATTCTGACTTTCAGAGGTTGCAGTGGGTTCAGTCTTAACGCTAGAGTGAAGATATAGGAAACTAGAAAACCATGTCATCCTAGTTTGTCAGGAAAAAAACCTGACATGGTGACCTTTGACTTCAAGATATGTGAATGACAGAGTGAAAACTGTATCTTATTAGATAAACCACATACTGACAAACATCAGTTGGGAAAAAGGTAATAAATCACATATACATATAGCAATAGGATCATATCGTAACTTAAGTATTGTGATAATATTGTATCATGGAGCCTCCTACCTTTACTAGTCACTAAGAGTCACAAGTGATGTGAACCAAATGAACCAGTGAAATGTTAGTATTTTGTCCTCCTTGACTTTGAAAGCTGGGCTGTACTACCTTTTCACATTGTTTTGGGGAATATGCTCATTAGACTTTGGGTTTAGCATTCCTCCATGAATCCCTTGATTGTTGTTACAGTAGCAGCCATAGCCGCCGTCTTGAAGCCTTTGGTCGTCGCCATCTTGTTTTTTTGCAAACGAGAGGGTGAAGCTAAGTACAACCAAATGCTGAATAAAACATTGTTATGTGACCAAAAAGTTTATAATTAACTTTCATGAATTGATGGACATCTCCCAGACCGTGGTAGTGACCTGTCAATCACAGGGTAGCCATTCTCTAAAGCATACCCTGCTTTATGGTCTATTTTATGACATAAATCAAGTGAGAAGTAGGGTCATTTTCTCATAGACTTCTATACAATCGTACTTCTTTTTGTAACCAGACAAGTTTAAGGCACTTCAGGATTGGCTTCACTTCTCAGACCCAGAGGTTGTCCAATGGTAGCAGCTTGAGATGTTTAAGCTGGGCATATACTGTAAAAACATGTGCACAGAACAGCAGAAAAAGTAGAGCTGCTGCACCATCAAATTCTTACACTGCAAACCCACATTAATCAGAAAACACATGCCCTTTGATTTTCCCAGAGAAATTAGTTAATTTCTAGGTGCACAGTGCACACAGTGGACACTATTTGACAAATTGGACCAAACTAATATGGCCAGTTTCCTGGACACAAATTTGTGCTCCAGATGGTCATTACTGAAGAAAACCCATAGTAAAACATACCGGGCTAGTGGCCAATTTACAATTTTGCAACAATGAGTCATGCCCTCATCTCACAAAATGTGTAAGCTGCACTCATTCTATGCTCTTTCAGCTGCCTACAGACACAATGGGAGGAGTTACTGAGTCGGCTAATAAGCGCAGAATGCAAGTTTTCTGGTGCACCTTGTTAAATTGGAACCACAAGGCAGCAGTTCAATTTAGCATAAACCACATCCATATGTTGTCTTGACTGGTCATGCATTCTTCAGGAATTAGACTGCATATGCAGAACGATTTTTCATTTGGTACACTCCCCCCTCACACACACACACCTGCAGAGACACCCACACACCACAAATCTGTTGAGGGGCCACCCTGAGGATTTAGAGTAAATTTAATCTTTATATAGTTTCTAAAATTAAAAACTATAAACACTGACACCAAAACCAAATATAATTCTGAGCCCCAAGAATCAAATCTGAGACATCCCCAAAGACAATGTTGCTGTTACTTAATAATATGTGGTCATTTTCTTATAAGAAAATAGACACACAATCATTCACACACAAAGTAAGGTTACCTTGATGCACACTTATAAACAGTAAATACTTTGTAATTAACTAGTGAGTGTGTGGGGAGAGAAGATAGAGAGACAGAGGGAATAGAATGTATGTCTTATCAGTACAGACAGACTATGCTGGTTGTAATGAACCTCTGAAGGTCGCACAGAAAGCGTCACTATCATCAACTATAAAGCGAGGCATCTGTCTGTGGGTACGTGGGTGTGTCCTTTGCATATATCGAGAACCGGCCATGCGATCGACTTCACACTTGGAGTGATTTGTCAAATTTGGTGTAATTTGGACACACGACACATTCAATATTTCTAAACTTTGAATAAACAAGTGCCCAGCGCTCTGAGCAGCAGCAAGGGTGGGGCGTCAGGGCTCTGCAGACTGAATATCGTGGCTCAGTTCACTGCTGCTGGATCCTGGATGTAGTCCGCTAATGCTGGATAATGTTACAACCAAACTTTTCTTTACTTCTGCAGCAGGCAGTCCGCGGCTCACTGACTGCAGTTATACATTATAGCCTACTTTACATGGATGCAGGATAAAACGCTACAACTACACTCTTCTTTAATTCCCTGAAGTCAACACGTGCAAATAGCCAACTAGAAACAGAATTGAACCAGTGTATTTCATCGGTGTGACTGTGTGTCTCAGACATACCTGATACTAACATATAACACTAATAACATTACCGCCAGCAAAATACCGCCACTGATTAAATCCAAGTTATACATTAGAACTGCAGTAGTTATATCAAAGCAAGCAACCACTTTGGTAGTGTATCTGGTGTATTGCACCTGTGTTGATGATTACAAATACCTGCAGACCTAAGTGTGTTTGTTTTTTCCCGTGAACCAGAGTGTATTTCACTGGTGTTTCTGACTGTCAGTAATCGTGATTTGGGTGTGTCATACAACTATGTCATGGCAGGTGTATTGCTGAGGACCAATAGAAGTGCAGTGCAGTGTGAAGTTGTATAACAGTTTCTCACCGCACCACACCAGACCACACCACAGGTTGAACATTCAACCCTGTTTTGAACAGGTTTTCAATGGGCACTGTACTAGTGCTCCTCTAAATCTATTCCTGAGATTTGGGATTTATTTACTCCCCAAAACCAGTGATAGCAGCCTATAGGCCTGACATTAAAAGGCTGCATCCAGCTAGTGAACGAATCTCTTCCTCTTCCACACACAAACACACCTATCTAGCTGAGGCACCTTCCCAGAGATAAAGGCAGAGAGTGCAGTGATTTGGCAGTGGTAGCTGTAGCCCTTTAGGATGATTGAACACAGATGGTTTTTACACAGCAACATAGATAATTCCAGAGAAAAGATAGTTGAATCACTGCGTGCCTATACAACCACAAGATGACGGGGATAATACCAGCTGATTGCCGAAGAGAGAGGAAGAGGGGGGAGAAGGCTGCAGCACACCGGGAGGTGATGGATGTGGGAAGACTACAAGGCTAACAGAGGGGCACGCCAACAGCCATGCAGTAGAACCGACAAACAGATTAGCATTCCTGTGTATTTATGCCCAAAGAACAAGCATATCTGTGTGCTCAAGTCTTTTTGAGACTGTAAGATTTTCATTAGGTTATTAGTTATTATCAGTACTTAATGATATCATTAATATTGGACTTCCATTCCCCAGGTGGCCAGACACGTGACTCCAAATGAATGCTAGTGTTGCACCATGTGAATATGCAAACGTATCCCCATACAAAGTTTTATGATCTTACAAAAAGTTATTCCTCATTGTTTGTACATTTTCTTACATTGCATTGCAGTGCATTTCCTGTCCAGGAAGACGTGTCAATTTCTGTTTGTTACATGCATTCAGCCTTTTCAAAATAACCTTTCATTTTCACAAGAAAAAAACGAACTACTTAGACAGGTTTAGGAAAAGACTATGATTTGGGTTAAAATAACTAAGCTTGAAATACTTACTGTGGGTTAGGTTTAGGCAACAAAACTATTTAGGGACTTAGGTATAGGAAAAAAAAAATCACAGAAGTGGCGTTATTTAATTATGGAAGTTAGGTGTGATACAAACAGTGGTCCCCTTGGCAAAAAGTGATTTTGACCCAGCCTTCCACCCAAGCCTCCTCCCTATGCAGCATTTGTTGCTCTTTATACTTCCTGGCTCAAGGGTATATGGATGATATAAAATTGATTTTGTGGGATGTATACAAATTACAGTGCAATATGTTTGTGTATAGCTACAAATGATGTGTGATAAGAGCCTGAATAGGCGAACATTTGCAAAAGTTGGAGATGGATAATTAGAGTACAATTACTTGAACTCAATAAATTATGATATTGAATTATTCACATTATTAACTGCAAGTGGAGGAATGTTGCTAGTTAGTCAAGATTTGTTTCTGCCTCGGGTCATTTTAAATATAACATTACCTTTAGTTGGGAACTCTCAGTGCGTTATTATGACTCTAGTGAGCTAAATTTGGTGGTTTAGTCTCCTTATCTTGTTTTCATGTTCCAAGTTGCTCCCACTTTATTCCCACTTTGTTTAACTAAAGTCTGGGCAGTGGATCAACTTAGTAAACATGACAGGCGGGAAAACGGGTGACATGTGACAAAAGGTCACAGATCAGAAGACGAGCACATGACATGAACCTTAACCCACTCGCTCGTATAAGCCTGAAGACGTGCAGCCAATGAGAGCGGATGCTGATGAAGGCAGACAGAGAAGTGGGGGCGTATTGAGGCAGATACAGAAACAAGAGCTGACGGACAGTAAAGACAACCTGAACGGCATACATGCCAGTTGAATGAGTTTGTATTTTATTAGAGTGTAGCCAATTGGAGGAGTTGTATGAGAGAAGGGCACAGTTTGGCCTTCAAGCCTTCAGCAATCAGAGCTGACATTTGAATATGTGGACAGGCAGATTAAATCCACAGCAAATCTCAGCAAGAAGGTTATCTTATCTGCTAATGAGTAGTAACTAGCTGCATGTAACCAAGTACTCAAGAAAAACAATGACTAATAGAGTACCATGTCTCTTCTGTGAGTCTGAGTGATACATGGGCCTGTTATAGATGCACTAGTGAGGCCTTTTATTCAAGAGCTGAAAGAAATTAGTCAGAAATAGTCAATACCAACACAACAATTACTTGTGTTTCAATGACAGCTGGTTATAGTTTGAATTTCTTTCATACTAAAACCAATAATATACCTTTTAAGCACCCACATTTGAGAAATATGAGTGTTTTTCTTGCAACATCTTTTTTTACTCAACAAATAAAGCCAATCTAAAAAGGCTGACTTTTGTTTGAACACAACCAGCTGCACAAGAACATGTTAAAATAGTCTAAAACATTTTTTTTTTTTTTTGTAATCAGGACCAGGATTTGTCTGATCTGAAGAAATGTAAACAAGATTAAAAGTCTGTCCAGAGACAGTCAATGCCAACTTTTGGCACTTTGTACTTTCTGATACTTTGGGCTATACAGCCACATTTCTGCCAGTATTAAATGAGTATTTAACCCTTGTGCCAGTGTGCATGCATTCGCATTTCCGCACCGCCAAACCCCACCAAAAAAAAAAAAAAAAAATGCACATTACAAGCAATGAAAACACAAACCTTGATGTGTTTCTTCCTCTCTGTGGAGAACAATACTTTTTTCAAAGGACTCAAGGTAGGGGCATGATGAAATGTGTCTCCATTCCCCCCCTCGAGTGCTGCACAGAAAGAGGACACCCATAAGCATTGCTGTCTAACTAGGAAGTCAGCGGACACAGACAGTGTTGTGGTCCTGGACTCTGTTACAAAACATTATGCCAAGCCACTACTGTAAGGCAATGTATCATGTGGATTGCAATTTTACTAGGTTATGTTCCACTATCTACATTATTTAGTGAATAAAACAGCTTGTGTGCGTGTAAAAATGTTGTAATGGAAACTTTTCAGCAGCAAATTAAGCCACTGATCTTGTAGAGGCATGCTCTGAGTGTGCTGCATGTGAGATTGGACCCTGACGTATGGAAAAGATGGTACATATGATGCTGGTTAAAACATGTTCCTTGTTCCTCTGACCACCGTGGTATGCCATGGCCTTGATGTCTGCAGAGTTGCATTGCATACCGCTAGAGTAGAGACAGCCACTGAAACACACACACACACACACACACACACACAGCTTACATTCAACAGAGCACAATACCTCTTTTCATTCCTTCTTGCTCACGTAATTCTCTGGATAGTAAGTGGGAGGGAGGGAGAGACTGAGACAGACAAAGAGAAAGTCAGGGATGAGGTCAACCAAGGAGGGGAGGAGGGCTCTGAACACAACATGACTGCTGGGTCAAACCCCTCTGGCTGTCTCAACCTGTCCCTTCTCCGGTGTACCTGGGGATACTGTGGGGGTCAGCATCAGATACAGAGCACCCCGAGGCGGCAGCTCACCTCGGCTTTAAGACCTACATGCACCCAGCGTTTTATACTGTGACTTCTCTGTGCTCTAACATTTACTTTACTGAAGAAACTGACTGACTGGTGCGTGCTAAATATGTTTTCTTTCATCTGGCAGTCAAGGCTGGGGCTGGGCATACATTTTGAATACTCTATATGATACCCAAACAAGATTTTCTCAGTACCTTGGTTTGAGGAATATAAGCATCCCAGTATGTTTTTGGCTGTAAAGAGTGGTATCGATCCTCTCACCTAACTCTAAACAAGAAAGTGAATAAGAGTATTCCCTGCACCAATAGAGTGTATAAGCATACATAAGTACATAAGCAACCATACAAGAAATTTAGCTAAGCAAAATACTAAGCCAGTGTATAAATCAGCAATGGTTAAGGGCGTAAGAAAATATCAATACTCTTACTTATTGCAATATTATGTTTTGTGATGATTCTCAAAAACACTGTATTTATAATTAATTAACAGTTTACATGCAAAGATTTGTGGCAGACAATGCCTTATACTTTATACTATGATGCTTTTCCTTTAATTCGATTTTTAAAAAATCACAATATAATGCCTTGCTTACAGTATTGCACTATGTCGCAATTAGGGCTGCCAATTGATTAAAATATTTAATCGCATGATTGTCTTTGATTAATGCCAATTAAGCATGATAAATTGCACACATTTTTTAATCTGTTCAAAATGTTGCTTAAAGGGAAATTTTTCAAGAAATTACACTCTTATCTACATGGGAGTGAGTGAATATCTCTCTCTTATCTCACTCCTCATCTTCAACTGCTTATCCAGGGTCGGGTCATGTAGGCAACAGCTCCAGCAGAGGATCCCAAACTTCCCTTTGGGCGAATATGCTTTATGCAAATGTATAGTATGCATGTATTTATAATTGGAAATCAATTAACAACAAAAAACAATAACAAATTTTGTCAAGAAGCCCTCACAGGTTCTGCATTTAGCATAAAAATATGCTCAGATCATAACATAGTAAACTGCAGCCCAACAGGCAACAACAGCTGGGTGTGCTTGACTCTGACTTGACCCAAACTTCATGTGATTATCATAAAGTGGGCATGTCTGTAAAGTGGAGACTCGTGGATACCCATAGAATCCATTTTCATTAACATATCTGGAGGTCAGAGCTTTTGAAAATAGCCATGACAGTTTTCCTCACCAAAATTTTGAAAAATTCAAAGTTTTGTGCGGTATTCAAGCTCCTTTGCAACAAACTAGTATTACATGGTTAGCAGCCTACCACTGGAGACCATATGTTTTCTAGTTTCATATATCAGTATCTTCACTCTAGCTTTAAAACTGAGTCTGCTACAACCTCCGAAAGATCAACTGTGTTAATGTATGAATGACATTAGTGGTGTTAAAACAAATTTGCGTTAAGGGCCTTATTATCGTGGTACGTGTGACAGCCCTAACTGCAATATATAGTCATTGAATCATGATACGTATCAGATCGATTGAAGAATAACTAAAAAAGACTGAAGAAGAATCTGACCAGGCTTTCAGTGTCAACTTTCCATATTTGGGTTTTCAACTACTCAACGATTTCAATTATTCAATACATTTATACCCAATAGGTGGTGGGGTTGCGTTTCCTCCCCCAGGGTCGCGGGTTGTTCCTTTCCTGTCTTTTTTTGGGTTGTTTTTTTTTCTCCCCTTGTAAGGTGGGTTTTCTCCGGGTCCCCCCCTTCCCCCCCCCTCCAAAGACTTCTTTTAGGTTAATTGATCTCTCTAAATTCCCGTAGGTGTGGATGTGAGCGTGAATGGTTGTCTGTCTATATGTTGTCTGTCTCTATTCCCTCCGATGGACTGGCGACCTGTCCAGGGTGTACCCCCCCTCCCCCCACCCCCTGGGGGCACCCCCCCCCCCCCCCCCACCCCTAACGGGATAAGCGGCTGACAATGGATGGATGGATGGATTTATACCCAATACTCACATCGCACTGAGGTTCTAAACAGATCTAGTGATAATGCTATTTTTCTTAACGTCTACTCTACCACAGAAGTGAGATTTCAGCTGCTTTCACTGTGCATTTCCATGGTCAAAGGCATAACATGATTTGCCAACTTAACTGTCTTATCTGTTCTCTTTGCAGTTAAATCTCTGCAGGTGACCGTGACTTTCCTATTAAAGCTGAGCTGACTTCTAACCCCCGAGAAGTCAAACTGAAATGTTTGCTCCGGGCTCCTCATATGACTCACATTGCGCCGGCGTGTCAAACACTGTACTTTTTCTCTCCTGTTCCAGCTCTTGTCGCACCACAGCACAACGGCGAGTGCTGCTGCAGAGTGCATCATCATTTTGTGTGTGTGTGTGTGTGTGTGTGTGTGAGAGGAACTCAAGCTTGGTCAGATTAGCTGACTCACTGAGTAGCTCTCATGAATATAATGAAAAATGCAGATATGTTTTACAGAACAGAGCACTTCAACCAATTTAACAATTTAATAATGAGTATATCAATCAAAATATAAATTATGCTGACAATACAGACTTGCTCTAAGTTTTGGCTCAGCCTTTGAAAGGAGATTTCTTTGAATGAAATATAAATCATAAAACATAACAGCAAATGTGTAGCTTGAAGATGACCTATTATACTTTAGTGTGTTCTACAGTTTTTTTTGTGCTAAAAAGTTACAAAGCCCTAAGTCCACGCCGAAGGGAGTCACTCTCCCCCACAGAAACACTGGTCCTGAATTGTCTTTTCCACTGTAACGTGGTGATGTCACCAAGTAACACATTTGCATAACAGATAGTTTGGCACGTCCTCAAACAAGGCTGGGTAGAGCAGAGCTGGAGAGGAGTCGAAAGAGTTTGGTTCGGTTGACCAGTCACAACAGCTCAAACAGAGCCTTTTAGACGGAGGGTGAAAAGAGGAGCTGCAGAAAAGTAAAGCATTTTTTTGAATATTAAAGCATGTAAACATGTTCTTGTAGAGACCCACTATACAAGTATGCACCTGAAAATAAGCATAACAGTTCCTCTTTAATCATATTTTGAATCTGTTACAGCAATCTGAGTCAATGGGCTCAGCCTGCACGTCTATGCAGAGAAGCCGAGACAAAACAACAGAATAGATTGTAAGGTTGGCACGCAGAAGACAAACCCAATAAACTCAGCCATATATTTTCCCAGGGACCATTCGCTGTCAAATAAATGACAAATATAATCCCACTTATTGCCTGGTATTACTGCTTGGCATCGATTCCTTGGTGCTGTGCCACGGTTCAAGTGTTCGTAGCCTTTCTGAAACCTCTCACAGACGGATTTCCAAATAGAGGGATAGAAAAATGGCCCAGGGCTTCTAGATTACATATTTGTGATTGTTTCACATGAAGAGAAGTATTCATCTCCAGGGCTTGGCAGGCAGCAGACTGGCTTACCATTCATGTGGCATAGTGGGGTAGTGTTTCCGCTCAGGGAGTAAAGTCTAAAAGGAAAGCAGAACAGGCTGTGTGCTACCTGGTACTCCATCACTGCTGTCTAAAAATAATGAGAAATCTATCAAGTCTTAAGTGGGCCTACTGAGGGTGCTGAGCGGAGAGCTCTCTGAAGTCACTCTGACCTCTTGAGCTAGTTGTAGTTTACCACGTGACAAGCAAAATGAAATCAGACTTTATTAAAACAGTTATCAGCAATTCCCAATAACACACTTGTTCTAATGCTTATGTGGATGAAAGTCATACCTGAGATTTGAGCGGATGTATTTACTCATTGACATAAAACGTGTATTATGGGATCCCACTGACCTGGTTTGTTAATGCACTGACAGTAACACATAATCTTTCTTGAAAGCAGAGCCTCACTGTAGTGTAACGAGTCAGGCTGATATGAGTTGCAGGAGGCCTAGAGGAACCAACAGCAGCTGATAAGAGAGAATGATAAACTCTGGAGAAAAACAGGCGGACGGCTGTGATGGAGAGATAGACGGGAGGATGGCAGAGGGCATACAGTAAATAAGGGAAGAGGGAGGACAGCTAAGATGGAGAAGAAACAGAAGGCACAGGCCAAGAGGGGCTACAGAGGAAACAAAGCAGAATGAGTCTCACTACTATATCCGAGAACTTTTTAGGTTATAGCTCTCTTTCAGTGAAGAGTGACGCAGGGACAGATGAGATGAGGCAATGTGACCTCTGATTCAATGGTCTTTGCTGGGGGAGATAGACAAACACAACATGGCTGCGGATCAATTTTTGCTCTGTTAACCACAACCCAAGGTTAACTAAGACGGAAAGGGGAGCACAGAGAATCGATCTCCTCTGTTTGTTGAGCACTGGCCATGACACCAACTACTGTTGTGGTTCACCGACCTCGTTTCCCCTTAAACCCCCTTTTTGCAGTTGCTGGTGGGAGAATAGTGAACAAGAAAATCTGATTACAACTAATTTAATAACAATATTGAATTAAACAATGCACCGAGAGGCACTTTATGAGCATGACTGACATGTTGCATCTAATCAAAAGACCCCGACTGAATTCTCTGTCTATATCTACCACTGATGAGCTATTTAAAAGTTATAGTTAGAGATTCTGGGAAATACACTTAAGCGCTTTCTAGCCAAGAGATAGATGAGAACATTGATACTGTGAATTTCCCCACTGTGGGACCAATAAAGGAATATCTTATCTTATCTTACCACTCTCATAACCTGCCTGACTGCAATGACTGCAAAAATTTGTACAGATCAACTGCAAGTTTGCATGAGAAGTTGTATGAATGCCACAATAACATGCAATACATTTAGTGTGCAATAAGAAGGCCTTTCTTGCTTTTGGTGTGTCCTTTTGTACGCCATGTAGTCCGTATTTACAGCAATGTAAATGCATCAGGTGGGGAGGTGGATGAGTCCAACAAACACAACTTTTAACCAGGAGACCAGTGTTTTGTTATGTTACCTTGGTGACCTTTATCGTGTTTTTTAGTGATGTTTGTTTATCTTTGCCGTACTGACGATACATTATTTCCTATGTATTTGACTTAATTTACGTACTTATTTTAAGCCCAACCATAATGTTTTTCCCAAAACCTAACTGCAGACATTACTGTAGTTTTGTTGCGTGGTGTACAAATGACACCCAAAAAGGCTAAAATGCATCCTCATGACACCTTGTAATGTTGTGCTATTTATACACCATCCTGTGAGACTGGGGATTCACACAAACAAGATAATGTGTAAAATAGTGAGCGTCGATGGTGGCTAGATTTTTTCACCTTCTACATATGCTACATATTTAACATGCAGACCTCATCTGATCTGTCTCCCGGGTCATCTCATGGGAATGTTGGTCTAAACATAAATGCATGAGACATTATTTTGTTACATCTGTTCAGCAGGGGTCGGAAATCTCAAAAACTCTCATTCTACCAAGACTATCTGGTTGCAAGAGGTATTTTTTGCACTTGTTTTGAGCAAAAGGCAATACAGGGAAAGATCTGCTGTCAAATAAATAATAAATCAATAAATTAAACAAGTTTCCCTAGGTGTTTCATTAGTGTAGCCCCCAGTCTGTATGCTGGAGATTGCCTCAACTTTTTCCTGCCAGTGTGTGGTTGATGGTATTTGAGGGCATCTGCCTTCAGCTGAATACCACTGACAACATCTCATTTTAAGGGTGTAATGCATATTTCAGAATCCTTGAATAATCAAAACATGCATCTTTTTAGTTATCTCAAAAATATGTATACTGTACAATGCCTTAAAAATAATTAGCAGGTACATCATAGTCTGGGGAGATTAACAGGGTCCCAGAATGTGAAATGAGGAAATGAGTCATGTCTGCTCGTAACAAACCTAAAACAGGCAGAAACAATGCAGAGTACTGACAACACAAAGAATTGTATAACGGATATAACTGTTATCACGCTGAAACCAAGACAGCCAGCCTGACAGTACAGACATCTTTGATCTAAGCAAGTTTTCACAAAACATCCAAGACATAATATCAAAGACAAGCCTGGCCCAGGCAGCAGGGCAATGCAGATGAGATCCCACCCATCTGGAAATGTACACCATACGCAGTTACAATTTTCTCTGGGCTACACTGGGCTCTTTGTTCCACAGAAGACCAGGTTATTTCAGAGAGACGTCTAATTCATACTTTTGCCTGGGAATAAATCTTTTTCGAGGATATGGCAGTTGTTTACTTTGGCAAGGAAATGGAAACAAAGGGAAAGAAACAGCAGCAAAATCACAGAGACATCACATATTACATCCATATGTGAGGTCTCCAATCTCTCCATCAGATTCGGCTGTTGCTGATATTTGGGGAAAAGTTTCATAACTTCCAAACAGCTGCCTCATATAAAAAAAAGTCTTTCTCTGAACACTCATGTCACATTTTGTTTTATTAAAGGAATAAGACTTGCAGCTCTAACAGAACACTCATATGATTGTATTAAGCAATTGGTTACGCTCCAGAAAGAGAAACCAACAAAAACACTTCAGTGGAAGGTTTCATTTGCAGACACTTCTTGTTGCTGGTGTGCATAAACAAACCAACATTTGCAATTAATGAATAACTAAACCCTACAATCACAAGGTGCATTGTATCATGTATTATGTATGAAAACAGACAAGATCCACAAGGCGACCATGAAAATAATCTTCTTCTAAAAGCTGAATAATTCAGATTAGTCTCACCTTGTGAGATGACGCACCTTCAAACAAAACAAGGAAAAAAATGACTGTAACAAATCTTTCTCTTTGAACCTCTGGACCCCGACAAGACAAAACACAACGTGGCCCAGAGCGCTGTTCATACTTTGTTCTTGCCTTCTGACGCCAAACTCTGAATATCCCCCTCCGTGATTTCTTTGTTGTTGAAACTTGATATGAAAGCACTTGAAAAGGGCAAACTCCAGTTCCTGATGAGTCTCTATTGTATTCTTTGTGCTGCTCCTCAATTATCTCAGTAAGGATCTGCTGGCCTGCCAGTAAAGATTGATGAGAAACTGTGTAAAACCCAAAGAGGCGGAACTGTAAATCGATGCAACCAGATCCATCATCACCCATCGGATTTTAGATGAAGCCCAATCCAGAGCAATCAAGACAATTAGAGCCTGCATCCCGTCGTCGTCATCGTCATCATCATCATCATCATCATCATCATCATCATCATCAGCTTGGTTTGTAAAAGAGGCCTCACAAAGCATTAGCACCAAGTCTGCATTTTTCGTTTGCATTTTTAAAAATAAAGTTACACACAGAAACTTTGCACACTGAGTCTGATGCGTTTTATTGTACTTATTGCAAAAATTCACAATACAAGACCAACCTGATGAATTACGTGGGTGCAATGGATAGCACTAATCCAAAATGGGGCTAATGAATGAATGACATTAGCAAGAAGTTATCGTTTCGCTGCCTAGAGCACAATCACTACTGTCTAATCTTTAGCACATCCTTCATTTTGCAACCCAATTCCAAGCAGTACATTCTCCTGCCACAATCTATCTTTAAATTTTACAATAACAGAATATAGAAATAACAGAACAAATAACAATAATAAATCTTCTGGAAATAACAGAATATAGAGATTATATTCTGTTATTTCCTTACGTACAGTGCTTTGTGTTGGGAGATGAAATGAAAGTTTATCAAAGATGCTGGCTGCTTCCAAAATCATGAGTAGACATTTTGAAATGCTGTCCAAATGTATAGCTATACCTTATAAAGTGAACTCAAAGTATCCCACAATGCGTCATGAGTAGCAGCCCACAATGGTCTCTAACCATGTACTGTATGCCATCATGCACTGCGCTGAAGAAAAAATAGCAGATGGACAACAGGAAAGAAAGCAAGATGATTAAAACAAATCCATGGTTGTGAATATAGTGTATTCAATGTGAGCAGAGCAGCACATCACAGCACAAATGGCCACAAAGTACTTTGTATTTATCAGTCTGGGAAAATGGGCTTATTGCCCCACATTCACAATGGCTGGTAATTCTTGCCTTTCAGAAAAAAACCCTTGACATATACACTGCAGCACTACTTACCAAGGGGAACTTAAATTCACTCTGAACATTTCGTTAAATGACAAGTCACTCACTCAACTTACATACGTATTTATCACACACAAAAATATACGTCAGTATTTATTATGGATGGTCTACCTACAGCACGATCTGGCATGTTGCAATTATGTGAAAAAGCAACCTTAATAGTGACCTAAAGCTGTTTTTTTTTTCATTTTGCCAATGAGCTCACTATATAATCCTCTACATAGAAGTCCCTGGACAGTGAGTAGGTAGTAGTGAATAAACAAATGATTTCTATCATACCATTTTGGATGATAACGTTTGCAAGGACGGTGGCTCTGAATGGTCGAACAACCCTCTTTTGCGTCTTTTGCGTACAAAAAAATGCAGAAAATCCAATTTGTTCTGAAAACTTCAATGACGGACGAAAGAGTCGGTGTGGAAACATGATTGACACAACATGAGGTTGTATTTTTTTTTAAACATGCAACAATTTTAGAAGAAAAATGCAGAGTTGGTGTGCAAAGGCCTTTACCCTGAGAGTATAATACCAGTCTGGGAGATTTCTGATCTCCAAAGTAAAGCGATGCAGCAGCCATTGCTCAAACAACATTTGTCCCAGAGTCACTTTCTTGGATGCAACACAGCATGAAGACAACAGCCTGCTCCAACAACCTAGAGGTACAAACACAACAGCTGAGCCATTGGAAAGTCGCCCCCCCCCCCAGGTTGTCTTCACACTGAGCCGTGTTTAATGACTGGGTAATTATATAAAGTCCTCAACAGGATAATCCCAACTGCTTGCCAACTCAGCCTCGAAAACATTCCATCAGTCATCATGATGGGTAATTACAAGTAATGGACAAATAATAGTGTGTGGTGAACAGTGTGTGAAAGTGGCTTAACCAGGCTCTGTGACAGCGTCCCACTGTGATGACATGTTCTGTAGCGAAAGGAGGACGCTGACCTTACACACCTGACACAAAGTCACAGGCTTGCCTCTAATATAATAAGGCTTGTTTACTTGAAGGAAGAAGCAAAGTGACAAAGAAAAATGGGGTTTGTTTCTGACTTGCCTACTGAGGCACAAATCAAATAAAAAGAAAGTGTCTGATGAAATCGCTGAAATAATTCACACCAGCTATACCTCCAGGATTTTTCTTTTTGCCCTCCCAGTGTTTGAGCCTCTGAAAATTCTTCACAGATGAAAGGACAGAGATGGGACGATAAGATGTGTCAGGAATGGAAGAAAGTCACTGCAAACTATCCTCAGAGCGAGACAAATCCTCACCCACAAGGAGAAAAAAAGGTATTTATAATAATGCGGTCTTGAAGGGTTTGACATTTGAGAAGAGAGGGACTTTAAAATGTGAATGACTGCATTAATAAATCAATGAAGTGTGTCAAACTAAACATCAAAACCCCTCAATGCAGAAGGATAGTGGCTGAGCAGGATGATTCATTGATGAAAGTGGTGAGCGAACGAAACGAGGCCAAGTTCAAGCCCTTGGTGGGGGGGGGGGTGTAACTCATGTATACCTGCCAGTATAGAGTGTGTAAAGGTTTCACCCTTTGAGATGTCGACTTTTGACCTGAGCCATTATGCTCCTATAAACAACACACAGACACAATTTTGGGCAGCGCTATATTACACATTGTAGGAGCTCGAAATATGATCCCTGTGAAGGAATGCAGCCCCCCTGACTTCAAACTGCATAATGGCCTGTGTTTTGACACACCAGGTCTTTCACACATACTCATGGAGGACTTTGGGAACATGCTTTCACTGACATGCTTTCACTGCATGACACATGCCCATGTCTTAAAGCATTCGAAGTTCTGGTTGGGATTTATTTAAACCTCAGACCAAGTACCAGGAGCCTCTACAAAATCGACCCAATCTAAAAAATAAAGTCCCACCCATAATAAATACTCACTAAAATATAATTCTTATCACAAAATTTTTATATCATCAGCAACTTAAAAAGCTCTTTTCAGACCTTCAGATAACAGACATGCTTGAACGTCCAGAACAACCTGAACATTATTTATAGACGGTGAGTGACTTTAACTTATTTATAGGGGTTGGCACTGTGTGTGTGTGTGTGTGTGTGTGTAAGTACACTCATGCTGGGCTGTGTTTCCCAGCTGGCTGGCCCCCAGCTGTCCCCCACCGGCTCCGGTCACCCAGAAACAGTGACAGGATGAGAGCACCCTCCCTTTACTGATCTGGCTTAGTTAGTATCCGGTACTTTCAGGTTATCGATCAGGTACGTGCGTCACTAGGGTTGGACCACAGGACAAATACATCAGCAATAGGCTGATTCTGTGAATGATGAGCTTTTCTGAGCCAATTTAAAGAGGACCCATAGAGTGATACAGTGGTACAGGAATGAATCCTAAAACCCTGGAGTGAGGTATCATTTTAACACTTCTTATCTGGAAGTCAGTGGATTTTTTGGGTGGGATTTTAGTTAGATGCCTGAAATAAGGTCTGTGGTTAACACAAGATTAAGACATTTTAATGTTTTCTCCTACGATGTACTGTAAGTTTCATCAGTAAGTATCCAGTGAATCTGCGAATTTTTACGCCTTAATATGTATTTAAAAAGGCGGTTGCTAACAAGTGGCTAAATGAGACTACTAAGCATCATCATGCCGACTTGTATGCCTTTACAGCCTCGTTGTGTATACTCACACTCATACGACCTTGTGCATTTCGTTTATAGCTTAACGTTAGCTTTTAACTTCTGGTGACTGCATTTACACTTCAAAAATCATAAAAGTGGTGTTCGCTTGAGGAGATCATCTTACAGAACAAAATGAGAAAGTATCACAAATGTTTCTTTGCCACCATAGACTGTATATAAGAAGTGGACTTGAAGCCTCATGTTTGGCATTTTGGCCATTGCCGTCTTGGTTTTTGGCTGTTGCCATGTTGTTGTTTTTTGCAACCAGAAGTGACACCAGATGGTCGAACTATACAACAGAAAGTTGAAGACATTTTAGGTGACCAAAAAGGTTAATCAACTTTCATGAACTTAAAACACGAACAACTCCCAGACCGGACAACACTGTGGCAGCAACCTGTCAATCACAGGGTAGCCACGCACTACATGTTTACATGCTTTAATGTTCATAAAATGCCTTATTTTTTTCCTCATACTGGCTGTGGTTTACATAACTTGTCTTTTATTCACAGTTGCTGGCCTATATACTGTAGAAATTCCCTGCACTGAAGCTGCCATTTGAAAAGACAACTTTAAAATGGCCTGTGAAAATCTGGTCACTTTAAACATAGCTCCCATCCTGCACAGCATTTGAGAACAAAACCTGTTTGTTCAGAAACAGCCTATACAGCCACTATGTAATCTTATCGGTTTCAAGTTAAAAAATGTTATTGTCCTATTCATGGTCTTTGCACAGTGTTGTAGATCATATCTGCTTACAATTGTGCTCGCAACACTGCACTGGCTTCCAAAAACATTTCCCCTGAAGATATGTGTCGGTCAGACAAAGGATGGTAGGAACACCATCATCTTGATCACTCTCAAGGATTCAGTGTCAGCCAAATCTGGCCGAGCTGGTTACATGCTGTTCCCATCACCGTTCCTCAGAATAGGTGCAAGGATTATGTCTCAGTTTACAGCACAGAAAAAAAAAATTATCCTATGAGAAATGGTAAGGCTGAACTTTTCAGCTCTGTACACGACTTGTGGCCTCGGGCTTGGTTTTCCGTAGGCTGCATAATTAACGAGGTGATACAGGGACACTAAACTCTCAGGAGAGATTGAGATTAAAAGGGGGCTAAGTGTTGAGAGATGGAGACAAACTAAGCACAAGGCTGAAGACAGTGAATTAAAGAGCACGACAGTAAGGTGTGTGACAGGAAAACTAAATCAGGAAATTGGGCAGAGCTACAGAGGAAGGGCGGAAGGCATACAAACAGCGCTACAGCGTTTTACATACTAATCCTTCCTCACACCAAACACCCTGAACTCACATCATAACGGTTTCCAGTGTGTGCTCAGTATGACCACTATCGGTTTTACTCTGCTGGCCTCTTTATGGCCTCTACTAAGGTCAAATGTGACACACCTGAATGCAGTTACAGTACAATTTATTGGATAACTGCTAATCAAAAAATATTGGTCAATGATTGTAATAAATACAGTTATAATAACTTATAATAATTAATACCATACTGCAGTCCCATACGTATCATGAGAGGAAGGCCGCTGTAACATAGCAGATGTTATTCATTTGAAATGTCTCACTATTCTGAATTAAAAAAGTAAAAATGTTTGGCAGTCTGCGTTCTTCTTGTCCTTCACACTTCCTTTGTTCTGTCATGTCAGACCTCATCTCTTTAAAAGAACTCATTATCGAGAGGGGAGAAGTTCAAAGACGCTCGAAGAAAGCAATTAACACGTACAAGTCAGACTGTAGGATTCCTCTGTGGTACAGTCAGCAATGTTGCTGCTGGAGAGGGAGAGAAGAACAAACACGATGGCTTGGAGAGCTTTGGGATGCGCGTATGACCTTAAAAGACAGTATTCATTAGACAACTACACTTCAACATTTTATATAATACTCATGTCTAAAGTTTTTTTGCCAGTTATCCTACTCAAATCCATTTCCCCGCCAATAAATATATGTCAGAAAACTTTTTTTTCTCTCTTTGAAATGTTGCTATTTCCTTAATGAAATAGTGACGCTATGACAGACAGAGTAAGATCACAAAGTATTGGTTTGGCCTATCGTATAGAGCAGAGGGTTTCTGTGAGGAGTGTGGACTGAAAGACCTGAGGCAAAGTTACTAAAACCCTGAGTCTGATTTCCAAAATGTCAGACAAATATGTAATCTTACTCAGTCATAATTCACAATACACATATTTTTTTTAATTCAGTATCACTTATCATTATCTCTGACGTCCATTGTGACTTCCATAAAACGGCTTACAAGTCAAAGAAAATAAAGCTGTGTGTACATCCATGGACACTTTACGAACAGGAACTGCTAATAGTTAATACAGTTTATACTGTGTACTTGTAGTGGTGCCAATTTGCCAAAATATAAACAAATACAGGGCTGTAGTTGCAGCCCATTGCCAATCTTGGAACCCATCAGCTATCAGTCTGAAGACAGATAAGCCTCTAGGGGCAAGGAGACGTATTTTATGGTTTCCAGTGTCGGAAACCCTTCCTTTACTGTGTGCTGTTGTTTGTTTACAGTCCAGTTAGCAACTTGAAAGTACAGACTGGAGAATGAGTCAAGAGACGATGTGTATAATTGGATTGTTTCACACATAGCAGCTTACAAGTTGATTTTAAACCAATAAAGTGCTAAATCATTGTCACACAATGGCCAGTGGGTTCCAAGATTGCATTTCAGCCAATGCGTTCCAACTCTTTTGCTCTCCACACAAACTGTTTAACCTGCATTCAACCCAAGCCTGCTCCTGTATGACTGTACCACCAATGGAAACCAGACCGCTTCCGATGCCAAAATCTTTTCCCGTTGTTGTCCACAGCTAACTAACTGACTCCATGGCAACATTATGCTCCCTGTTTACATTTTCAAAGTATTATGGGAACTATAATTCCAAAATGACAGTAAGACAAAGATTAATACTTAGTGACTAAATTCATTAAATGTTGCAGTGCACACATTTTTTACAGTACAGTAGACGGGGGTGTTGGGGAGACACAGTGTCGGACTTTGAAAACATCCGGCAAAGAGAGAATAAGTCACAGTGGTCTAATATTTTAACTGAGGACAAGATGCATAGCAAAATATTTAAAAGCACCTACTGACATAGCTTAATCTAAAGATGACGTTACTGATGTCACTGCAGTTTTGTGCAGCATTTTAATCAACCTTTTCTAGACAGCCTCACAGCTGGCAAGGTTTCCTGCCTTCTCCAGCATTTGCAGAGCTTCCCCTCGCGAGGCCCAGACCCCACATCGCGCAACGACTGTCCTAGTCAATGTCATGTGTTCAAGACTGGAATGATGGCTCCACCGAGCCAAGAAACAGCCAACAGAAAAGCAATGGGATACAAACAGCTGTCTGCCAAATACTGATCTGTTTACCTGTGGTTGCCCGGGCAGCGCACAATATAGTTGTTGTGTGATATCTTTGAGAGGAAGGGTACATGCCAACAAGATTACAGTAAGAGGGCTGTCCTTTCACACTCAACAGTCTCCTCTGCCCAGACAGCATGTGCAACAACACGTCATGTTTCATCCGTCTTTAGATCTGTGTTCCTGCTTTCAGTGGAATAACACTCAATCCTTTCATAAATACAAAACAGTATTTTTGCCATCTCATCATATCCGGTATATCAATTCTGATGATGTGTTGTTATTGAAATATGTACAGCTACAGACGGTCTGGCAAGGAAACTGTTGTCCCGTTTTGCTGAAGTTCACAGATGGCCTCTGTGCAACAACAGAGTAATTAATGTCAATAATGTCCTTGTCTGTGCTTCTGGGCGTGTGTTTATGCATCTGTTTCAATCCACAGGGTGCTTCCATCCAGTAAGGCTGGACAACACCATGCTACATTAGGCAACACATTCCCGCTGATAGATATTTCTTCCCCTGTGCTCACACTTTGAGACGAGACAAGTCATCACTATCTAATCTTCATAAACTAAGAATATGCTGTAGACACGGCCTGGTAACGGGCCAGGCAGCCACTTGATACCAAACAAGAATGCCTCTAATAGCCTTTGAGGACCCTTTACAGATACATAGAGGCTGAGCATGACGAAGAACAGAGGTGGGGCCAAGTTGTTGTTTTGCAAGTGACAAGTAATTCTCAAGTCTTTGCGCTCAAGTCCCAAGTCCTGAACCTATTTGAGTCCTAAACAAGTCATAATATGTTCATCACCAAATGTAATGCCATTTGGGGCGATGAAGTTAGTAGTAACATTATGGCTGTGAATGTAGCAGTACAGTATGTGTACAGTTTAGGCTGTCATGAGTATATGGATGACTACTCAAGACTCAAGTCAGGTTCCTGTGTCTTGCTTGTCACCTGCTGATTTAAGTCAAAGGTGTTAGTCCCGAAGCCAGCAACAGCTTCGGCCCAGGCTAACTTAAGGTGAGCTCCCTCGGGTTTTGGTGGAGCGACTGTTGAGTGAATTCTGGCAACAATTGAATCGAAGGCAACTGGACTTAGATTTGTCTCTGAAGATATTTCGCCCCTTATCCAAGTGGCTTCATCAGTTCACACAGTCTGACTAGTCCTCACTAGTCTGACGAGTCTGTTGAGTGAAGTGTGACACCAAAATTCGACATACTGGTTCGGTGTGGTGTTGAGGCAATATATCAATATCAAACCGGTTGTTCAGTTCAGTTTTTCACCCACAAGTAAATCCTCTTCCCAAACAAGGGTCTCTCAAAAGCAAACAAACCCATTTTTGTGCACACACTTTATAAATAATGTATTTTTTTTTTTTTACTTTCTTTTTTTTTTTTTTTTACTTTTTTTACTCAATTCAAAAGGCTCAAGTCCAAGTGAAGTCATGAGTCATTGGTGTTAAAGTCCACGTCGAGTTGCAAGTCGTTTTTTTATTTTGTCAAGAGTCAAAATTCGTGATTCAAGTCCACACCTCTAGTGAAAAATCATTTAAACAGGGAGCAGATGAGATTTAAATTAAATTTGGTTTATCGCGATAAAAGAATAAAGAATTAAATATAAAAAATTCAATAGCAGTATATCTTTACAGACCTAATGTCCTGGTTTGTCTTTATAATAACTCACTATCAACAGTTTTCTTAGGGACTATTTCTTTGGCAGGAATCTAAATGAAGGATAACTCAAAAACAAATTAA
This sequence comes from Pterois miles, assembly GCA_947000775.1. Taxonomy (NCBI): domain Eukaryota; kingdom Metazoa; phylum Chordata; class Actinopteri; order Perciformes; family Scorpaenidae; genus Pterois; species Pterois miles. The sequence continues at coordinate 14,283,786 of CAMQGK010000638.1, read as the reverse complement.
AGTACACAATCCGCATAACCAAAAGCCACCAAAGGACCCTACTTTATAGGTCCCTGAAATTGCATTTTGAATTGATACAGAATGCAAGACTGTGAGCACACTGTGCCACTGAGGCTCTCTGATAATCGGAGGGATGTTTAATCAATACTTTATCAACCTCCCTGCTCCAGCAATACGTCTTGGTTGGAGGCCGAGGCTTTCATTGAGACAATTAAAAGCGGTTATCACTATTAGCCACAGCCTTCAGATAACTTAAATGGCAGAGGGTGAGATAGCTTTTCTCACCATTAAATTAACTCTGCTGTTCTCTCTAGGTGACCGATCCCTTTAGGCGCTGTTATTGGGAAGTTTTGGGTGCAAATGTACAAATCTCTCGCTCTCTCTCTCTCTCTCTCTCTTTCACACACACACACACACACACACACACACAACGTTCTCATGTGGAAGTATATTAGCCAGGGAGAGGTCAACGGATCGACATGTGAGACAGACCCTTTTATCGGCACTTAAAGAGAACAGGGATCAGTAATGACTCCCCTGATAGCAATAGTGAGAAGAGCAAAAGGGGCAGGACAAGGGGGAAAGACTGGTCATGCTATGTTTCTGCGTGTGTGTGTGTGTGTGTGTCAATGATACCAAAAAATGGAGTATGGTAGAGAGTGAGGGTGGGAGGTTTAGGGGTGTGAGTGTATTCATCAAAAGAGAGAATCTGAATTATGTAAACTGACAGAGACAGCTGACTAATGCGACCACTTAACTAGAAAACGGGAGGAGTGGAATTACATCTCATTTCAATTTGACTCCACAGGGTTGTTGACTACCTGTGTGTGCTACCTACCGCCGAGCAGGAACTCAACTCAGATCCTCATTTACACAACAGTAACGCTCACTGTGATTCTTATGTTTGATGTCTGAACCAGGGAGAATGTGCTGAAACAAAACACTAAACCACACGCTCTGCAGGTCTCATACTACTGTATAGGCAAATTACAAAAGTGTGAGTGTACACACTGGCCATTTTTTAAAAAAATCTTCCACTCATAATGGAAAAACAGGAAAAATGGTGGCCTGTGCTGAAAATGTGTTATCAGGCACATTGTTGTTTTGCTCGAGGCCTCAAACAGTTGAAGGTGACAAGCAATGGTGGCGAAATTAAAAGAGATTGATCTGCACACATCAATAAGCTCCTGTTAGAAGGCTGTTTATTTCTGTAATATTTCTGAGCACAAGGCTCTTCTACAGACTTCTGATAAATGCAAAGTCGCCACCTTAAGTGTCCACACTGCATAGACAAAATGACATCCCATACCTGTTTCAAATAATCAAATCTTAAAAAGAAAATACATTATATATCAAACATATGCACCGATAGTATACTACAGAAAGGAACATAGCAGTATTTACACCAACAAACCACCCAATAATTAAGTACTCAAAAAAGGCCTCTGGCAGTAAGCAACCTCTGGCTCTCAAAAGTGAAGCCAATGCTGAAGTGCCTTAAACTTGCATTCTTTCTAACAGCCAGCAGGGGGCGACTCCTCTGGTTACGAAAAGAAATCTGATTGTATAGATTAGATTGTCTATGAGAAAATGAGCCTACTTCTCACTTGATTTATGACCTCAGTAAACATTGTAAACATGAGTTTATGGTACCATGTTGTTGGTATGATGTTCATTTAGTAAATTCTGGTTTCATTTAGAGTCAAACAGGCCATAAAGCAGGGTATGCTCTAGGGCGTGACTACCTTGTGATTGACAAGACGCTACCATGGTGTGGTCTGGTCTGGGTATTGTCTGTGTTTTCGTCTTGGAACTTCACAGTGTGTTTAAATCATTAATTTAATGAAAGTTAATTATAACATTTTCAACTAAAAATGTCTTACTTAGCATGCGGTTGTACTTAGCTCCCTCTTGAGTCACTTCTGGCTGCAAATACCAAAATGGCTACAGCCAAAATGCTGAACTCAAGGCCTCAATATACAGTCTATGATACCACCACAAATACATACAAGGATATACATTAAGAATACACACAAATATATTAGGCTACATGTACAGAAATACACAACTACATGCAAGGGTACATGAAGAAAATCACCTAAATAAAAGAAATAAATAGTACAAATCATGTACCTCTAATAAGTTATATTCCATACAGGACTCAGGCTAAATAGCTGTATACTGATTATTGAGAGTTGTTAAAGGAAAAAAGTAAAACCAAATCAGCAAAAATTATATAAAAACCCCAAAGGCATTATTATTAAAAGAAACATGACAGTTACTGGATCACAAAAAATGTCAAACTCCTCATTAAGCCCAGGGGCCCAGGGCGTATCCAAAAGAGTCAAGTCATGGTGGCAAAACACAGCACACTAAAATGCAAGTGTCTACACATGAAACCTCAAACACCGGCACCACACACTACTTCAGTTTCTGTCGTCCATGAACAAACAATCACACATACCAAAGTATGCAGATGCAAAGACACATGAACCCCACACACACGTAATAAAGGCTTATTTTGTCTGTGGCTAGTATACAGTGTTTTGATCTGTATGTGTGTGCACACGCATGCATGGTTGTGGCGCACTGTAATTCTCATGTGGTTTCACCTTCATGCCAGGGACCCATTTGTCTTCATTATCATCATACGGCTGGAGGAAGCAGATCTGTTAGGGCTCGTGGCAACAGTAATGCCTCTCTGTCCGGATATAAAAAACAACTTCACTACCGGGACGTTTGTCATGTCACCCCTCCACAGGACCAGGAACATTAAGAGGGAAATAGTGCCTGCGTCGTGCCTCAATAAAACAGCATTTCCAATATTTCCAGAAAGATGGATGAAAATGTGACTGATGGTCGGTGCTTACAGAGCCGTTAAGTGAGGAGTGTGTTTATGGAGCGCTTTTTTTGTCAGCGTTTCGTTTAGAGCAGAATTTATGTGCCAAAATGCTAATGCTCTGAGCAAATCACATCCACAAACTTGCCACTGCGCTTTTGTTTTTGTAATAAATATGCCATTTTCAATCCAGTTTGTGAGCAAAATGAACAAGCCTCTTTACCCACAGTCCTTTTAGCTCATCAGACAGCAAAACTGCAAGCACCACAGAACCCCTGGAAGCATGACAAAGTTGACGCTAACAATGTTGGACAGCGAACGGATTTTCCAGGCCCAATTATAGTTGAAAATCTTATAAGAAACTCCTGGCTTAGCCCTGCAAAAAAAAAAATATGGGGATGGCATAGCTGTGTAATCACAAGGCCAGTGTGTCACAAGCATTTAAACATTCACAAATCTGATCAAAGTCTCAGATATTACTCCCTGGCCCTTATTCCTTCCTTCCCACACGTCTTTAACTCCATACAACACCCTTACACCTCGTCATTCAGAGGACCACCATGTCCGTGCCCAGACAAGGCCTGGGTGTGTTTTTACTAGGAACACACCGCAATTATAAAAAAAAACCCAGGAACAGAACTGTTATTTCACTAATCACCACTTCAAAAACAGGAATCAGATCTCAAGGAAAAAGCAGCCAGATTATCGCTAATTGCCTTCCAGCTGGCAACAGAGCCCATCACAGGTAAGACACACATACAGCAGCACACACATTCGCGTAGCTTCCCTTCTCTCAGTGTGATGCCCATTAGATTTTTGACCACCACCGGGGCAGTTCATTACCCTCGCAGAACAAGAAGTCCATTGGTATGGAGGTAGCTGGGGCAGAAAAGGTGAAGTAAAGCACATTAGTGAGGAGAGTGCGTATGTCATATCAAGTAAAAAGAGCCCTTTCTGTTTTGAAAAGGTAGAAGTGAAGGATCAAATTGATAGAGAGGGGATGCAGATAGAAAACATCCAGGTGGCCACATTACGAAAACACATTCAGACATCATTTAAATTGCAAAAAACTCAAAGTAGCAATAATGTTAGGAATAAGCTCTTTCATGCTCACTGTCAAAAAGATAAATGCGTACACCAGGATTCAATAAGACAGGTGAACATACAGGCATGAAAAGAGAAGAGGTGGGTGGGACTGTGTGTGTCTGTCTGGTGCATGTGTGTGTGTGTGTGTGTGTGTGTGTGTGTGTGTGTGTGTGTGTGACGTAGAGTAAGGCCGGGAGACTCCCAGGCCTATAATTACACCGTGGTGGGAGTGAAGCTGATAACAGAGGCCTGAGGATATCAACGTCATGAGAGGAGAGGCGAGGAGAGGAGGCAAGAGGACAGGAGACAAGAGGAAAGGAGAGGAGACAAGAAGAGAGGAGAGGAGAGTACACATTATAAAATTAAAACAGGGGATAGTGCACAACATGATACCTTATCAAACACTGGCTGTTCTCACCGACACTGTTTTTTTCATTTCCTCCTTGATGGTTATCTAATGACCCAAACAGCACAGGAGCACACACAAACACACACAAACACACACAAACACACACATACATACAAAGCTGCTTTAAAAGAAAAGCTGCACAAAACAGCCCACACAGTCAGTGTGCATTAACACTGGCTATAATGACTCAATTATAACCCATGTAAGGCTACACTCTTTGCCAGAACTGTCACCTAAACCCCTTAACTGAGTTATGTTACTCACGGTAAAGGCGGCAATGAGAGTACCAAAGCCACTGGCACACACACAAGTTAGACAGATTTCATTTGGCATTTTGATTCTGTCATGCTGAACATGCTTAAAACGCCACATCACAGCAAGTGATAGGGTTTAAACTGTTCTGTAAATGCAAGAAACAACAACTAGCAGCACAGCCCGTTCATTTTCCTGTTATATTCCTATTTCCTATTAGACAATGGGATACCACTCCTACTTCTTGACATTAACCCAGCAGTTTACAGTTCATTTATATTATTACCATGTAAAATCCAAGGGTGTTACTGAGGAAATCAAGCTGAAAGTTGCAGGGCTGCAACTAACAGTTATTTTCATTAGTGATCAATTATTTTCTCCATTAAGTGAATAATTGTCTGGTCTATCGAATCTTAGAAAATTCTCAAACAAATGCCAGTCACAAGCTCCCAAAGCCCATAGTGATGTCTTAAAATGTTTTGTCTGACCAAAAGTCCCCAAATTAGTCATTTTAATTAGGGCTGTTAATCAATTAAATAATTTAATTGTGATTAATCGTACGATTGTCCATAATTAATCACACTTAATCTGTTCAAAACGTACCTCAAAGGGAGATTTGTCGAGTATTTAATACTCTTATTAACTTGCTTTATGCAAATGTATGTATATATTTATTATTGGCAATCAATTAACAACACAAAACAATGACAAATATTGTCCATAAACCCTCACAGGTTCTGCATTTAGCATAAAAATATACTCAAATAATAACAGTAAACTGCGGCCCAACAGGCAACAACAGCTGTCAGTGTGTCAGTGTGCTGACTTGACTATGACTTGATCTAAACTGATTGTGATATATACATAAAGTGGGCATATCTGTAAAGGGGAGACTCGTGTGTACCCAGAGAACTCATTTTCATTCACAGATCCAGAGGTCAAGGGACCCCTTTGAAAAAGGGCCTTAAGTTTGGAGCATTATTTAACATCCTGATAGGTGACCATGACATGGATCTAGTTCCAAATGATGTCAGTATCTTCACTCTAGCTTTAAAAGTGAGCCTTGCTACAAGCTAAAAATCACAAGTTGCATTAATGTGTTAAAGAAATTAGTGGCGTTAGAACCAATTTGCACATTAATTTGACAGCCCTAATTGTAATATCAAAGAAGACAAAGAAAAACAGCAAATATTCACATTTGAGAACCCCATTTTTGCTTGAAAAAAACAGGCTTAAAATGATCAATGCATCAACTAATCGATAATAATGGCCTCAGCTCTAGAGAGATGGCTTGTGCATATTTGCATTAATGGAGCGATTTGTGTGCATGTGACCACACTGGATGAAAAGCACTCACAGCAGGTGAAACTAATGTACCGGTCAGCACCGACTGAATGACCATCCTCTAGATGACATCACAACAAAACATTAAACATGGAGATAACGGTCCTTGGAAATGTTGTTTCTTTAAGCATTGCAGAGCTCTGTTGCTATGGGGACATGCCTCACACTGAGAAAAAAAGAAAGTTAGGAAAGACTGTCCTTGAGGCCCACTATTCAACACAGCGGACTGCTTTATGCTGAGCACTGTTACAGTATACAGCACATTCATCTATAGGCTACTACAGACTGGAGCTCAGCCAGCATTTCTCAACGGGCAGGAAGGCACCATAAGTTTAATATTATTAAGATAACGCAGAGTACAGCAGATTTACTGAATGCTTTTCCACAATATTACTGCACTATAAATATTCTAATAGTAATCGCTGTGTGCGTCACATGTATAACCTTACCTGAATTTACCCTTCATTTCTCACACTGCATAACCAAACTTTCTTTGTGGTGTAGTCATGAATGACTGAAAGCATGAACAGATAAAACTATCCATATCCATTCAGTACAGGATGACCTGATATCTTTCAGTGCAGTGAGATGGAGGAAGCAGGCTTTCAGCGTTCACAGGGGGAGGACAGTGTCAGCGACCTTCCATCATCTGTATTGTGACAGACTTGTTAACCCACCAGTGAGGCGCCTCTCTCTCACACTGTGTGGAAACAACAGAGGATTTACAGGTCTCTCACTCTTCTGGCCTCATGCACAACAAGGGGATATTAGCATTTATAAGACCGGCGGTCACTCCCCTATTCAGGAGCTGCAACTCGCCACCTCCCAGGAAACAGCAGTGGAAAACAGTCACGTGTTAATAGCAGAAGCTTTGCAAAATGAATCATATGCTATTGTTCCTAAAAATGGAAATTAACAGCTCTAAAATGACATTACTGTTTAACAAACCATTAGAAAACAGCACTGGAGTTTGTATCACACATTTTAATAGGCTATTCTATCGAAAAGTAAGCACAACTACAAACCAAGTATACCTTTCTGTAGGCCTATAAGGCAACAATACAAAATTATACTTTTCGTAAATATATCTTGATCATAAGATTGAGTACAAGTAGGCCAATAAGTATACTTAGACTTTTCTGTAAACTTGTCAGTATGAGCCAAGTATACTTAAACTTTTCTGTATACTTGTCAGTATAAGCCAAGTATGCTTCGACTTTTCAGTATACTTGTCAGTATAAGCTAAGTACACGTAGACTTTTCTAAACACTTGTCAGTATAAGCTAAGTACACATAGACTTTTCTGCATACTTGTCAGTATAAGCTAAGTACATATAGACTTTTCTGTATACTTGTCAGTATAAGCTAAGTATACATAGACTTTTCTGTATACTGGTCAGTATAAGCTAAGTACACGTAGACTTTTCTAAACACTTGTCAGTATAAGCTAAGTACATATAGACTTTTCTGTATACTTGTCAGTATAAGCTAAGTATACATAGACTTTTCTGTATACTTGTCAGTATAAGCCAAGTATGCTTAGACTCTTTGTATACTTGTCAGCATAAGCCAACAATACTTAGACTTTTTCTGTATACTTCTCAGTATAAGCCAAGTATACTTAGACTTTTCTGTGTACTTGTCAGTACAAGTTAAGTATACTTAGACTTTTCTATATGCTTGTCAGTATCAGCCAGGTATACTTATGTATACTTTTTTAAAGTATGTCTCTCATAAGTACATAAAAAGAAAAGTGAACGTTTAAAAGAGGTATACTAATGGCACACTTGAATAAACTTCTTCTTGCTAAGAGCTACTTTGCTGCTTTATACTTTAAAATGATTAATTAACTCATTGAGCTGAACTCCATGCTTTTAAAGCTGAGGCTACTGTTTCGAGTGTGCATCTGAGGACTTGCTGAGAGAGCGCAGTGGCTTTTAAAGTGCTTCTTTCTTCCTCTTGTTTTTCTTCTGTTTATTGAAAAACAAAACACGTGCCTCAGAGTGGCCCAGTTAGAGAAGTGGAAGTATACAGTTCAGGACTGGCAAAGGGCAGCAGCACACAACTCCTGGGGAAAACTGCTATGCCATCTTAAACATGTATTTCCTCAAAGTGTGTGTGAAGGACTTCCAGGAGAGATTCTGGTGGTCTCCAGCAAAATAAGGGATTAATATCAGAGTGATTTAATAGTTTTGGGATGGCTGATCATTGGTTTAATTGCTCCCATTTACAGCAGGGTGGATTGTTATGTAATTCTATCAACCTCTGCCTAACAACAACAAAACCCGCTTTTAGTCTAATTTATGTTATGAGCCGAGTGAACAGTTTTGAGCTCTTAAGACTTTGCGGTTAGTACAACTTACTAGTAGGCTGTAATAAACTAACATTATTGATAGCAGTGGCATATTACAGTGTAACAACTTACAGTACATTCAACCGCACGTGGGTCAGTCTTTAAACACAACACGAGGAAACATTCAGGGTCCGCGTACAAACCAGGTAAACAGGAGATTCAAAGTTAGCCTCGTGTTGTGAAGCCAAACTACGTTTTAAAGTCGGCCTACAATGTGATCGGACATAACAATAGGGGCTTCAACGCCTCGTTGTGCGTGTGTATCGTACTCACCTGCGATACTAAAGGAATAAGCGTCTGCTCCACCGAGCGAGTTTTGATTTCCAGCCCGGAATCAAAGTTGCTGTTGCCGCACGGAGATGAAGCCATTCCCGCCGAGCTCTCCCTGCCTCTCTCTCTCTCTCTCTCACAGAATGCACGGCACTATACTGACTTTACTAAAGAGCCTTTCCTTTGCTGTTTCGCAGCTGCAAACTGGTGTAGCGGACTTGCTATTGCACGCCGGGATTTTCTGAATTGGTTACACGGGCGTTTGTTGAGTGGCTCTCCGCGGACGCACGCTGTTTTAATCCACTCCGGCTCGGTGGTTGCGCCGCTGAACCCGCTAATGTCCATGTAGTTTACTCAACAACGGCTGGGAGCAGACTGCAGCACACCACTGTGGGCAACCACACACACACACACACACACACACACACACACATCTGCAGGTTCCCATTGCTGGGTGCTCATGTGCACCTCTCCAAAGTGCAGTTCATCATTCAGCTGATAATCAGGATTTGATTTTAGCTCACTCAGCCAACAGCAGTTATGTAACTCAAAACAATACCATCAAATCAGGCACATTTGGATATTTGAAATCCGTTTGGCCATAGCGTGCAAAAAAAAAAGGAGGATCTGATGTTATATAGGATTTTTTTTTTAATTATTTAAAGATGCTTTAACCAGTCGTGCAAATTTCAGAGGATGTCATATGAGTTTTAGATTTAAAAATTCATAATCCACCCACCCATCTACCCATCCATCCATGCAGATTTCATAGGATTCTGCATCCAGTACCCTCCAGAGAGAGGAGCGGTGGTTTCCTTGCGGCACAGCTCTGGTTTGATCCCTGAGACAAAAAAAAAAAAAAAAAAAAAATCCCACATTATCCCCCAGAGTCTGAGAATCCCTTATCATCCTCTCCAAATACACACCAGATATGCCGATCAAACCAGGCTGCACTGAGCCACATGGGACGGCTGCAATGACTGGAATAAAGCTAAAAAGTTATAGACTTTACCTTTTTGTGCGTCTGGAGAAAATAAACATTGTCATCATCAGGCCGGGTCCAAAGTGTTTATTTATGATCTCAGTTTTGGTTGAAATCACTAAAATCGAATCAAAAATAAAATATGGCAGCTTTTGTTGTTTTGATATCTGAAACAAACTGGGACATGCAGATCTGCCAGGATTTTTCTGCTCACACTAAAAGAGAATTATCCTCTATCTTGAACAGAGGACAAAAGCTGAAAACCTGTCTCCAGAAGCTTATAACATGATCTCGTCAATAAAACCCATCATTTCAATAAGACTTGTTGTGAATTGGTGAACATACAGTAGATGTCGTCTTACATGTATTGCTTTTTCATACTGTATATAAGCAGAAGGATGTCAAAAACACACCCCCACATCTCTCCCACTCTCCCCAGACTACTTTCACAATGTGGGTCTCGAGAAAAGAAAAAGAAAAGTTGAAAAGAAACTCTTAAATGCCAAGAGGGATAAACCAAAACATCTATGAGTCTTTTGATGCATGATAAGGACCTGCAAACAGGTTTATTTTTATTTGTTCCTGAGAGGAATGGCAGGATGACATTTCATTCGAAACAAACTGACTGACTCGGAGGTTACGGTGACTCAGATGGATGTTATTTCTAGATGGAAATATTCTAGTGTGAGGATGAGATGATCTAGGATCCCCTGCCCCAGTACACGGTCCATAAGTACAATATTCATCACTCTGTTTTCATTCGTCTATAATCACCTGGAATTAAGAATCGTTGTGTTATCGTTAGCGTAGAATGAGTCCTTCATATTGACATAGGAGTCCGCTTGTGTCTAGGTAACCAGCAAATTGTGAAGTCTTATCTGAAATCTGCAAAAACTTACAAAAAAACTCTTGTGAGACTTGTTAGCTTTCCTAACCTTAACCTTAACCACGGTTTTGCACTCGGTGGCTCACATTACCGCAGTCTTGGAAAGGATTGAGTGAGCTTAGGGATACGCAGTTGGCTGTAATTTGCAACCACACCACTAAATGCTGCCAAATCTTTTCAGGTACTCAGTCTGCTAGTTAAGCGTGCCCTTGTGTTTTCCACATTCCCTCTCCTCCTTGTGTCCCTGCCTCCTGCGTCTCCTCCCCCTGCTCATCAGGAGCACCTGACTCCACAAATGGCTGATATCAGTCAGCTCATCAGCTGGCCTACTTATACCCGGGTGACCCGGTGAACAATCGCCAGTTCGTGCCACGTCCTTCCGTTGTAAGAAGTGGTCGTTCTTGCTGTTTTCCCAGTTGCTTTTCTTGTTGATTGTGCTTTTGGTGCGTGTAGTTAACTGCTCTCTTTTGTCGTTCATTTAGGTTTTGTCCCGTTGCCCGCAGCTCAGTTTTTTCATTTCTGCCTGGTGGCCTGAGTCGTTGAATTTGTTTTTTGATCGTTTGATTTTTTACCTCCGCCAAGGAGGTTATGTTTTTGCCGGCGTTTATCTGTCTGTCTGTTTGTCTGTGTTCAAGATAACTCAAAAACTTATGGACGGATTTTGATGAAATTTTCAGGGTGTGTCGAAAATGTGAAAAGGAAGAACTGATTTAGGGGGTGATCCAGCAGAAATCCTCGATTCTGGATCACTTTGAAATTTTCATTAACATTGGGGTAAATGGGACCCAAAAATATCTCTGGTAATTGTTGCCCAACGCTCATGAAATTTGACTCAGGGATTTACAATGTGTACTTCTATCAAATCCCAAAGGCTGATCCAGATCTGATCCAGATGGCGGGGGTCTGCGCTCTCCGAGTGCTTTTCTAGTTTTGTAAATAAATTGCTCTTTTTGTTCGCACCTTTTACCCAGTGCCTGCGCCTGAGTTCTGTTTCTGACAAAACATAATTAAATCCTACACACTGGCTTTAACTATCATCAGTGTGTGTAATTTGTCTGCATTAGAGGTTCTTTAAATCTTGCTGTCACACTCGTGGAGAAACACATCGTTCCTCTTTTTATTTTATGACCCAGTGACTTGTATCCATAATAGGACTCTAAACACTTGATTGCCGCCTGGATCTGAGCCTGACCAAACTATTGCCAAATTCTCGGCATCCTCAAGTGGCTCCAGTAGCTATTTCTAACTTTACAAGTGCAGCCACTGGATGACAAGTGGCGAGGAACACTTCATATTACAAACACACCAGATGGCTGAGAGCAGATAGGCCTTATGAGCACTGTGGTGCACTGTTAGCGAGGGCTTTTTAGCTGCCTGCTTCATCATCAACTATGGTGGCTGGCTTGCACTCTGTCAGCAGAAGAGACAATGCTGTGTGTGTGTGTGTGTGTGTGTGTGTGTGTGTTAAGGCTCTCTCAAGCCCAGCCAGTATTTATTTAAAACCCCAGAGCTATGCTTTAGTTTAACCCTCCTTGTTTACATAGGTTTCACTCCACACACACACACACACACACACACACACACACACACACACACACACACACAAACACTGCATTATTATGAAGGAATGCCAGCATCTTAGCTGCTATGAGTGGACAGGGCTGTGTTCCACTCTGACGAATGTCTCTACTACTAACTAGATAATATCTGCATGTTTTTGTTTTTTTTTTTTTGTTAATTTGCCCTGCGGCTCTCTCTGAAGGATTCAACAATAACAAGCTCCACTCTGGCTACTTGCATCATATCAGCTGCATCAACTGGTTTCAATGACTCTTGTCACAGCTGATAAGTTCAAGAGGCAGAGTAAGATAAGCAATAAGACACATCCTGACCTGCAGTGGAAAGACTTTAGGTATCACCTAGAAAAACTGCTTTCATTCCACGAGCTCAAGCAAACACAATAGTGTGCATATTTCCACTGAGTTTGTCAGCGCCACACTCTAACTGTGAAACACGCTTGTTTTTCTAAACAGTATCTCATTTGTGCTGGAATATTCAATATTTGCTCCTCCGCCTCTAATCTCTTTTAGGCACATTGCATTTTGACAATTTGCCTGAAACCTCATACAGGCAGAAAGTCCTTTTTCTGTGTATATTTATCTGCACAGTCCAAGGGTATTACTCATTAAATAAAAGATGCTTATGCGTAGTGTGATTGTGTTGCTAACAGCTGCTACTGTCTCTCCCCCTCTCTCTTGTGCTTTAGAAGTGCTGACTTCTCCTCTCTCTCTCTGGATCATTCCTTCTGGCTGTACACCCACTGTGACTGTGCACTCAGTCATATTCCCCTGTTGGATAAGTAGATTGAAATTTAGGATTCAAAGGGAGGATTTTGGTGGAACGTTCAAGGATTTTGTCCCCCCTTGCATTTTAAGAAAATGTCTATCTTGAGTATACTTTGTATGTGCATATACACAGCTCTTGATTATGGCCCTCTTCATGCATAGTTTATACACAGTTTTGTAGCTGGTAGTTTAACAACCCATGTTTTGTAGCTTTCACACCATAATTCACGCATAAACACAAGCCTCTAGGGAACCCTGAGCCCGCAGGTCACATTTTAAAAGAAATATTACTCCGAATATTTGCACTTGAGGCTAGTGTAGCTTTGGCAGAGACCTGCTGCTGAACTTGCCCTCTTACAATGATACAGTGACCAGAGAGGCCCCCTGTGAAAGAGACAAGGTCAAACTGAGGTGAACTGCCCTGGGTGAATATTTAGTTGGCTGTTCACTGTTTTTACTAACTGACCCTGAATAGTTTTACAGTTTAAAGCTTCAGGAGTTGTTTAAACGTGTTTAATCCTGGCTGGCTTACAGGTGTTTATGTTAATATGGACTCTGGTCAGGAAGCATTACACTGCTTCCAGTACAAATAATACGCACCACAGAATTAGAAAATCACACATTTTAATATGTTCAAATGTAATAAACAAAGCAGCCATGCTGATAAGGAAGGGGTCATCCATCTGTCATGTACCACTCTCCAGCCAACTCCTCAGGGACAAGGCTAATTTAATTGCATGTAAACAAAGAAGGCAGCAGCAAAGTGTCACAGCAGACACTCATGCTAGTAATCCATGCTTTTTTCTGCATCTACATGTCCGTTGTTACATAATACCAGACACCTTGCGTATACTTATTATCATTCAGTTTTCTTTGCCTGGAAGCTGCCTCATTTGTCCCAGATGCTCTCTGCAATTTTAAATAACAGCATATGTAAACACAGGAATGTGAAGAGATGGAATACATAAATAGACACATTATGCATGAGCTGACTATTTCTACAGACATGGTCACTCCCAAACATTGAGAGAAAGAGAAATTTGTACAATATCTAAACAGCGTATGAAACAGTATATAAAATGAATGCTGGTGTATTTTCATCACGCTGATGGAAAGACAGAATTATATGAAAAACTTGGATGTTTTTTTTGATGAGGACTTATTTAAGATTGGATTTGAATATAATTTGAAGGGGATAAATAAATTGCTCAGATTTTATTCAAACAAAACAATCTTAATATGTAGAAAAGTTTAGCTCCCTACCTTGTCTTATTTTGTATTTTTATTCACGAAAATAATGTAATTTTTAATTTTTATTATTCAGCATTCTTGCATGCAATATCAAACATTCACCAAGATTTATCCATCTTTTTCTACATGTAACCTTCACGTCATTTCATAAATTTGTTTCGAACATGTAAAATAGAAAATAAAAATAAAATTTAAAAAAGAGAATGAACATACAAATAAGTGACAAAAAGTAATATTTACACACAATGATGCCTTGGTTTACACATTTGACAAACTTATTTAATCTCACCCTTTCTCCATAAGTCAGTCAGTGGTAATTAACCATCTTTCTTATTGAAATAAACATATACACTAATTTTCCTAAATTTTCTAAATATAATAATTATTACCTTTTATCTGTCATACAAAAATATAGATTAATTATTGAAATAATTACCTTTATCAAAACATAAATTTATTATCAATCAAAAATGCAAATTCATTACTTATACATGTACTTTTACTGAAGCTCAGAGAAAAATAATAAAAATAAAAATCATACACAGTTGCAAAATACTGTTGTTACCTGAAACGTTAAAAGTGTAATAATGATTACAGGTACTGTTTTAACCTGTCTCAACCACGGTGTTAAAACATGCATGTTGTGTGAGCGAGCAAGTGGCATCAAGTGAAAAAGACACTTTAAACTCCCCAAGAATATTTTTTTTTTCAGCACATGATGAAAGGCATATTGTGCAATGAAACTGGTGAATAACAGACTGATTGAACAGATGTAAAACATTTAATTTTTTGCTTTCATAAATTCTTGATGCATACAACAGTGACATGGAGATCCTTTTGAATGCATTACATATAGAACATAGTTTCTCAGTTTTTGGGGGTCAGGATCATACTGGGGGTCAGTAAATTAAATAAAAAATAAATTTAAATACATTTTGCACTTTCTGAACCGACAAAGTCCCTCCATTCTCTTATACAAATATTTCATATGTATTTAAATCAGCATGAAATTTATGACAAAAACAGTAAGGTTAAGCAAGGCTAACACTAGTATGTCTCTGCTGTAGCTATATTAACAGTTTGACCTCCCTGTGATATACTAATTAGCACTGTAACCATATAATGAGGGCACCATAGCTGATGTGTCCACTGGCTAAATCAAAGCGCTCTCCTTGGATGACCCCATCATCACTGGCTGAGAAAAACAGTTCACATGCACCCTGTTGAAAAGACATGTTCACAAAACATCTCACATTGTCCTTATGCTCTTTTGTATTTGTATTGGAAAACAGGATAGGATCTTTCCTAAATTAATCCCCTCTCTTCTGTCATGACCTGTTACATTTGCTCAAACTAATCCAGCACTGTGTAAGCAGGTACAGAGCTTTACCACGAGGGCATGATGAATACAGCTGTACAGATAATAGAGATGTTTTTTCACAGACGCAGCTGTTTGGCTACATCCCAGCTATCGCCTAACTGCCACTCCTCAGATGAGAGCCAAAGATGCATGGGTATCCTTCAAAGAGAGGTTGCTCACCCTGCCAAGTCTGTCTAAATCCCTCAGAATGAGTGAGGAGGAGGAGGGACAACAATACCAAGACGAACACAATCTATTTTCTCCTGAAGTGTCGGTGACAATGCGTCTGTTTTGTCTTTGTCACACACATACACCACAAGTCAGCACAGCCAGAGGCAAGCCAAAAAAGACCCAGCCTCCCCCTCCTTCCACCTCCTCCATCCTTTCTCACTTCCTCATATTATATGGCTCTATCTTTGCTACATTGTCATTTATCATATCGTCTCAAGGGTTCACAGATGTCATCGCATTTTTCCCTGATCTTGTCAAGTGGGCGCCTAGAAACTCCTTGTGACAAAACTGTCGCCTCAACCTTTAAAAACCATGAGGCCCAAGGGTTTTTTTTTTTTTAACAAGCAAGGCTGTCTGGCTGGCTCAGCTGTGACCAGTCACCCTCAGTCACCATTTGGCAATGGGATAATACAGTCCGACACAGTGGTTTGTTTATACTGTGGCATCTTGATTGTTTATGGAGAAATTTCAAAATAATCCAAAAAGGCCATTTGGTTTATTCCTTCTATCTGGTTCTCTTCTGGCTTAGACCCAGGCAAAGTTATAGAAATACATAAAGTTTTTATCATCAGACTTTGGTAATATGTGCTTAAGTTATATTGCTAGAACCTTCAATACACTAATAACAACACATAACTTGGTAAATACACCAAGCATTCCTGTTATCACAGTCAGTCAACAGTAAGCTGTTGTCATTACCTATTTGTATATTGTTCAATGAATAATTGAATAAATGCATGGGTTGTCTTCAGTGCACATTCGACAGATGCAGCATGGTGGCTTAGGTCTAATGAATGTGGAGACCAAACTTCAGCCAGAAGACCAAAGACTTGAAACTTCACCTGGACTTGCAAAATATGCATTGTGAACGTCTCTGCTTTATTGTTCATGAAAGTATAGTCTGTATGATTTAACTTATAGTGCTTACCCAATGATTTATGTATTACATAAAGAGACTTGCTCTCTTTGCTGTTTAACTTGATGATTTGTGATGAGATTAAAAATAGTAATAAAGTGTGTTGTTCTCACATGCCATGGTGAATGGATAGTCCAAAACCTTGATGAACTGAAGTAAATTCATATCAAAACATTTTTTACACACTGTAATAGGCTACTTGATCGAAAAGTAAGCACAACTAAAAGCCAAGTATTTTTCTGTTATTATTTTCTGTAGGTCTATAAAGCAAGAATACTTAATTATACTTTTCTTAAATAGCCTATATCTTGAGCAGGTAGGCATATAAGCCAAACATACTTAGACTTTTCTGTATACTTGTCACTATAGGCTAAGTATACTTAGACTTTTCTGTATACTTGACAGTGTTGGCCAAGTATACTTAGACTTTTCTGTATACTTGACAGTATAGGCCAAGTATACTTAGACTTTTTAAATAGTTACTTAGACTTTTCTGTATACTTGCCAAGTATACATAAAGTATACTTTTGTCCAGTATATCTCTGATAAGTTCATAAAAAGTAAACTGAAAGTATGCTGTACAATAGTTCAAAAGAAGCATACTAAAAGCACACTTGAATAAACTTAATTTTGGATAGGGCAAAGTTAACATTTCTTCAAATGAGACACTAAATCCCCACCAGCTCTCTTTTCGTCTGACCTTTGGATTCCTGTAGGAGGATAAAGAAAAAAATCTATTAAGATCAATAAATTATCACCTTATTATTACCTTTTCTCACCTTAAGCACAGTCATATAATCTTTAATCTGTAATCTGCTTTGCTTAATTCCACTGGGTATTAAATTTGAAGTTCAACTGAAGGGTCTGTAAAACATTCATGATCATGAAATTAACAATCAATGAAGCTCTTATAACCATTTTTAAATTGGAGAGGCCTCTCTGGATTGTGTGATGGTTGTACGCCATCTAGTGGATATGCCTCAACAGTGCAGTTTAGTTACTCAAAACGCTTAAAATGTTGCTTATCGACTGATATTTAAATGAATTTTAAACGTATTATGAATAATAAAGATAACTGCGTGGGTTATTGTGTGTGAAAACGTCTCTTAAACAGTATCACCAGTATCACGGAACCTTTGTTCGCACCGCTCGGTTTAGCTACAGCCGCATTTACTGCAACGCCACAACTATAGCTTTCAAGATGGCGGCGCCCGTAATTGAAACATGCCATGTAGCTTGTAGCGCAAACAGGACTCCAAATGTTGTTTCTTGGGGTCGTGGGGGGACTCTTGCCTTTGGGACGTGTACCTCCGTCGCTCTGTACGATCCACAGGTAATAAAATATGTCTAATTTCCGCTGTAGAGTTAGCTGTCGTTCTAACTGTTACAGCTAACGACAACCGCTGTAGTTGTAAATATTAGCTATAGTTGTAAATAAACGTATACTTCTTTGTTCGTTGCCTTAGTAAATACATTATTTTGTTTTATTGCAGGAGAGGAGAGTTGTCGCTGTGTTAAATGGACACACAGGAAGAGTGAATGCAGTCCAGTGGGTTCACAGAGAGGACTGTGGTGAGTGTGGAGAAGTAGGAAACCTGATGGACCCGTCTAATAGCTGGATATGATCTGTTTTAATAAGTGCCTCGACCACAATAAATGCACAGCAACATGTGTGCGAGTAGAAGCGAGATGTTTTATCAAGGCCTTTTTCATGGAGGACATTTTTGCCATGTCACAGTAGGGCGTTAAACAGGCGTAAATAATGATATTAATGATGGATGAATCCCATTTAGCTGATCTATATATCAAGCATGCTGGCTCACTGACACTCACTGGGACACTTGAATCGAACAGAGCCACGGTTCGTGTTATTAGAAACACCTGTAGTTTCTAAAATGTCGCCACTGTGGGTAGTCTTCAGCTAATCCTCATTGTGGCTTTAACCCTCATTGAACATACAGTACATGAACTAGCCGACCAAAGGTCCCCAAGAATAAACTACTATGAGAAACACTTATTTCCTCCAAAAAAAGGTTATGTAATTAATATCATCTGAGATAAACAACAGATTATTATTTTTAGAAAGTTAGTTTATATATTGTTTAAAACTAAAATAGACAGAGCACATGAGGAAATCTGTGTCTGCTGCAGCTGTATCTGTTTCCTTCAAAATGACTGACAGAGTGTCCCTAACTCCTGATAGTGTGTGATACTTTAAATTAGGACGTATGGCAACATGAACTCAATAAATTGCTCCAGATATTAAAACTACATGGGCGAAGTTGGGTGCTTTTGTCTTGCCCCCCCCCCCCAATACATTGGTATTTTTAAAAAGTAATGATAAAAATAAACAGAAATGAATCAAGAACAATTGGAATGGGAGAATAAAGCACCAGCGAGATCTGACAAAAATTAGCTATACCTTTGGGGTCTGCGTGGACCCTAGTTGGCATTAAAACAGTTTGTGTAATGCTCCTTTACTGGCGTGTTACTCATAAGCCTTCAAGAGCCCCTCACAAGATAGAGCATATACCTGGGACCCACTCAGGTATATCCCTTAGAATAATTTGACAAATAACCTATTTTTTTTACACTTCTATGTCTTATTTATGTGAAAGAACAACATAGGCAAAATGTACTAGAAAGATATTAGACATGTATTAAACATATTTGCAGATTTTAAGAGTTGTAGATTTGTTTTATAAGAACATAATTTATGAACATTAATAGTGTTGATTTAAAAATGTAAATATTATT
The DNA here is from genome assembly GCA_947000775.1 of Pterois miles. NCBI lineage: Eukaryota > Metazoa > Chordata > Actinopteri > Perciformes > Scorpaenidae > Pterois > Pterois miles. The sequence goes on along the minus strand of CAMQGK010000638.1, from coordinate 14,264,505 downwards.
TGTTGAACTATGAAGCCTTTTGTAAAAAAGAAATATATAGTAACGATTGAAATGAATGAATGAATCTGAAAACCTTTCACAGACCCGCTGGCAGAGTGCCACAGACTCCTGAGGGTCCCTGGACTCCACATTAAGAATCACTGCCTTATGGAATATACACTATATGGTCTAAAAGAGGGGTGTCAAACTCATTTTACTTCAAGGTCCACATAGAGCCTAACTTGTTTCAAGAGTGCTGGACCAGTAAAACTGTTGTATGGTAAACCTTAAATAGCATCACCGCCAGATTGTTCACTTTAATGTAAAGTATAAAACATCCTGAAAATGTTCACAATTAATGAAAAATCCATTTGCAGAACAGATACAGTACTGAACAGCCTGAGATTTCTTGCTGATTTCTTGGCTACGACTAAAAACAAACTGTTGTTTCCTCAAACCTGCCAACAATTCATATATATTCTCTGTTCTCAGTTGTCCCTGCAAGTTGTTGTATTGTTTTGCCATGATGAGTCTGTTAGTGGCACCAAGTATTATATTGCTTTAGCACTGAAAGGTGAACGTACCAGTGCACTGGCTTCCTATTTACCCCTTTGAAGACATACAGTAGAAACTGGTCCATTTTTCTTGCAGTCATCCAGTGGGCAGGATTGGACCCTTTGGTGGGCTGGTCCTGACCCTCAGGATGTATGTTTTGCTCTCCTGGTCTAAAGTATATTGACACCTGAGTAGTACATATTACAAGTGATTGGACATCTCATTTGAAAACCAGAGCTCTCTGCGGCTTGTTCCTCTGCACCAGTCTTGGAAAATCATTCCCCTTTTAGCTCAGAAATCCTTCCCCAGACTGATAGCAAAATAGGTCGAAACACAGCAAAAATATAATTGTATGCTGTAACATTAAGTTTTATCTAAATTGCAGCTAAGAGGCACAGCCCAAACCATGAAATAAAAGCATTTTTACTTAACCATTTTTTTTATTGTTGCAGCTCCAGAGAGTCATCTTGTCTCTGGAGGCTCTGACAATTGGCTCATCGTCTGGGAGGCTCAAAATGGGAAGGTGGGCCACTTCTTTCATCAGACAGTATTTCTCTGTTTTTTTACAGTATATGTTCTAAAATGTACTCTGCTGTTTCCAGTTCATCCAGTTAGTGGAGTGTAAGGGCCACACTGGTGCAGTTTGTGCTGTGGATGCCATCTATGTGGAGGACTCAAAGATCCTGTTAGCCTCCTCAGCATCTGACTCCACAGTCAGACTGTGGCTCTGCAATGAAGCCAAAAAAGGTAAGAGGCACAAACCTGGCAAACATATTTTAGTGTCAGCCTGTGGAGTTGTTGTTGTTGTTGTTGTTGTATACTACTTTGTTGCCATAATGATGACGGGAACCTTACAAAAGAAAAGCTTTTTAAAGTAGTAATTTTAGGTAGGGTAGGGTTGATTGTTAATTTGGGGGATTCCCAACCTTTTTTGCTTGTGACCCTTTTAATGTGAAGCAATGTCTAACTGCGACCCCTCCTCACAGGGTGCATGTCTGAGTTGTGAGCAGTTCAATCAAAGAGTGATTTTCCTTCTCAGACTCTTACATTTAGAGGCATGAAGAGGTAAAACTGTACAGTTTTCCTCAAGATAAAAGTAAAAGAGTTAGATCCTAAAGATAAACATGATGTTGTTTGTACCCAAATAATAATTTCACAACCCCTTTAGATTCCTCTTGTGATCCTTTTAGGGGTTCAGACCCCCAAGTTAGAAAACAGTGATGTAACCTGCAGGAGATTGTCATTATTTTTTTTTTATTTCTGAAAGGAAGTCAGCTTCACAGTTCATTTCCACCAGTTAATTTTGTTTTGATGTGGGGCTCCAGGAAGTAACAGACTGATATGTTACTTGATAAATAATCAATTTTACTCATTCACCTATACTTAGACTATATGCCCTCTAGTGGCTGCTCGAGGACATGGCAGTATTTACAAACAACATTGTCATTTACCTCACCTCTGCAGTGCTGCAGAACTGTTATTTATTGACCACATATCAGTACCATCTGAGTGGGCAAAAATTCACCTATACTAAAGTGTTTATAGGGTCAATATAAATAAATTAATATATGAAAATTTTCCCCTGAGCAGCTTTTCATATTTTTTTTGACATTTTGTTATTTTCCCTTATTATTGCTTTTGCATAATTTACAAAAAGCACACAAACAGCCAAACTCATATTAACAGGGGTGTAATCTTAACCTAAAGGCCTCTAAAATATTTATAAAGGTTGTTCACTGTAATAAAAGCAATGTGTTTTAATCTGCAAACACCTTTTGTTGTTTTGAAATGAAAAAGAGCTGTTAAAGTATGTACATATAATACTGGCAAGTGAAAAATGTGGATTGCCCTCAAAACAGTATTTACATTTAATATTATGTGAAAATATTTTCTAACACCTTATTGCATAAAGCAGCATATTTGTCCACTCCCATGTTAATAAGAGTATTAAATACCTCACAAATCTCCCTTTAAGGTACATTTTGAACAGATTAAAAATGGTGTGATTAATTTGCGATTAACGAGTTTAAACGAGGGGCTGCACGGTGGTGCAGTGGCTAACACTTTCGCCTCACAGCAAGAGGTTCGATTCCGGCTTGGGACTCTTCTGTGTGGAGTTTGCATGTTCTCCCCGTATAAGTGTGGGTTTTCTCCCTGTTCTCCGGCTACCTCCCACAGTCCAAAGACAAAAGACATGCAGTTTAGGTTAATTGATGACTCAAAATTGATGACCCATAGGTGTGAATGTGAGCGTGAATGGCTGTCTGTGTCTATGTACCCTGCGATGGACTGGCAACCAATGCCAGGGATTGGCTCCAGCCCCCCTGCGACCCCTAACGAGATAAGCGGTTGGAGGTGGATGGCTGGATAGTTTAATCGATTGACTAGCTATAATTTAAGATAAGATAAGATGAACCTTTATTAATCCCCAGAGGGAAATTTGTGTGGTTAGCCTTTAGTGTGTATAACATCTATGACATTGTGTCTGTTTTTTTTTTTTTTTTTTTTTTTTTTTTACATACACTTATAATATACTGTCTTAAATATACCTTAACAAAAGCTTCGGTGAGAAATATTCAAAGGTATTCAAAGCTACACAGGGTGGCGTGGCGCAGCAATCTGTCCTGTTCTTCTCTCTGTTTGTCTCCATCTCCTCCATCAGTGCCCAGGACAGTGTCAAATAGTGATATTAATCTGAGAACAATGAGTAATAATTCATGTTGAATAATGAAAAATGTTGTGCGATTATTCCTTATTTCATGGGCTATTTTGGTATATATACATTATTATTACATACTTGTATATAAAAAAAAATAAAAATTAAGCATTCAAATAGTGCTTTGGAGGTTGAATACCATGGCAGCGGTCAAAGCTGTGAAGCATTTGGGTTAGCAGTATTTAACATGTAGGCAAAACATGGGAAGCGGTCTGTCAGTGATAGAAAAAAAGTGAAATGTTTTTTGGACAGAAATAACTGTACGTACTGTTTAAGCTCTTCTTGCAAGGTTTCTGTTTTCTTAAAAATGTTGACAGAATCACTACAACTGTATTAATTGTAATATTGTTTTAATATCCTCACATAGTTAAATACCAGTGGTGTTCCAAACTGTCATCCATATCTACATTTTTTTCGAAGCTGTCACCCAGAGCAGCTTCTCTTTGTTGAAAGTTTCTGTCCACCTGTCAGTGCCAATGAACACTGATGCTGCTTGACAGTCATGGAAATTAAACATGTGTGTATGCAGACTGGGTGTAACCTTGGGGAGTTGTCCCAGATAAAAATACTATCCATGTTATGTTGGATTGTGACAGCTTGAAAGACACTTGACCTCTACACTTAACGGGTTGCAGAGAAAAAATATATCTTTTGGCAAATATTTCAAACAGGAACAGTCAAAAGAAGTATTTACAGCTGCAGCTCTGGTCATATAAGCCATATAGTTTGGCATAATACTCTTTTTTTTTTTTAGTAGTGCAGCAGTATTACTCACAGGGTATCAGGAAGTTTAATTCCATGTGCATGTGTGTTCCTCAGCTGAGTGCCTCCATACCTTATCATTTGGCAGCAGTTTCATGATGGATGTGTCTTTGGCACTGTTGCCAGGCAGCAGAGGTAAGCCTAAGCTGTTCCTACATAGACCCTTGTTGTGCACCACGTACGCAGACACACAGACATTTTTCCTCTCTTGTCATCTATCTCAATTTGCACCACTGCTTCAGCACCTGTAACCGCATGTCATATCCAAAATGCTGCGCTTGAAGTGTCTCGTGTCATTTTTGCCTTTCTGTTTTACATGCCTTTCTTCTGTTTGATGCTGTGATTCATTCTTCCCTTACACCTCACTCCTGTTTCTAAAAATGTATACAACCTGCCGTGTGTGTGTGCTTTTACATGACTGTGTGAAAACCTTCTTTTCTCACAGTTCCCATACTGGCCTGCGGGGGCGATAACTCTCAGGTGCATCTGTATGTGCAGTCTAACCGAGAGGTAAGCTCAGACCGATACTCTGTCTCGGGGCAGCTCATTCATGTTTTTCTTGCCAACACTTTAACTTTAATTGCTTAAGTATGAGAGCAACATTTGGTATTTTATTTGCTTTACAACAGCTCCAGAAAGCTATGTCACTGCAAGGACACGAAGACTGGGTTCGTGGAGTGGCCTGGGCATCTCTAGGTAAGCACTAGTGTTTAGTGTAGTGTTACTGTTTCAGTACACTTACATCTCACTTAAGTCAAAGTCAGATATACATACAGCACAATATACAGTATATAGGCAGAGTTTTGTGATTTGGAAAACTTTTCCGTCAACCAGAAAACCCAGGTTAAAAACTTTAGAACAGAAAATACTGTATACATGTTGTTTAACAGCAAATGAGCCCAGCGTTGTCAAAACAGATTGCCAGTTTCCAGCCCAACGACAACATAAAACCTGCCTGGTTATGAGAGTTGCCATATTTTCACATCAAACTCGATGAAATTAGAGTTGAGTTTGACCAAAGCACACTTGGTGATTGTTAGAAAGAGTAAAAACGACGGTTTAGGTGAGTTTTATTTTGTTTCTGTCCAGTTTGAATGAAGTGTTTTACAATGCTCCGCTACATACAGCTGATCTAACCATAAACATAACGGTGGGGGGGCAGCAATCGTACTCCAACACTGTGGCGGAGGTCTGCCTTCTCCGAGTGCCATTCTAGTTTAGGATGTTTTACAATTTTATGCATGCATATAATAACAAGTTTGAAATTTGATACACCTGCTTGAATGTGATGTGGTGGTCTTCTGAGGGCTTGTGCTCTCCATTATCTTTGGTTTATCTTAAGCAAGCCTGCAGACTGGTCAATATTGGACGGTCAGATCACACTTGATCGGCTGAGTGCTGAGAGAGAATTTGATGAGAAAGACAGAAGTGTATTTTGACCTTCTTAAAGCAAAAAGCAAGCAGCAAGACAATTTTCTGTTGTTAATTCAATAGAGCATTTAGAAAAATCAAAACTAGACACTGTCTTTAAACCAGTTATTTTGAGTCCAGTTTCACCGACTAGTGTGCTTTTCACAGTATTGTGATAGCACATGGCAATGCGTGGATCCCATCCAAGCTCTACTAATTGTGTAACCCTCTTCAAGGGCTCTTCATTACTGCACTGTTCTGACTGTGTAAAGGCTATTTCATCTCCTCAACCAGCCCTCTCCACCAGTGTCTCCTTCCCACTCTCAGTCTATGACCTACTCCACGCTGCCAAGCTACGGGCCAGCAAATAGACAGAGAGAAGTTTGTTTTTATGAAATATCCCCATAGGAATGACAAACCCCTCTCTTCAATGTGGTAGTAGTTACATAAATCATTCGGTTCTTTTATGACTTGGCAGATGGCAAATTGCAGCACTAGAGGGGCAGTGTATCATAGTTGTTAAGCACTGGCATACAGAGCGTGATGCTATTTTCTGTTTTTTGTCTTTCTTTTTTTATCCTATTTTCTAAATCACGATTTTCTCTCCATCACAGTTAGCAGTATTAAATTGACAGTAGTATAAAATCAGCTGGTTGTATGTTGTAATGTTGTGATTCTTTCTTTATTGAAGAGAGGGTAGTCTGACTTGTTTTGGGAGAGCTGGAGAGGGTCTTTTTAGTTCAACTGTCTCTTGCGATATTTATTTAATAAAAAAGAGATCAAATAGTTACATCAAAAAGACAGCTTTCATGTGAGCCACAAGTCATAAAGATGAGTTTTACCGTCAGAGGATCAAGCCCTGCTTTATCTTCCTCATTACCATCAAACAGGTAGCTAATGTCTGTTTTGAAGAACACAGTTATTGCTGATGGAACGTTCCTAATAAAGAGCACATAATTTTTTCACTGTTCTGTACAATCACTCTTTTATTCTGGATCATAACAGAAAGCTGAACTATGAAAACATTTAAATATGTTAGAGTTTAATATGATGCACGTTCAGCAACGCGCGTCACCAGTTGTTTTTCTGATCAGTGAACTGAAACATGTCAACTGTGGCTGAACCATTACTAATATGATCAGTTTTGCATTTGTGTTTTCTTCACTTCACAAACTGATCTGACTTACACTTTATTATTCATTCTTTCACAGTTAGCCGATCTGTAACCGAAACACACAGCGAGTGTCATTTACATGTAACTTAGGCTGTAACACCAAACCGGCTGAGTGTAGAATGAGAGCGTACCGGTGCAGCAGCGTGCAAGCTTCCCCCTCTGCTGTGTGTCACTGAGCAAGTGACTTGAACCATTTGCTGACAGTGATTAACTTGTGTTTTGATATTTGCTGGCTCAGCAGGAAAAAGTTACCTCTGAGTCTCCAGCTGCTGCTCCAAAACACATCTAGTGCACATGCCTGGTTTTATAACGAAAATTTATAATGAAGTCTCATTGGTTTAATTATGTTGGACAGTCAGACACCAAATCTCAGGCATCACCATCAGATTTAATACGTACATATACAGTATACATACAGTATAGTGCTAGTGCCAACTGTGTATCTCACAATTACCTTAATTTACTGATGGTGTTAACACATTTTTTGGTATATAACGCTGCAGGCTTTGGAACAGCTGTATGTAGGAAAACAGGCCTGGCCACGGGACCTGGCATCATGTTATTATTTTGATTATGATGGACCGTCAGACATCTGATCTCATACATATTTTTTAGATATAATCTCTTTTTCAAGTTACACATCGAGTAGATGTCCTGCAATGAATTACAAAACAACATGTTGTAAGCATTACACATCAGGTTGCTATGGAGTCATAGGAGTGCCTTAAAATGTATGAATCTATAAAAGAATAAGAAAATGTGGACATATAAAGAAGAATATATAAATTAATGTGGAAATATAAATAGATAAATAAAAACAGATACATGTGGAAATATAGACACAAAATAAGTCCAAAAGTATAAGCATTTTTTTCACATGTATCTGTTCATTTATTTCTGTATATATTTGTTTCTATATATTTTTTAAATAGGGCAGGCATGCCCAATGCCAGTTGATTGACAGCTTGGACTTTCAAGGAATATCAAAAGCAGAGAAACGAATAAGGTTAAGTAAAAGTATAAAAATTTATACATTTTTTGGTAATTATACAGAAAAATTGTATTTTATGCAGAAGTGAGTTTTTTAAAACATGTAAATAAATGAACAAATTAATGTGTAAATAAATGAATTTATATTTATTCTGTTATATTTTATCTTTATATTCCCAGATGTATTTATTCGTCTTTATATTTCCACATTTATTCATTTTAATTAATTTAACTCCATATGCTACATCATCATCTGATGATGATTATTATTATTATTATTATTATTATTATTATTATTATTATTATTATTACAATTACATTACAATTCATAAATATTTTTAGGGTATTTATTGCAATTTAAGGTGGGGTGAAAATAATGTGGACCGGTGCTCAAGTCCTTTAAAATATGACTAAAGAAAAACTCCACACATGATTCAAGATAAGATGAAGTTTCAACTTTATTTGTTGCTGATGGGTAATTTATTTTGACATAACTATCAAAAACAATGTTCCATATAAAAAAGTCTGACAGGCTCAAGAAAGTCACCAGTGCATATAATTTTGGCAGAACTTTAGGCAAGTAGCAAAACAATCACTGTCATCATCATCATCAATGTCATAACATCGTGATCGACCAATAATTACGGCCTTCTTTCTACCTCCCCCAGCATTCAGGAGGCCGTAGTTTTAGCAACCTATTTTTAAGTTGCCTATTTATGTTGGCAGAAGCAAATCTGGGCCAGTGGCCATTGGACTAAACGTTAAACACACAATGTGACAGACGGGAGCACTCGGAGATAGCGGCTTGTGCTTTGTTTATATTTGGCTGGTACTCCTGCTGTCCTGCTGGCCATGTCACAGTCAGCAGCATTCTTCTATAATGCCTTGAAAGCACTTCTAACAAATAACCAAAGATAACAGGAGCCTATAGACACGCTAGGTGAGGCTTTAATACTTATTATAAACCAGAAAACAAAACTTGGTATTCTTGAGTCCAAGTTAGAAAGTTGCTTGTTTGGCTGAGGTCTAAATTGCCCAACTTTGCTCAGTTATTTATCACTTTACTCATCCTCAACTTTACCTAAAGTGAGACACTACGAGCAAAAGCGCTGAGCCTCGTGCAAGAACATTTTCTTATTCTTAACTTTCTCTTACTTGTACCATGGGCTTGTACGAGTATGCCGTGTCAGATTCAGCAAACACGTTGACCTTATTATGTGCAGAGACAAATTGACCTTCAGTTAGTGCATAACTTAAGTCGTTTCTCAGTTTGAGATGTTCATATTGATTTTGTAGTGTCATACAATAGCATCAATGGCCAATTTAAGTAATGATGATATTGTTAGTCTGTGTGAGAGTTGACTAATTGCACATAATACTACGACAGGTCTGGACCACTTGTAAATTGTGTTTGTACCAAAGAGAAAATTAAAAATATGAGAAATGTAAAAAGTTCTCCTAAATCCTTTTACAAGCCAACTGTTTTCCAGCACTGAGATTTTAGGCTATTTTGCTTCCATAACATGTCTTCTTTCAGACTAGTGGAAAGAAAATACACATTTAAATGTTTATTTTACAACAGTTTGTCTATTTACAGATTTCTCGTAAATTCCCCAGAAGTTAGGATTAGGTAATGCCTCATTTGCATATTTAAACATAACATGTCAGAAAACTTGCAATACAAAAAAGTAATTGTCTTACTGTTAGTAATCAATGTTTCATGCTAATCTAGGATATTAGTTTTACCCTATTTACCAGGAGCATCTTACAAAACATATGGAATTTTAATATATATATATATATATATATATATATATATATATATATATATATATATATATATATATATATATATATATATATATTCTGAGACTCTGAGCCAGAAATCTCCATTTGAGTAGCACTTTCCAAAAAAGTCTTTCATACCAAATACAATAATTTTATGAAATTCATACACACCATTCACACTGGCACTGTCTCTGTTATTGTTATCTGTACTTTGCATGTTGTGCTGTTTATTGTTTTTAATGTGATTTATTGTGATATGTATTGTGATTTACTTTGTTGTGTTTTATCTGACCTGTGAAGCCTAAGGCAAATTTCCACATTTGTGGAAAGCAAATATTATTTAAAAAAAAGGATTTATGTCTTAATGTAAATAATCAACTGGGGGAGTAAAATGGTGGTCTTTCAGTCAGGAAGGTTTTCATGTTCTCTGTCTGACTCGTTCAGGTGGGGAGTTGTTATTAGCCAGCTGTTCCCAGGACTGCCTCATCAGAGTGTGGAGGCTGTGTGCCAAGTCTGGGACAGATGCCCACACAGAGGACGATCACACCATCATCAAAATGAAAGAGGACATTTTTGAAGTGAAGGAGCGAGGTGAGCGGTCCGCGCAGGCTTGATTAATAAAAAGAGCGCTAATTAACAAATGAATAGACACACTTTTTGATGGTATAATGGCACATGGTGGTTACCGACCTCCGTAAAAAACTCAGCTTGTGTGTGTTTGTGTTAATGTGTGTTTACCTTTATCTGAGTGACACATACTTAAGCACATTCAGAAATACATACTTAATCAGCTACTTCACATTATAAATCTGATATCTTTAGAACAGTCTTCATGTGGCCTCTCTGTGTTCCTGCTACAGATGTGTCCTCTGTGTTTGCTGTGTCTCTTGAGACGGTCCTGGCAGGCCATGAGAACTGGGTCTATGGAGTCCACTGGCAGCCTCCTCTGTACAAAGGTACCTTGATCAGGGAAGGGATTGGTCATTACTCACAAAAGCTTCAGATAATTGGCAGTAGGGTCCTGCAAAAATCTCAAAGTAGTGCCATCGCCCAACACGTCACTTATTCTGTTTTTACGGCCTGTGGAAGTAAATAGGCTGGCTTGCATGCTAGGCTGAGGGACATTGTTTGTCTCCCCTTGTCTTACAATGCTCCTGATTAGAAAAGGCAGTGACAATTTCAAAGCAAAAAGGAAAAAAACAGTGTGAAAAGTTATTGGCTTAATTAGCTCTCAAGGGAAAAGCCTGATGGATGTGCTAAATCTTCTCTTTAAACTCTGGTTGCCTTAAAAGCTTATTACATCAAGACCACTTCACACCCAGCCCAGCTTTTGTGTACATCACACATTGTTATATTTAGACGCATCCAGTAAGTAAAGCTGCTCAATTATGAGGGCAAAGGTAGTTGCAATTATTTTGCTCAATATTGTAATCCCATTCATATCAAAATATTTTTTTCATCTTCACAATTTATGATTATTATGAATTTATTATAATAGTTAGAATGACATGATACCATGCATCCTAATACAAATGAATCTCTTCATAATTCCCTAAAATAAAATACTAGGGTTGTCAAAGTTAACACGATAATAATGCGTTAATGCAAATTCATTTTAACACCATTATTTTCTTTAACACATTAATGCAATCAATCTTTCTTTTGTAGCAGGCTCAGTTTTAAGGCTAGAGTGAAGATATGAAACTATCATATGAAACTAGAAAACCTAAAGAATGTATTTGTAACAACCAGGTCATACTAGCTTGTTGCGAAGGAGGTTGAATAACGCTCCAAACTTGTGCTAAATTTTGGCGAGGAAACACTGTCATGGCCATTTTGAAAGGGGTCCCTGGCCTCTGACCTCAAGATATGTGAATGAAAATGGGCTCTATAGGTACCCACAAGCCTCCCCTTTTTCGACAGGCCCACTTTGTGGTAATCACATGTAGTTTGGGGCAAATCATAGTCATATTGACACACTGACACAATGACAGTTGTTGTTGCTTGTTGAGGTTCAGCTGCCATGTTATGATTTGAGCATATTTTTTATGTTATATACAGTACCTGTGAGAGTTTCTGGACAATATTTGTCATTGTTTTATGTTGTTAATTGATTTTCAAAAATAATTATATTCATAGATTAGTATTTATCACTACCATGAGTATTAAATACTACAAATCTCCCTTTAATAATTTTGAACAAAGTAAAACTGTGGGATTAATTTGCGATTTATTAATTTAATCATTTATCAGCTCTATAAAATACTGCTACACACCCCTTGCAGTTAGTCTTTGTAGGAAAAATGTAGCCTGCAGCTCCCACTGTATTTGTGAAGATAAGTTACCCAGGCAACCTAAGTCTTTTTTACCTGTAAACACATGTAAAAAGCACAGATCTTGATTTGATGCATCAGAGCAGGCATCCTAAATATAAACTATATATATAAATCAGTATCTTATGCTACCGATTTCAGTAAGTGGTAGAGACAAAAGCATGATTGTGATTAGTGTGCAACCGTAAAAATGAATTATAGAAGATCACAAACCATCAGCCCAATAATTGACTGTCCACTATTATTGACTATGTACTGTATCCTGCTGCTGTTTGGGTTTTCAGTGTCTCCTCGTCTCCCCCCACAGGTGGTGAGCTGCAACAGCCTCTAAGTCTGCTCTCTGCCTCCATGGACAAAACCATGATCCTCTGGGCTCCTGAGGAGGGATCTGGAGTCTGGGTGGAACAGGTGAGTGTTGACTTGAGCACAACGAGGGTGTCCAGATACACAGAGCCTACACACACACATACACATGGTATCAATCATTCTCTGCAGGGAACGCTGGGTTTGCACACAGACCCACACACCAATTTCCTACTCTATTTCTGCTTGCTTCCCTTTCAGTAGCTCTTGACATGATCCAGAAGCTTGAGCCCTCCCTCAGTATTCTCTCTCCTCGCTGTCAGTGCCCCTGCGTCGGTTTCCACTCTCCCTGACATTGAGGTGTCAGGAATAGAAGTGATAGACAGTGATGAAGAGTCACCGAGCCTAGCGCACCACTGTGAGTTTAGACAAGCAGAGGTTGACCTCCCCTATCTTCCCTTCTATCACTCACTCACACCAAACCCCCTCTTTTACGGCCCATTCCCCAACACATCTGACACGGGATGGAGAGGCTTCTGGAAGACGTGTCATAGCCTCTGCCTCCGCCTTTCTCATTATTTTTTTCTTTCACTCTTGACTCCCGCCTTCCATCATTTTCTGTCCTCCACCTCGTCTTTTTCTCCACAACTTGCCTCCCTTTTTCCCCTCCCTTCTCGTCTCCCCCTCACACATTATCTCTGTCCTGCTTTTCCTTTCGCTCCCCTCTGCCTTGTCTCTCTGAGCTCCCAACAGCTGCTGTTGTGCCAGAATGAGGCTATATTTAACACAAGTGTGGATGGTGAAGGAAAAGCAGTTTTATGCCCATCTGCCCCACAGCTTTTGTATATACAACTTCCAAATTCTCAGGTGGTTCAGGAGTGCCTCAGATTACCTTTCCACGTACCTGACAGAAACAACACGTACTCGTTGGCAGACTTGCAAAAACATCAGGCACAAACATAGACCTGCTCACACACGCAGAATGTATCCCACGGTGTGAGCACACCACAGAGGCTCCCAAATAAAAATGGCTCACCTCGCCACGGCAGGCACCTTGAGTGAGATCACACTCCGAGGTGATGAGAAAGATTCCACACTTGATCAGTTGCATTTTTGCGCCTTTGATCTCATCATTCATATCCACCAGTGACGAGCAACAAAGACCACAGAAAGGAGCCACCATGAAAGTCTCGGTTCTCCTCCTCTCTGACAAAGGGGCGATGATTAGGGCCCGAAGCCAGAGCCGATCCTTGTCACATATTCTTCTCAGTATTGTTAGAGACAAAGGTGGTCAGTGGAAATGAAAAGCAGCAGTAGGCATTTGAAATCATGTCTGGTGTGGCCAATCTCCCTCCACAGCTCAGGCCTTTCTTCTTGATGCCAAAAATAAAATGAACCCCTACCTGAAATAACCTTTTTGTTGAATGTGGAAGTGCGTTTCTCTCCTCCTCTGTTTCTGCTCCTTCTGACCTGTTTTTTTTGTTTCAAACGAGAGAGCCAAACCCTTTGAACTGACAGGTTCCCTGCCTACAAAGGAAGCTTAACCTCTGAAGCACACACAACAATGAAATGCTAGTGAATGAAACTATATTTACATTTTCTTCTCATCTCTACACTTACAGAAGGCCTTTGGTCCTTTTTTTGAGTGTTTTTTCCCTCCATAATCTGAACAGGCCTCACAAAGGCTTTTCTGTGGGACGCTTAAGTTATTGGCAGAGCAGATTCCGCAGCGCTAACTGACCAGCCGTGTGTGTCTTAATTAGCCAATTTTTACAAAGAAGTGCTCCACTTCTTCATGCTGATTAGAGTAATTGGTGAGATTTAATGGAGAGCAGGGTTAGCAGTGGGGTGGCCGGGGCCCACTGCTGCGTAAAGCACGTCTTACTAACGAGACACACTGGTAATTAACATCTCAGACTGACCACAGCAGGCCACTGCAGTGCCTGGAGGGATTGTCAGTTTGTGTGTCTGTGTGTTTGTGAGTTTGAGAGATAACCTATTTTCAGACCTCGGCTTGTGTGCTCTCCTCAAGATACACTTGGCTGCTTGGCAGATGTAGAAGGCACTAAATCCAAAATTAGTTAATATTTTTGAATAATGTGTATGTGCATGTTTAGGTGGCAGAAAGACGTAACACCATGCTGAAAAGTAGTGTTTTGCTGCCCTCTCTGGTCAAAAGTTTCAAGTCTGTTTCACCTCTGATCATCACTGATAGGTGTGGTTGGCTGTGGACAGAAGTGTGCTCTGTTGAACTTGTAACCCAACAGAGATATCACTGGTTCCTGGAGTCCACCTGTGTGTCACTGCATGGAGAAGAACCGGTAGAGAAAAGTTAAAGGGGACCTTTTATGCTTTTTCTCTTTCCATTAGTGTGTTATGTAGGTTTTTGTGTATGTAAAATGTCTGCGAAGTTACAAAGCCCAAAGTTCATGCCAAAAGGAGTCACTCTCCCCCACAGAAACACTGCTCCTGAACTGCCTGAAACACCTTGCTTGAAGTCCCACCTTTTCCTCTGTAATGTGGTGATGTCACCAACTAACGGCTGGTTTGGCATGCCCTCAAGCAAAACTAGTTAGAGCAGAGTTTGATTTGGTTAACCAGTCGCAACAGAGTGGGCCAGCTGACATAATCAGAGCAGACCAGACTTTTCGGGAGGGCAGGGCAGGAGGTCAACTGGTGTTTCAGACAGAGGGTGAAAAGAGGTGCTGCAGCAAAGTGAACATTAAAGCATGTAAACATGTAGAAACTCAAACAATTAGTATGAACCTGAAAATAAGCATAACTCTTTAAATCAGTGGAGCTCAGCAGAGATTTACAGTCATGGCACTCTTTAACCTTAACACCTGAGAATGGGTTATTTGTTGATTTCATCTAGTGCTAAAATTACAATCATAAGAAATGAACAACAGTTTTAATAATTGATTGTTTAGAGCTACTCAATATTTTTACATTAACAGTGAATGGAGCTATTGCGTGTAATGTGAAATGTGTCGCTCATAGTGACAAAAGTACAGAGGATATTACTGAAAAGGTTTAGAGATGTGGATAGCAATTCAGAGGCTATTTTAAGTCTTGTATTGAGCCAAAGGCCACACATTGCTTGTTCTACCATGTCAGATGTGAGGATTGTCTGCTTTTCTTTGTTTCACGTCAATATAAATTGAATATTTCAGGGTTTTTGGGCTGCTGGCTGAATAAAACGAGAAATACACCTAAGGTTTACTTCGTTTTTTTTTGATAAAACAATTGACGATTGATTGAGACAATTTTTATAACAGACAATTAAAGTAAAGTTACGGTCCTGATGTTGTACATGTCAACATCCAGAGAAATTGAAGGGAAGCAGTCTCTGTGTGTCGTTCAGTATTTCTGTCTGAAAAGTTGATTTGAATTCCTGTACTCCACACCATATGGGTTTCCCCAACATGGCTAAGCTCATCCAACACCCATCACCTCTTTCTCTCCTTCAAAGAATGATATATGCCGTCCCTTCTGTTCCGTCCTTGTTCTGTTCCTCCCCCATACCCCCGCTGGCCAACGATAAGACTCGCCATGCATCCATATTGTTCCCCCACTCGTAAACAAGACAGATGACGCCTTTTTGCCTCTGTGAGTTTTTGCATGATTTACGGCAGGCTCTTGTGTGCAGAATTTTAAAATCAATCTGCTTAATGTTGCATCTCGTTCCCTCTCAATCTCACCATCTATGTTTATACCTGACTGTCTCTCTTTCCTGTCTGCCTGTCTCTCTCTCTCTCTCTCTCTCGGATGGCTGGAGGATTGTGCCATTCAAAGTGAAGGCGTGCCTTTATCGCTGCCATTAGTTCCGCTGTGTTTCAGCCTGCAGACAGGCGTTGTTTTGAAGGTCATTGATGACCAGCGCGAGCTCCCTGAGCAGGCCGGATGATTGAGGACACCACTTCGTTGCCACATACAGTCGACATAGCAGAGATATGTGTGTGTCTCCACTGGTGTGTTTGTGTGTTGCCTTTTAACGTGTTTGTCCAACACGTAATGTACATTGTTGTGTGTTTCTCTCGAGTCTGCCTCAGGTTACTGCTGCTGCTAAACACTCTACCTACCCGCTTCAAGAAAAGATA
The DNA here is from genome assembly GCA_947000775.1 of Pterois miles. Taxonomy (NCBI): domain Eukaryota; kingdom Metazoa; phylum Chordata; class Actinopteri; order Perciformes; family Scorpaenidae; genus Pterois; species Pterois miles. Next base: position 14,248,395 of record CAMQGK010000638.1, on the reverse strand, counting down.
ACAGGCTAAGCTGTACATCTTTCCAGATTTGAATCATTCAAGTGTGAATTTAGCACTTCTCATATTTCCTCCCAGCCAATGTCCATATCATTTAAGGCACAAGCTAATTAAAGATGGAGGAGATATGTGCTGCTAAGGGAGCAGTGTAGCACTCTCCAGGGTTGGTTCTGCTGCTATCGATTTGAATAGATCTCCTCTCTGGGCCCAGTTTACCTCCAAGGCCTCAGGGCCTGATAAAGCTTTTAATTGTTTGAATTCCTCAGTGAGGAGTTGGCCTGGTCAACAGAATACTCCCAAAGTCCTTGAGTAAACAGTTTCTCTTTGACTGGTGAAGTATTGAAGTATAAGCTCACAAGAGTGAGTAGATCGGAATGAAGTTTTCTGACATGACCGTGAATATAAATGTTTCTCCCTCTCATGCAGGACTCTTGAATTGTCCTTTTATATTTCAGGATGAAATCACATTTTTTTTTTCTTGTACAACCCACTTGCAGGTCAAAATATTGACAGTTCTCTCAACTCTGTTGCTTAAACAAGAATTTCTGTGGATTCATTTCCACATTGTTTCAAGTTATTTCTGTCTAGTACCATAATCCTGCACTGAATCCTAGCAGTTATGCAGGCAACAGGATGAGATATTAATGTTGTCTTGTTTTCTCTATTTTAGTATGTAATTTCTGTTCTTTACGGATATTAATGTCAATGATGAATGAATTCAGACTGTAATTCAGTTTTTACATTTTTAGAACGAATTAGAAGCTTTTTATTTTGCATTATGGCTGAATATTGTTCATTTTTAAATGTAATCCCCCTGTTTGCAAAAAAAAAAAAACAACTTCATGTGAGTTAGAATGTTAGAAAGCTGGTTTTCTTTTGTCACTGTAATTGGTTATTGCACTTAAATCAAAATGGGCTTTCTGGCCCAGGTAGTGATTTAAATCCACAAAATTCAATACAGAATTATCTTGACATAGAAAAACAAAGTGTCTGAGATTTGACAGGTGGTCAGAATCCTAAAGGAGTGATTTCTTTTATTTTCTAGCATTTTTTTCTGAGCTGAGAGGCAGTGATTATAGGTGTTATTTAAATTAGATTGTTTTTTTTTCCCAGTGGAAGCTCAGACCCCAAAGGCACACCGTGTCCACAGACCCGTCACTGTCTATATGATCTGCCATATGAGCGTGACGCAGGGGTCACAAGCTCCCACCCAAATCCAATTTATGTAAATCCTTCTGGGCTCTCAGGCTTTTCCATTTTCCATGATTATTTGTTTTGTGTGATATGCTGCGATGCAATTGCTTTCATTTTGTAGACAAATGAATTTCATTAGAAAAAACACAACACAGTTTATTCAGCTCTAATAAGTCCCATTTTGCATAATTTCTCATTTGACTTGTCAGCTTAATTTGCTGTTTTTTTCTGCTTCTATCCACCATTATGGGAGCTCTTAGTTTATAAGTCTTGGAGGGAGACAGATTTGAAAACTTTTCCCCTCACTTCTCTTCTTTTCTGTGTATCTATGCCTATGGTTTACACAAAACCCAGGTCTTTAACAACTAGGCTAAAGGCTCTGAATGTCATATAGGAGGAAAAGGAGGCTAAATTCATAACTCTTAAAAATACAGTAGTAGAAATAATTTATTCAGTTGCTTTTTCTCCATTATGTGGCAGTTGATCCACCTCCATGTCTTTGTCCACAGCAGAATCAGCAACTTTGACCCAGAAACCAAATGTTCTTCACCCACCTAATGCCAGATACGAGTGCGTTGCAAAGGCAGACTACTTGAAGCTGCTGATCGATAATGATCGCCCCCACAACATGTTTTTCTTTTTTCACACTAGGTACGTGTAGGGGAGGTTGGTGGCAACACTCTGGGTTTCTACGGCTGCCAGATGAGTCCTGACGGCTCCATGATCGTGGCTCACGCTTTTCATGGAGCATTACATCTCTGGTGCAAAGATCAAGACAAAGAGGTGAGCCTTGGTTACTCTTGAACTTTTTAATCAATGTAATGCCTGTATTTTTATAGTTTGTTCAGTTACAATACATGTTTAAATTAGTTAGTTAAAGTAAGTACATTGCAATTAGTCACACCAAGTATCCCGTCTGTCACTCAATTTGACTGGCTTTGCATGTGTCTTTGTTGGGTGTCCCCGAGAGAGAGTGGGGGTATGAAGTCACAATGTAAGTTCAGAGATAACCACATTTCAATTACGCTGGCCTGGAAGGTAAATTTAAAGTTCAGCACAAACCTGAAGGTGTTGATGACTAATTCAGATGTTTCAAAGGAGATTGACTTCTCAGACAGCAGCAGCTAAATTATAATCGCCCCCTGTCATGCAGTTGCCAATCATTCGTAGAAGTGATATGTATGCAAAAGGGGATTTAGCTCAGCGTTCTCAGTGTTGTAAACTGATTGCAATGCTGTCTGACCAGGGACAATGGAGACCTGGGGTTGTGATATCGGGTCACTTTAATGCAGTCCAGGACCTGAGCTGGGACCCTGAGGGTGAGTTCATCCTCAGCGTGGGCTCAGACCAGACCACCCGACTCTTCACTCCGTGGAGGAAACAAGATGCCAAACAGGTAAAACAGACACCTATAACATGTTGATGTAGAAGAAAAATTGCAAAGCTGATTATAGCTCAAAATTAGTGACAGTATATCAACCGTGTGAGACCCACAATAGACCAATTTTTGTCATTTTTAGTGGCGTACAGGTCTTAAGGGAGAGCTATAATGAGGTCAAATTAAAAAAAGAAATGGGCACTATATGAAATAGCACCTTGGGACTAACATCATCACACATGAATACAGTCAGGCTCATTGAAGTCTCATTGGATCCACAAGAGTCTCAGCTTTCCAGTGATACCCAATTTATATAATTCCCAGACTCTTTAAGGAATTCAGCATGCTGAAATATTCAAATATACTTTTTTTCAATATTAGGTGAAAATATCACATTTATACTGCATTAAAAAACTGCTTGTTTTTTCCCCTAAACTGCATATGATTATGTAAAGGGGAGACTCGTGCGAGACCCATTTTCATTATCATATCTTGAGGTCAGAGGAAAAGGGACCCCTTTGAAAATGGCCATGCCAGGTTTTCCTCACTAAAATGAAGCCTAATTTACCTAGCGTTCCTGAGCCTCCTTCCCAACAAGCTAGCATGGCATGGGTGTTACTAATGGATTCTTTAGCTTTCTTAGTATCATGTGATATCACTCTAGCTCTAAAATTGAACCTGTTACAGCCTCTGAAAGACCATAAAGTTGGTGGGTCTCAGGTGGTTAAAATGTTTTATGTGATTGTGCATAGTTAGGAATTAGCTTAGAATGAGCCGTTCATATCTACATAGGGAGCGGGTCCTCTTCACAGAGTCCACCATGTTACTCTGCCATATTTCTACAGTAGCCCAGAGTGGACAAATCAAACGCTTGCTCAACAGAGAGCCTTTTGCGTTTTTGCATTACGTTAAGGCCACCGTAGTTTTCGACTCACTTGTGAAGCTGTAGTCACATGAGCCACAGAGTGCAGAACCGTGGTACCGCCAGCCGCTGTCTGATTTCCGTTGCTCCTAAAGTAGTGTTACTTTGGTAAGGATGACCTCTGAGCGATATGAATGACGTTACTGCGGTTCGCACCAGTTTTATCACAATTGTGAGAAAGGAAGGAGTGAGTGGAGGGGCATTCAGTTGATTGCAGTCTGCAACCACACCACTAGATGCCACCAAATCTTACACACTGTACCTTAAAATCATCACATGGTAAGAATACTAATAATTCATCACATTGATGCAAATTGTCTATACATTTAATATTGCCATAAAGCAGTCCTGTTCAGTGATGCAGCATTACCCACAATTGCCTAATGCAACTAAAGCTATTAAAGGGATAGATACCCTGGTATAAACAACATAACAAAATCTCACAGCCTATATCTTCATATCATTCACTCCTATCTGGAATAATAGGAATACACTGCTACTATAACACACACACATCACAGTTAATTATACATAAAGAAAAGGAGACATTTTAGTGATTTACGGTAAGTAAAACACTGCTATTGCTGATTTTCCTCTTAATGAAATGAGCTTTTAGTGTAGATGTAGAGCTACCATGCCACATTTCTTTATTCATGAGATACCGGTAATTTAAAAGAGAGCGTTCACACACCTGGCATCAACATGTCGACATAAGGATTTAGGCTTCTCTATTTCTTCTTGTCCCCAGGCTGAGCAGTAGTTACTTAGTATGCTTCCCCTCTCTCAACACTGGCCAGTTGTATTAACCTTTGTGGGGTATAGTCGGCACCTGATATATAGTCTACTTGTCAAGTTTGCTAAAATATGTTTAGGCTCTGTCTCTGATTGAATTTTAGTAGGTTGTGACTTAATAATAAAGAGTTTCTTAGAAGTGATTTATTTTCGAGGGAAGAAATCAAGACTTGAGATACATGAGCTGAGTGGTCATACTGCAGAAAAGTCTTCACCCACATCTTTCTTCACCTCAGGTTTATCCAGATGATATTGTTAGGAGTGGAGTAAAACATGCCAGTTTGGCATCCAGTTCGAAATATAATGAAGTTTCCAGTTTTCATTACATTATTGATAATGCCAGTTTGGAAAGCTCCCCTACAATGGCACCGCCTTTCTTAAACTGGAAATGTTTCATCTAAACAGGAGAATCAATGTTGTATTTGGCTTCCTTACAAACGGCTGGATGTAGGGCCAAGAAATGCAGCTCCACAACATCAGAGATCCATTGAAACGCTGGCACATGCAGCTGGTTTGGATCCTCATGAACAGATCTGCATCTTTCTAATACCTTACTTATGCCTTATTCATTCTGCAGGCCACCTGGCATGAAATCTCGCGTCCACAGATCCACGGATACGACATGCAGTGTCTGGCAATGGTTGGAAGGTTTCAGTTTGTGTCGGGAGCTGATGAGAAGGTCCTGCGAGTGTTTCAAGCACCTCGTAATTTTGTGGAGAACTTTGCTAACATCTCTGGGACCTCAAGAGAAAAGCTGTTGACATCTTGTGTGAGTCCCAAACTAAATTACCATCTATTATTATAGTTTCAAGTTATTTTTATTACGTAAGTAGAGCTAGTCAAGTGATTAAATCCATGACCTTTAGAGTTGTTTGTCTAAAGATGAAGTCTCACTAAAACTTTCTTTGTAGTCTCACTTTGTTTTGCAACCATAAAGTCTACTGCCCACTCCGACATGGTTATTGATGTATGTGTGTCTCTGTCCATTCATTTATCTGCTCATTGCCAGGACTCTGCCAGCCTTCCAGAAGGAGCCAGCACACCTGCCTTGGGGCTGTCCAACAAGGCTGTATTTCAAGGTAAAATACTTGCTCAGCTCCCCATGCAAGTGTTTCAGCGTTCAGGGTCGGGGGCAAGTTTTATCTGATGATCAGTTTTCATGAGCTCCATGCCTTAGCTTGAAACAGCTTATTAAATTGAAGGTTTGTTTAGTATTTTCACTCCTTTTGATATAATGCAGTGGTTCTCGAACTGTGGGGCCAGAGGCATGACAGGTGGAGCATTAAAAAAAGAGAGATCGTAATTATTTCCAATATATTTAACAAAATATTCTGCTTCAGTCCATATTTTTCGTTGTTTGGCCTTTCGAAAACAACAGTTTTGTTGTGGTTAAAAACTGTTTTCTCTCCCGCGAGCACCTGAAATCGGGCAGCTTAGCAGGAATCTAATGTGAAAATATTTCTTCCTCCAAAGGGGGAAATGACAAAAAGGGTTTGAGAGCCGCTGATGTAATGTAATATTCAAATAGTCAAATAGATTTACAGAAATGTAATTTTTTTATTTACAGGTGACCTTGCCCCAAAAAACAGTGAAGAAGAGGGGCAGTTCAGCAGTGTATCAGATCAATACCAGGAGTCTTACTTCCACCCACTCATCATGACTGGTACTGTAATGCTGCAAAAATACATTTTTCCAACAAAACATGGTCTTTTCTACGATTTAGTAGTCATCTCAGTAAAGCCTCATTTAATTTAAATCTCCCGGATAAATTATTTTAGAGCCAAAATGCATCCCTGTCTCCTCCACAGTCTGATAGCCTGATTCATATTCCTCATTGCCATCCACTCAGCAGCCTCAGAGCACATTTAAGAGTTCCAGTCTGCCTGTCGCTAGATGTTCTTATAAAAGAGACAATTAAATGTGGCCAGACGGACAGTTAGCCATTATGGCTCAGACCATGCTATACCGCCACAGTGCCCGAGGTCTGCTGGAGGCCGATGGTATTACAGCAGGAGACGGGATGAGAGGAAAGGGGTGGTGGGTGATATAAGAGGAAGAAGAGGTGTCAGGACAAGGTGATGTGAGAAGCGGGAGCGGAAATGGCATGGGGTAAATGTGTAGAGAGGACATAGAGGTACAAAGTAGAGAAACTAGTTGTAGGAAAGGGGCAGATGGGAAATGGTTGAGAGCCAAACGAAGAGAACGTAGCATGGTGCTTAAAAACCCCTGGGCTAGAGGGTGTCAAGGGCTGTCATCAGCATGATTGAAGCCACTCCTTAATCTGCAATGCTAATTAGAAAGCAGGCTTATGTGATTGCGAAGTTTAAGTATCGATGACCCCGGGCTATGTAGGGAGCAGCCAAGTGCGGAGACGGTTGTTAACAATGCATTTTCTCTAGTTTGATTGGCTTCCGCAGGCAAGGAGACAAATTAATAATTAGGCAGAATGGGAAGCCGATGACCAACAAGAAAAACACAAGGAGGGTAGCTTTCATTTACATGCAACATGAAGGCAGCGCAGGCTGTTGCAGAGCCTGCGATGTGAAGGAGAGGATTGGCACCGGGCTAGGGTTGATCCCCCTCAAAGCTAGCAGCCGTTAAGAATCGGAGATAAAGCTGCGGTTGTTTCAAAATAGCTTTTTTGGGAAAAGCGGCAAGTTGCAGGGCTGAGGATTTCATGCATGCTAAATGCTAAAAGAGGCTGTGTGTGAATGTGAGAGAACATTGTCTCCAGGCGATCAGTCGTGTTCTCAGTCTACCATGTAGTTTTTACTTCACTTTACTTTCTGTCTCTTTTTATGGTACTTAGTCTGTATTTTTTCCCTTTTTAACTTGTAAGCCTGTCACATACACACATTGAGGATCCTATCTATCACTCTCTGGGTTCACAGAACAGGGATTTAAAAGAGGGAAATTATAATAGCCATTTGGGTGTAATCCTCATTTAGTAAGTATTTGAATTTTGAAACAGCTCAGTTTTCAGGGGCTTGCAAATGACAGTAATGTAAAGATTTTATAGTTAACAGAGTGTGTGTTTTTTGTGTGTGTGTAGAGCCCCCACCAGAGGATCATCTTCTCCAGAACACACTCTGGCCTGAGGTCCAGAAACTGTGAGTATCCAAATGTCTCGCTGTTAACAGCATATCCAAACCCTCTCAGCTTGTCTTTAGTTTCATTTACCTGCTGGTACAAACACTATCCAGAGCCCTGAGACATAATACAATAACAATCTCCACCACATATCTCCTTTTTATACACTTCCTTTCCCTATAAAGACATCAGAGTTTCCGTATTACTCCTAATGAGGTAGCATTTCCAGATGGAATTGTGTTTGTTTGGTTTTGTCCAAAGGGTTTATTGCAACTGAAAATGATGAACTTCCCGGAGCCCTTGGTTGTCTCCCTGCTTGTATTCATCAGCCAATCAGCATCCAGCTTCTTGTCATCCCACGGGCCTCTTCTCTAGGCTGAATCTATTGCCTCCATTTGTGGCCAATGTTAAATCCATTTACCTGTCAATCCGCCATAAACATGACATATGGTGTGGCCGTTTATTCGAGGTGTGGGCATTGTGTGTGTTGAAAAGCATTTTTCTACCTCCATTTGGCTTCACCCCCTTGAATCATTTAGTGCATAATAGAAACATTAAAATGAGTAAGTGGCCGAATTATTTTTGTGGCATAAATAATACTCTCAGCGTTGTGGCCAAATTGCCGCAGCGTTTGAAAGCTTCGTAGTTGGGGAGGAATTTCTCTCCATTGAGTTGCAGGCTGTGATTTCACTTTGTTGACTCGTTGACATTTTAAAACAAGCAGGTGATCGTCGGCAAACTAAAAGTAATTAGGCTGCGAGTGATTAGCTGGAGCATCATCATTGTTCATCTCTGTCAGCGGGAGAAGGACCAGTCATCGCAGATCAGTATTTTAATTTCACACTCTGTCTGCTTATTTACCTGTCAGCAAGCAGCGATGGCTTGAGCCTGGAAGCTTGTCAGGGAAGAGAATACTTAATTTACTGTCAGACTGGGAGCGCTGTCTTTGTTGTTGTCCCCCTCCCTTCACCCGTCTGTCTTTCAGATCCCGTCTGTCCTTCCACATATTCAGTACGGCTGTTAGCTTGAATTCTGTTCATGATTAATGTCTGTATGATTGTCCTCCTCTGTCTCCTCCAGGTACGGCCACGGTTTTGAGATGTTCTGTCTCGCTTCAGACAGCTCCAAGGCGGTGGTGGCATCTGCCTGCAAGGTCAGTGTGATAAGATCGAGCCCACATACAACCACCAACCCCCCCAGCCTCTGCAAAGGGCATTAGATCAGAAAGGAGAGAGCATCATGACATATTTACTCTGCATGCTCATATTCACACACACAATCAGTCAGGTATTGATAGTACTTACCTTGTGCCAACCTTGATTGCAGACAAACACAGCTGTTAGCCATCGCAGATGAGTTTCTGTCTTCCTATGGCATACAATCACTCCGCTTCAATTTGAATCACTTTCTTTATAACTCACCCGCCTTTTCACACTGTATTCCTCCCCTTTTGCTCTTCCCTTCATCTCCTGTTTCTTCCGACTGTCTTTTGCACTGCATCTCTTGCCTTTATTCCTTCCTTTCCTCACAATTATAGCCAGCCTCATCTGTCAGCCTACATATACGTCTTTCTTTCTAAACAAACAAGCAAGCAAACTTTCTATACCAGTTTGACAAACTGAAGTGCCAAAGTGCGTTACAGGAAGAAGAAAAGGCAAAAAAGGGAGATATGCATAGAGTTAGATTCTGCACAGTAGTGCTCAGGGAACTGGAGCTATGGTATCAAGGTCCTGCACGCACCCACCGTAGCCAATCGCAAGCAGAGCACGGCCGCAGCTTGTTAGCATGAACCACTTAGCTGCTACGTCAGCACCATGGTAGCTATTTGCCTTGAAAGATACACTACTGCTAACCATAATATCTCTATAACATTTATGATCAAATTGTCATGTTCTATTAATTTATACTATTACGATTACTTGTGATGATTATTGAAAGTTAAAGTTAGGCCCTGTTCAGACCTGGTAATAACCTGTGTCCTCAGTGATCCGATCTCAAGTGGACGGCTTTAAGTAAGGCGTTTCACACCTGGCATTAGAATGCGTCTCTATGTGCGTCTTGAGTGACCACCTCTGATCAGATCTCACTTTCCTGCTCTGTATGCCAATAAACACGTAGTACACACATGGCCAATACAGCAGACGTGGGACGTAATATTACAGGAATGTCATTAGTAATATCCTATATATTCATGAATTTGGGTACATTTTATGAACATTAAAATAAAAGACTATTGTACCAGTGGTCCCCAAGGACCTCCATGCTGCCTTTGCAAGGCAACAGCGGGGTACAGAGCTTCAGAGAGCTGGGAAGGAGAGCAATTAGGCAGCCGGACGGATTGAAGAAAAAACACTAACACATCATAAACAGTATGATAATAATGCACTTCTCATGCCTAGTCTGATAGTCTGTAGATTATGTAACCTATAAACAAGTTATATTTTAATAAAATACAGTTATACTGACAGGATACAGTAGAGCACAGGCCGTTTCCATGCTGATAAGCACTTGCGTCTGCCTTTTCACCTGAGGAGTACAGAGACCCCGCTGATCCAAGCAGGACGTCAGTTGAGTAGGCGGCCCTTAATGTGGCCCAGGACACATTCATGTACACACTACTAAAAGAATGTGGCCGTATGTGGCCCAGACCACCTCTGAATGTGGTCTGAAAGATCCAATCTTAATGTGTCCTTGATGTGTCTTGTGTGCGTTCACACTTGTACTTAAAACTGTCCACTTGTGATCTGATCACTGAGGACGCATGTTTATACCAGATCTGAACAGGGCCTTTTCTGTCGTGCAATACCCAAGCCTCCAGCTCTGCGACTACTCCACTCAGAGCTGCTGTCAATCACGACATCTCACCCCGTTTTTGTAGCATCAAAAACCTCATTAAAACCAAACATCAGAAAAATTAACACTTGAACATACATCAGTTTGATGACAACTACCTAAAATAAGAGAAACCATTTTTGGGAAAAATTAATTTGACATGTACTTTGACTTGTTAGTTTGGTCTATTCTCTAACATGGAGGTGGTGGGGTTTATGACGTATACTGCAGCCAGCCACCAGGGGGCAATCCAGATGTTTTGGCTTCACTTTTGGGGAGGTCATGTCATCCATCTTTATATTCTATGGTTTAAATATGCTTTTAAAAGGTTATGTATTTATTCTCTGTAGATAAACAAATCTATCTCGTCTTTCCAGGCATCTAAAGCTGAGCATGCAGCAATTCTGCTGTGGAGTACAGCTACATGGCGTCAGCTGCAGACACTACCGTGCCACACGCTCACCGTCACCCAGATGGCTTTCTCCCCCGATGCACAGCTCCTATTGGCTGTCTCCCGTGATCGCACCTGGTCTTTATGGAGACGGAACCTGCCTATGCCTGAAAGTCCAGGTGAGACAGGGGAAGGAGTTGTCACTAATAAGGCGGGTCCACCTTAAAAAGACTGTATCATTTATTTTGCTTTCTAACACAGTACAGTTCAGGATGAGATAATAGTTTTTCATGGTGCTTTGCAAATAAATTTAGCTTGATTAAAAATTTGTTTGAGTGAATTGCAAGACAAAGAGACAATATTAGACAATACTGGAGCCTTACTAGCAGAGCTCCCTAAACAAATTAAATTAAATAAGGTAAACCCACTGAGCAGATTTGTTCCAAATCAAATTTCAAGTCAAGCTGGCCTGATTAGGAGGAGTCCCCTAATTAATACTACGAAGAGCCAAACAAGTGATGCATCAACTGAGTAGTCCAAAAAGGAGCTAAGAAAAGATTATTTATTAAATTAAACCATGTTTTCTCTGCAGATTTATGCAAATTGACCGCAATTTGAATTTCACTAACTTCCCCCTATAACAAACGTTAATATCTTTATTGCATGTAACACTTAGGATAGAAGGTACAGGAAGGCTTTGCATGAGCACGAGGGCTTTCAGATGGACACTAACTACACAGAATACAACAGATGCCTTCCAGTATTCAACCTCATTTATTGTCAGAGGGCTTGTCATTATAGCAAAGTTGCAACGGATTGCAATAGCCCATCAAAATTGTGCTTGCGTGCATATCATGTCAGTATCAAGATGAAGACGGAAACTATCAACACTGTAAATACATTTCTGGAGCTGTGTAACTGCTGTTTGAAGAAATATAAACATATTGGTAGTTTAGTGGCTTGTTCTCAGCCTTTAGTTTGACTTCAGGCTCCTGGAGCCAGATATGCACACACCCACAACAATACAGCCTTTCTTATTTTTGACATATTGCAAGCATCAATCTTAAAGCCTGTCTTTGTAGCCCTCTATTGCTCATATAGTCTTGTTTTGCTTGACCTTTGACCTTTTCTAGTCTTAACTCAGTGGCGGTGACATTAATGGTTAGAGGAACAGATTTGTTTCTGGAAGGTCTCCACTGTCAGCATCCACATGGACTGAGAAATGAATTAAATCCTCTCTAGAGCCAAACCCTAAATACTAATGTGGAACTCCACTTCTCATATTATAACTATAACTATTTGCATATGATTTGAAAGGTTAATACACCACTTTCTTTTGACTGTGGTAGAAACAAGAATCTCATCCTTGTTGTCTGCACATGTCAATGTGGTACAAAATTCCCCTTATTATATAATTTCTCTGATATACTTCCTCTACCATCATGAGAATTTCTGTCCTGTTCAGTATCCATTTCAGCAATTTTCTTATAATCTAATCCATTTGTTAATCCCTTTTATATATTATCAATATGTTATTGTTTGAACAACATAGATTAGAGATTTTAAAAAATAAAATGACCCTTTCTAAAACTTAAAACCACTTATTGCGGAATAACATCCATCCTCTGTTTGCCACTGCTTATCCAGGGCTGGGTTGCAGGGCCAGCAGGCTTAGCAGGGAATTCTAGATGTCCCTCTCGTCAGCGATGTTTTTCATAATAACAGTGCAGAGTAAAATGTAAGGATTAAAAAAAAAATCCTCATCTCTGATTGGCTATTCCTTCTCTGAACATACATGTGATAATCATGTGAGAGTAGCTCTTAAAGTGATAGTTTGGGTGGTTTGAAGTGGGGTTGTGTGAGGTACTTATCCATAGTAGGCGCATTACCTACAGTAGACAGCGGTTGACACGCCCCCTGCTCGGAGAAACAGAGTAGAGTATCGGTACCAGAGCAAAGTTATAAAGTGCGGTGGATGGGGCTGGCATAAAACACATATTTTAGCCACCTGAAAGAAAGGCACATCTAAAAATATATGTTTAATTGAAAACTATATTGACGGTATATTGATATATTGACTTTTTGTGAAATTGAAACTTATTTATACTGTTTTTGTCGTGAGCCTGTTAGTTTTGGTGAGAGCATAGATAAGTTCAATTTTTAATTCAGTTCCCAGTCAGAAAGGAGAAGGGCCGTCTGACAGCGATATATTATAAATGTACAGTTAAACTGTATTGCTTTGCTTCGGCATCGGTACTCCTATCTATTTCTCCAAAATGGGGCCGTGCCGATCATGATCTACTGTAGGTAATACACCTTCTATGGATAAGCATGTCTTACAAACCCACTGCAAAACGCCTGAACTGTCACTTTAAAAGCTACTCTTACACTTTGCTGTAAGTAGGCGTATGAATGTTCACTATTTAGAGTACTCTTTAGAGTAATTCTTAGAGGTCTGATCAATATGGGCCCAGATTGGGTATCAGATTTGAGCTATCCACATTAAACACAGTTTCTCTGTCACTTCCATTATATCAAAACAGTTATAAACTGTCTGAAACAAACAAAAAATAAGCACTAATATCAGATCAATACTTCTGGTGGCCAATGTACGGTCGGTAGAGAAAAGGTGGGATCTGTGCATCCCCACTTTCCACTCACCTCCCCGCAGGGCCGCTGTTGTAAACAAGAGCGTGCTCCTCGAGAGTTTGTTTATATGAGAGAATCTCTGCGCCTTGACTCAGACAAATAACCCGATCCTACATTCAAGGTGAGCAGAACATGACATGTAAGCCCTGAGGATTACCTCCCACCTGCACCTGGTAACGCATCTTACGGCTCTTTTGGCAGCTCAGGATCTTAATGGGCACTGGCAGAGGCTAAGCAGTCCTGCACTCTTCTGTTCTCCTGTATAGTGGACTGCACCGAGACGGGGTTTGTGTTTGTGAGAGAGGAAGGGAGGCAGTGGAGGGTTTGGAGGGGAGGGGTCCCGTCTGTTCTGGTTGGCTGCTGAATCACTCAAGGTGATTGTGAAGAACATGCACACACACACACACACACACACACACACACACACACACAGTCACATACACACAGTCACACAGACCAGACCATACCAGGGAAGGTTAAATGAAGTCAGAGCTGATCAAACAATCCGACTCCCTCCATTCTCGCCTCTTCTGTCTCTTCTTTTCTTCTTACCTGTTTTAACCACGTCCTCCTCCCTTCCTCTTCCTCCACCCTCTTTCTCTCCGTCATGGGTCAAGCACCCAGACATCTTCACTAAGCAGACAGTGTGAACTTCCTCCCCTCCCTTTTCTTCTTTTTCTGTCTAGCCTTTTTTATGTACTGCTCTCTTATCTTCTTGATGTATTTTGCTTATTGTGTCTCGACTGAATGCACTTTGTCTATTTCTGGGCTCCATTTCTGTGAGGTCAGACTGAACAGCCCATCGTACCCCTCACTGTCATCAGATGAGAGTGTTAATGGAAGGACGTGTAACACCTGTGTCCCCCAAACAAGATGGCCACAAATACGTGTGCATTTGGTTGAGAGGGTATTGTGAGCACACAGACACGACATGGTAGTTAAGTCAGACTTGAGTGGTGACACTGGTTTTTCAGTTGTACGTGCGTACACGTTCGTGCGCGTGCCAGTGGAGAGTAGCACTGCTGTAGATTCATACACAGCCGGCTGCTACCAGCATACAAACAAGCTCTCTGGGGAAAACCAATCTGGGGTCTGAAATGACTTAGGCTAGGGAAATAAACAGCAGCAGGTCATAAACCAAAAGTGACTGAAATGGAGGGCTGGAATGAGGTTCTCTGTCTTGTTTGGTTGGTTATTTGTCACTAGGGAGAGCCTCCGTTGCTACAGAGCAGTGAGGTAGGGATCTAGACATGTGGATGTCATGCTGCAATAATCATGACACAAAGTTTTGACCACCAGCTCATCCGTCATCAAAAAGTGTGACAAAAGATACAGAGATATACAAAGATGTATGTATGTCGTGTTGGGATTGATAATAGCATTTTGAGCTTGAATTCATTCTTTATAATGATCTGTGTATTTGTATCCACGCAGAGCCCCAGTTCTCGCTGTATGCACACACAGGGAAGGACATAGCCATACACAGCCGAATCATCTGGTCATGTGACTGGAGCCCTGACAGCAAGTACTTCGTGACATCCAGTCGGGACAAGAAGGTTAGTGCTTTTAAAGTGATATAGTAATGGTTGCACATTGAGGTAGTAATGTAATGAATGCATCTTTAAGCCTCTGAGGCATCATTGTTTTTACGTTGTCTGTCCGTATGCACGTCTAGCCCATTCTTGTTAATGGGATCGCTCAGGAATGACTGAAGGGAATTTCTTCAAATTAAGGGTAAACGTCCACTTGTACTAAAGGATGAACTGATTGATTGAACTGATTTTGGAGGTCAAAGAAGGAAAGTGACCTGTGTCCGTCTTATTCTCACAAATTCACACAAACGATTTTGGTGGTCAAAGGCAGGGTTGCTCAGTTAGTTGAATATTAATCTCGGTCAAGATTTGGGCTTCCCACAATTAGATTAACATGATCGCCTGTGATGTTGATGCTTAAAATTCATCAAATCGGCCGCTTCCTAAACTAACAACCAGCCACCAGGGGGCGATCCAAGTGTTTGGGCTTCACTATTGGGGAGTCGGTCATGCTGCTGCGCACACCCTACAGTGGCTGTCCAGAGTGGGGGAGTAATATACTGTATAATACCAATCAGATGGGTGCTTCTGCCTGAGGGATTCAACTCGCCAGTAAGAGACACCACGGTGCTGGGACTGCGTTTTTTTTTTTTTTTTTTAGATTTCACTTCACACTTGTGCTCCCTGACCAGGCCTTTGCTGGGGCAGCCTGTCCAGCATTTGTCAGGAGCGCAGCAATTTTGACAACACACTCCCCTGTACTCTGAAACACAGAGCCCGCCTTTACTATACTTTATGCTTGTATTTTCCCTTCATCTTAATTTTTCTTTTTTTTTTTCTAAATCACCCATTTATTTAATTATTTTTATTTTTTACCCTCAAAATTTTATAATTTTCCTTTTTTTTCATTTTCATATTCCTCACAAAAAAACAATATTTCATTCATTTTTTTCCCTCCAATTTCACCCCATTTTTACTTTTTAAAAATTTTATCCCACATTGAAATTAAACCATTCCTTTTTTTAATTTTAAATTGCAATAAAAATCACTAAAATCATTAATACCAATCAGATGGATAAGTAATTGTGACCTCAGTATTGATCAAAATAATCAGGATTATCATTTTGGCCGTTAATGTGCAAAGCCTCTAGTCAAAGGTCAAGGTCACTGTGACCATACCTCAAGAATTATGATGCTAATTATGACAATGTGTAATAGGGTAAATGATGACATTTTGGACAGCTTGACTGGTTCAATTTGTTGATTGCTCATACAAGTGTTTGTGTGTCCAGGTGATAGTGTGGGGACTGTGCAGATTAGAGGATTCTGGAGGCTCTGTGCTCCCTCCTGAGATTAAACCATGTTCTTCCATCTTGGATGTGGGAGACTCTGCTACTGCTGTGGCTTTCTGCCCTGCACTCTGCTGCGATAACAGGTACACACACATACAGACACCTGTATATTTTCTATTTATGTATTATGGCCAAGTTTCACCTTAATGACCAACCAGGATAATAACAGTTTAGACGATTCTGCTGAAT
Organism: Pterois miles; assembly: GCA_947000775.1. NCBI lineage: Eukaryota > Metazoa > Chordata > Actinopteri > Perciformes > Scorpaenidae > Pterois > Pterois miles. Next base: position 14,232,077 of record CAMQGK010000638.1, on the reverse strand, counting down.
CTGAAACTCTAGGCCCTGTCCATTGAAAACACACCACAGAGAATTAAATCAGTTGTTTTTTTTTACCTTTATTTATCAAGGATGGATCCAGCATTAAAGTGTCGCATATAAAAGCACAAATAACAGACCTAAAAAGAAAACAGCAAAAAATTTAAAAACTTTTCACATAAGAGGGACAAGTAACAGACTTAAAACAAACCGCAAATTACACTGAGTTAACAGTATTGTACAGTAACAGGACAAGTACAGTCAGTGTTCAAATAGTCCTTGAAGCTGTTTTTAAAATACTGCATGCTTATAAATTAATCTAGTTTAAAATGTCTCTGTAGCTCACATCAAGATGAGGGTGCAAAAACTGTGAAATCTAAACTATTTAAGTCCTTTTCAAACATCATCAGTCATACTAAAACGCTTCAAGTGATATTTTATGTTAATGTTATTTGATTTGGGCTGTGGGAAAAACTCAAATAACAAATAACCTGCTTGGCTGTTTATTTTTTTTTTATTTCATTTGAGAAAACATTACAATGACCCAGAAATAGTTAAGCAAAGGTCTGTTTCTTTGAGGAAATGAGTTACCTAATGTCTGAAATGGCTCAACAACCAAATTATGAAGGTAAATATGCTGAAAAATGACTGAGCTTGTAGACGTGATGTGAGAACTAGAAGAAGAAAAATCTTAAGTCACTAAAACAAAACACAAGAGCTTGTAGAAAAAATATTCACACACTTGTGTTCTGTATGCAAAGTCACATAAAAATATTTACAGATGTGTAGATTGATATTTACATAAATACAATGATAGTTGTACACATGTAATCCAATATTTACTCATTTATGTTTTTTAGTCCATTTTCCAGTACAACCACAACTTTGTGAATACAATGTTTCAAATCTGTTGCTGCAACTTCACAAATGTGATCACTCACATCACGAAGTGATGAATCTGCTCATCATGACTTCTGCAACATTCCTTGCAATAAATATACTGCAAAACTCATCTGTAGCCGTGGACGTGAGAGACCAAAGCAGGTCGATTGGCTACTAGCTTCTAAAACCTAACAGTAGGTAGCCAGCTATGATGCTAACTGCAGCGCCAAAAAGTAGGCCTCAAAAAATATTGTAATTTAGCCTGGCCAAGCAGTACTACAAGTTCTGTATCCATTACGTGATGCCATTGTACCCAAAAATACCTCTTTCCCCATAGATTTAAATTGGGAAAGAGATGTGTTAATCGGCTTGGATTATTACTTTTTTTTTTTTTTTGAGGTAAATCAACTCCCCAGTTTGAACACTTGAATAGCCTTTATTTAAATCATTAGGTCCTAAAAATTGTAAGATGCACTAATAACTGAATCCAGAGTTATTTCCCCTCCGTTCATGTGAGTGAGATCCAATCTGAGTCTGGATTGAAGGCTGGTAGGCGGAGTTAAAGGAAACGCTTCTGCGCCTGCTCTAATGGGCCCAGTAGATGTGGAAGATTGTCAGAAGATCAGGGTACTTTATCACTCGGCAATCAAGTTATTTTAGCATCATGCAGCACTGACCAGCTCTCATAGGAATGAATGGGAGCCAACCTCTAACGTTGTACCCAGTTCCCTCTAAACATCCATGGCCTTCCATCATGCTGCAAGTGAGTTTTGCACCACATTTACTGCAAGAAATGTCACAAAAGTCATGGTGCACAGATTCATCACTTTGTGATATGAGAGAGCACATTTATGAAGTGAAGTGTGTCAGATTGGAAAGGTTGTATTCACTGAGTTGTATTCATGTAAATATCAATCTATACATTTACAATTTCAATATTTTTTTTCTGTGACTTTGCATTGAGAACACAGGTGTGCTGAAATTTCAACATCTAAGTTCACATTTCTTCTATAAGCTCTCGTGTTTTGATTTTGTCTGTGACAAGTGAAAATTTAAACATGCAAGTTCGGATTTTTGCTCTACAAGTTCTCACATCAAGCTCCACCATTTTGCACAATATTTACATTCATACCAAATACATGAATTTTCTCTGCAAGCACTATTCTTAATTTCTAAATAGAATATTTGGCCTTTAACCACAAAAATCTACACTTAACACAACTTTACATTAAAAATGGTCTTAAAGCCACAAAGAAGTAGAAAAGTTACCTGCTACAATCGATATCATGTACAAATCGATACTGATCATTGTGTAGGGACGATGCAGAAGTCTGACTTCAACATCACATTTGATATTACAATAATTAATACAGCAATGACGCATCAATATCGCTTTACGTCAGGGCACAGTGGGCCCTTTGATAGTACTGATAAAATACAGCTTTAGTAGTAGTATTACGAGATTCCTCCTTTAAAGCCCCTGATGAAACATTTTAATCCTGTGGAATTCAATTTGAAAAAAGTATCTAAAATATGCAGTGGACTGCAAGTATGAGAATTTTACACAATTTCAATTTTGATTCTAGGCCTTTGCCTTAGGGTTTGAGATGAGTTTGTGTGTGTTTTCCACAGCTACCTGCTTGCAGTTGGCCTGGAGTGTGGCAGGATCTTGCTGTACAAGTGGAGCCCTGGCCAGGAGCCTGCTGGAGGACACGATTGGAGCAGCTGTGGAGAAACGGACATTTCGTATCCTTACAACACACACAGTTCATCTGAAGTTCATAGTATGCAGCTTTGAAAGGGTTCCAATGGCCACTGGCAGTAGATGTAAATGACAGTATGTCACAGTAACAGTAGTGTGGCTTCAGTTTGATTGGTGGTGAGAGGCAGAAGCTCTTGGTTATGTAGTATTGAGAGAAAAAAATGCAGCAGACTGCTTGATTTGAATGGCTTCATTCATTTGAGCTGGGCAGACAGGTACTAGTGTATATTTCGGTGTGCGTTGTATCCCACATGCTGTTGTGAGTCATCATCTGTAAAGCTCAGGAAGTGAATTGATGACAGGTATCTTTGTATCAGTAAGCTTCCTGTCCTCAGGCTTCAGTGCTGCTCACAACCACACTTTAGTTTAAGGGCAGTCCTATCAATCGGTCACTGATCATTATTGGCCGATATTCATTCGAAATAATTTGATAGGTGGTCTGTATAAAGGCCAATAAGAAGAGCTGAGCAGATGACGAATGGATTCTGAATTTAAACCTTTTTAATACTCATTTGCCTACTTTCTCGTCTGCTCTTTAATTCGCTTTGAGAGCGGCACAGCTGGACACAGGCCCGGTGCTGCGGAGCTCTGTAGCCAATTCACCAGCAGCAGCAGAAGTTTTGCCATCTATTTGATCAAAATTTTTTATGCAAGCCACTTGCAAATCTGGCAGGAAAACTCACTGATAGTGAGTGTAAAAGTTTGGTTTTAAATTGGAAATTGAAAAGCAGGATATACGATTCTTTTTCTTTCTGTCCCCGCCTACTTGAGTGCATCCAAAGGAAAAAAAAAAAACATCAACACTTCAAAGATTACATGGCATATTTTATCGGTAGCCCGTAGCTCAAAAACAACATGTGCACATCTTAGCCAGTAGCCCGCACCTCAACGACAACGCGGGGCGTCTTACCTGTAGCCTGCAGCAAAAGACGACATGCTGCATGTTGCCGGTAGCCCATGCTCTAAAAAGACACGCATCTTATTGGTAGCCTGCAGCTCAAAAACGACATGGTGCATCTTACCAGTAGCCTGCAACTTAAAACAACACAGTGCATCTTACTGGCATCTCGCAGCTCAAAAACAACTTGGCGCATCTTACGCACAGCCTGCAGCTCAAGAATGACTTGGCGCTTCTTACCGGTAGCCTGCAGCTCAAAAACAACACAGTGCATCTTACAGGTAGCCCACACTTCAAAGACACCACGACGCATGTTGCCTGTAGCCTGCAACTCAAAGACGACACGGTGCATTTTACCGGTAGTCTGCAACTAAAAACGACATGGCACATCTTACCGGTAGCCCGCAGCTAAAGACGACACGCTGCATGCTGCCTGCAGCTCAAAGACGACATGGCGCATCTTACCTGTAGTCTGAAGCTAAGGACGACAGTGCATATTTATCTGTTTTTTGTCTAATGCTTTTTCTGTCATCTAGAGTATCCTGTTTTTTCCCTTCATACACACTACTTTCTCAGACAAAGCCACGCTTTGACAGTCAAGAGGCTCCGCTGGAAGCCATGCACCAGCCGAGTAAGTAGAGAGAACAAGATGGATGGACAGACTGACGGAGAGAGTGAAGTCGAGGAGGAGAGCTCCTGGGTCCAGCTTGCCAGCGCCAGCGCTGACCACTCTGTCAAAATCTTCAACATCAACAAACGGGCTCTTTAGCACCACCAACAGTGACACTATTATGTCTCTCACACACAGAGAGACACTTGGACTGAGGGCCACAGGCCTGACTTTGGCACAAAGGCCACAGCTGCTCGCTGGCATGCCATTCCCTCCCTGTGACAGCCAGTTAAGTCATGGGTCAGTCGCAGGACAAACCCACAGCACACATGCCCCGCAGTCTGTCTGCACATAGCTGAACTGATTTGATGGGTGGAAGCAAGATGGAAACACAATGACCCTTGGGTGGTATTTTGCTTAGACACTTCAAAGTGCTTTAGATTCAGAGAAGACAACGCTGCCGGATATCTGCACAGACTGCATATGTAGACTTGTTATCCAAGTAAACATTTATATGGTGAACAGATTGTATTTGTTTTATGACAAATAAATTAAATGTTTTTATATCCAAAATTTAAAAATCATATTTGGTCTCTTGTTGAAGTGCTAGTGATTGTAAAATCACAAAATTCTTATACAATTACATGAATAGTGTGTAGCAAAGCCATAACTTCAAAGGGCAGCATTCTAGGCTTGCTGCGGTAGTCTGTATTACCGGTGTAACGCAGTGTTCAGGCATACAACGATTACATTAATTACCCACCACCCCCACTGTCATTTTGCTTGTTTTTATCAAAATACAACCCATTTAGTTAATTTCTGAGTATCAGCACCATCAATACACAGTCAGATGATAGATGCTACAAACTGAAAGTTAAAATGTCTGCTCCATATGGAGTTTTAACAAGAGTAGCAAGAGTCAGATTTCACACACAGGGATGAGTTTAAGTTGACAGGCAAGATGATGGCGAAGGATTTGGTGTCAAAGTGAAAGTGCCTATTTGGAACTATAATGTTAATGAGGCAATCGCTGTGCGGAGGATGGTGCGTTCACAGCTGGTGTACTCGGTGGATGGAAACCTGCAGGCCCACACTGAAAGCTCGACCAGAGAGGCGTAATGCATAGCCATCCAACGTTAAACATCAAAGTAAGCTGTATCACTCACTCATCATCACTTCAACCGCTTATCCAGGGTCGGGTTTCGGGGGCAATAGCTCCAGCATGGGACCCCAAACTTCCCTTTCCTGGGCCACATTAACCAGCTCTGACTGGGGGATCCCGAGGCATTCCCAGGCCAGTGTGGAGATATAATCTCTCCACCTAGTCCTGGGTCTTGCCCGGGGCCTCCTCCCAGCTAGTCATGCCTGGGACACCTCCCTAGGGAGGCGCCAAGGGGGCATCCTTACCAGATGCCCGAACCACCTCAACTGGCTCCTTTCAACACAAAGGAGCAGTGGCTCTACTCTGAATCCCTCACAGATGGCTGAGCTTCTCACCTTATCTCTAAGGGAGAAGCCAGCCACCCTCCTGAGAAAACCTATTTCGGCCATTTGTACCCGCGATCTAGTTCTTTTGGTCATGACCCAGCCCTCATGACTATAGGTGAGAGTAGGAACGAAGATTGACCGGTAGATCGAGAGCTTTCAGCTCAGCTCTTTCTTCGTCACGACAATGCGGTAAAGCACCTGTATTGCCGCCACCGCTGCTCCGATTCTCTGGCCAATCTCACGCTCCATTGTTCCCTCACTCAAGAACAAAGCCCCGAGGTACTTGAACTCCTTCGCTTGGGGTAAAGACTCATTCCATACCCAGATAAGACAATCCATCGGTTTCCTGCTGAGAACCACGGCCTCAGATTTAGAGGTGCTGATCCTCATCTCAGCAGCTTCACACTCGGCTGCGAACCGATCCAGCGAATGCTGGAGGTCGCAGACCAATGATGCCTGCAGAACCACATCATCTGCAAAAAGCAGTAATGAGATCCTCAGCACACCGATCTGCAAACCCTCCTCCCCGACTATGCCTCTATATCATGTCCATGAATATCACAAACACGATTGGTGACGAGATGGGTGGGGGGAAACAAGTTTGACTTACTGCCGAGAACCTGGCCACAGCTCTCGCTTTGGGAGTAAAGAGATTGGATGGCTCTAAGAAGTGACCCCCTCACCTCATACTTACACAGCACCTGCCACAAAATCCCCCAGACTCTGTAGTACACCTTATCCAAGTCCACAAAACACATGTAGACTGGATGGGCGTACTCCCAGGTCCCCTCCAGGATCCTTGCGAGAGTAAAGAGCTGGTCCATTGTTCCACGGCCAGGATGAAACCTGCATTGTTTCTCTTCAATCTGAGCTTTGGCTATCGGCTGAACCCTCCTTTCCAGCACCCTGGAGTAAACTTTACCAGGGAGGCTGAGTAATGTGATACCTCTGTACATGGCACAGACTCTGTGGTCCCCCTGTTCAAAAAGGGGGACCACCACCCCAGTCTGCCACTCCTTAGGCACTGTCCCCGACTTCCATGCAATGTTGAAGAGACCTGTCATCCACGACAATCCCTCCACACCCAAAGCCTTCGGCATTTCTGGGCAGATCTTGTCAATCCCCGGGGCTTTGCCACTGTGGAGCTGTTTAAATACCTCAGTGACTTCCCCCAGGGAAATTCATGATTATCCCCCATCAGCTTCCAGCACTGCCTCTACAAGAGAGGGTGTATTGGTCGGGTTCAGGAGTTCCTCAAAGTGCTCCTTCCACTGCCCGATTACCTCCTAAGTTGAGGTCAACAGTGTCCCATCCTTACTGTACACAGCTTGGATTGTTCCCCGTTTCCCCCTCCTGAGGTGCCGGACGGTTTTCTAGGAGCACCTTGGTGCTGAACGAAAGTCCTTCTCCACAGCTGCTCCGAACCCACACCCGCTGCTTTGCCTCCTTTATGGCAGCAGCTGCTGCCCTATGTACCCTTCAATACCTTGCAACTGCCTCCAGAGTCCTCCGAGATAACATATCCCAGAAGGACTCCTCTTTCAGTCGGATGGCTTCCCTGACCACCAGTGTCCACTACAGTGTTTGTGGGTTACTGCCCCTTGAGGCACCTAAGACCCTCAGGCCACAGCTCACCACTGCAGCTTCAGCAATGGAAGCTTTGAACATTGCCCACTCTGGTTCAATGCCCCCAGCCTCCACAGGGATGCCAGAAAAGCTCCACCAGAAGTGTGAGTTGAAGATCTCTCAGACAGGGGCCTCCTCCAGACATTCCCAGTTCACCTGCACTACACGTTTGGGTTTACCAGGTCTGTCCAAAGTCTTCCCCCACCCTCTGACCCAACTTATCACCAGATGGTGATCAGTTTACAACTCTGCCTCTCTCTTCACCTGAGTGTCCAAAACATGTAGCCTCACATCCGATGATACGATCACAAAATCAATCATCGACCTTCGGCCGTACCAGGTGCTCTGGTACCAAGTACAGTTATGAGCATCCTTATATTTGAACATGGTATTTGTTATGAACAGCCCATGACTAGCACAAAAATCCAATAACAAACGATCGTTCGTGTTTAGATCAGGGAGGCCATTCCTCCCAATCACCCCTCTCCAGGTGGCTCCATCGTTGCCCACATGTGCGTTGAAGTCCCCCAGCACAACTATGGAATCCCCTTACTGGAGCCCCATACAGGACTCCATTCAGGGTCTCCCAGAAGGCCAAATACTCTGAGCTGCTGTTCGGTGCATACGCACTGACAACAGTCACACAGCTCTCAACATAGCGACAGCTGAACCGGCAGCTCGCAGATAACAGTGAAAACAATGGCAACAGTGCTGACATCAATAACAGTGTTTACCTGGGGGCGGACACAGAGGATTCCCAACATCACCGGTTGAGATGGTGTTATTGGTTGTAACCGCCATATGACAGCAGTGCAGAGGGGTAGCTGCATGCTATGTAAACAAAGCACAGAGAAGCTTGGATTACAACACACATAATGAGAGAGCCACATCATTCTCTGCTCACGTAGACTTTACTCCTCTACGTCTTGGCAAATAGATGTTTGCTGCTATATTAATGCTCTGTATATCGAACACATTTAATGTATTTTTACATTTATTTGTGTATGAAAAAACGATTTGCACTCTCGAAACTTGCATGACCCATTCAATCAATTGCAATCTTATCAGTCAAGTCTGCATTTACATGCATTTTCACATTATGATTTTACCTCACAAGTTACATTATTATGAGGTAATGCAGTGCAGACTTTTCAAATCAGTCTGCACTTACAACAATGGGTTTCACTTTCCCACTTGGGGAACTGCATGAATTTGAAAATTGTTAGCAGTAAGTATAGTACTGTATAGATGAGTTAAGAAAATAACAGATATGGTCCATTACAGACAGAACATTAAACATTAGAGTAGATAAGGATCAATCAATGCAGGACTGTCCAGTTATTGAACATAGCAGCTTAAATAGATTAAGGTACACCTGCTTTGAGACTGAGACTGAGCAGAATTTTCAAGGACAGAGGAAGACTAGGTCTTGGATTTACTATGGGCTTAGCTGAGTGTGTCGTCATTACATGTCAGCCATAAATTTACCTGCAGGAGATTGTAACTACTGGTCATAACTCTCTCTCTAATCACGTATCCTGGTATGTATTGGAGGCATCAGTCAACCCACGCCGCACACACTCCTCCAGGAAAGGGCTGTTTTTCAAACAGTGAAATGAGGTTTTGGGACAATATGGCCATATATCAGGGGGTTTTCCACATCATATATAACGTAATATAATTACTGAATCATTATCAGTGATATTTCAATTTAAACATGAGTGATCATCTTGCTGGAGATTTTCATCAACACATTCATGTGAGGAGCTCTCTCGGCTCTTTGCTCTGACTAGCATACTAATACACAGGGCATATGCTCCTTTCTCAAATGTCCTCTGCAATGTGCCCTTGACCACTCATCTTGATGAGGTTAGATTGCCATAATGTGGTGCTGAGGAGGAATTAGAAGTCATGTCTGAAAATCCTTGAATGCTGCAGATTAATGGGGAAAATGGTGACCAGTGGCACAGGTAATAAACCACTGACAAAGGTTACTGACACTTCAGAAACACTGCTGTAGAAAGGGATTTGAACGAGGGAATACTGGAAATGAATATATCATTATGCTTTGGAGCCGGTGTTACTTTTCCCAGGTGAATAGTCTGATTTTAATGGAAATTGGCAGCTCTTTTTTCCAGCATTAATTAAATAATGTAGCTAGTCTGTTATTAAATTATCATACAAATTGTGACATTTCAGCCATCATGAGATAGACAAAGACAAATGTGTCAGAAATATGTTTTTAACAGTACGATTGTTATTGTTAGTGTGCTGCATGAGTCATACATCAATGCACTTTATTATTATGTAATGGGATGTATGTATTTTTCTGCCTCAATGCTTCTTGCAAGTATATTAACATTTTCTGTGGTAAGATTACAACTGTTAGTTAGCTGTACGACGGTGTGGATTGCAGATCAGGATCAACGAAAATCTCATAAATATAAACTATCTTTTACTCTACGCAATTTACAACAAAACGTCATTAATCACAGAATCCTATTAACACTGGTCCAAAAGTTAGAAATCAAAGGGAAACCTTTCATGGTTTAAGGAGTTAAGGAATATGCTACATTTTGAATTATATCAGTGTTAGCTCACTTGCGTCAGTTAAACTAATCAATCAAAGCCATTGACTGTAGGTTATATAATGAACACATTAATCCAAATTAGAAATATGTGTAAACATGAATAAGATCCTACGGTCATGCTAGTGGCTCTGAGAGGCTGTACTAACATCAGCAGGTATAGCCCAAATGTTTACATACCATGTTAACCATCTTAAATTAGCGTGCTTGCGAAGTCGGTTCTAGCTCTTTTGGTACCCTAGGCAAAATTTGGATTTAGAGGTTGTGTTTTTTGAGGGCGAGACCAGCGCCACCTTCAAGGTAACCGCCTGTATGGCCTATGCCTTAAGCTAGCCCTGTATGTTAGCTGTTAGCATGCTCACATTCGCTAATTAGTGCTACACGAAATACAGCTGAGGCTGATGGGAATCTCACAAACCAAAGTATCTGACAAATTGAACATTTTAACAGGTCATGATGCTAAATTTAGGTTTCTCTATATGATATCCAGTAGAGTAATGTCTACCTGAGCAGAGAATGAAGTCGCTCTCTGTCAGTGTGTGTTGTAATCCAAGCTTCTCTGTGCTCTGTTTACATAGCCGGGCCGGCCGTGCGTGCCTATCCACCTTCTAAATGTTGAGATAGTTAACAACTTTGACCTGCAGGTGGCGCTAGAGGAAAAGTAAAAGGATCACTAAGGTCAGTCCAATTCATTCTCTGGGAACCATGAATGTCTGTGCAAAATTTCATGGCAATCTGATCCATCCAATATTGGGGAGATACTCCAGTCTGGGCTAAAGAGGTTGACTGATCCACAGCTAATCCCTATAGAGATAAGCTCTATGCAAGATATTTGATTCTATGAATGAAGTTTTGTGTACACTTTTGGTTGCAGCCAGAGCCCTTCATAAATCCATAAATACAGTTGCTGTGTTCATACACCATCATAAAATACAGTTGTCGTGAAAAAATAGACATAGAAGCTCCTATGAAATTCAAGTGTGTGTGTCCCTCTCCATCTCAATCCTCAGATTGATGTAGCTGAATTGAAAACTGAATACAGCACTGGCTCGTGTACTTGCCGTTTTCATCTCTGACCGAGCCTTCCTGTCTCCAATGGAGCCATCTTGTGTAAAGGAGGATACACAGATGCTTCCCTTCCACTGACGCCCAGGTCAACTTAATCAACCCGCCTTCCATTTGCACAGCACGATCCCACTGAGACAAGAGAGAAGGTCATGCATTTACACACACTGGAGCGTTTCTTTGTGTGGAAGCAGCTCAGCTAAATCAGTGATTATCTTTGAATCAGTAGCAGCAGCAGCAGCAGCAGCAGAGGCATACTGGATTTACAAGCATTAGTTCACTTGATTCCCCGCTGAGATTTACAAACAATTACAGCCATCGCAAGGTTATCAGTCGTCCTGCAAAGTCATTTACAATATCAGCTGCTTAAAGAAATAATATAACATTTTTGGAAACATGCTAAGAGTTAGATGGGTAGATCAGTACCACTTTCATGATGTAGCTGACAATGGAGCTGGAGGAGGTGGTAAACTTAGCATAGCATACAGACTAAACAGGGGAAAATATGCCTACTAGAACCGCTGAAGCTCACTGAACAATTCACATGTATTTCTACCTTCATAGTTAACATACAAACATGCGTGAAATCTATTTCTTCTAACTCTCAGCAAGAACGCAAATAAGCATATTTTCCAAAAGGTCAATGTTTTCTTTGTTCATCATTACGAGCAACCCTTTCACATTCGGCACATTATTTCCACAGCGTCACTAAAAATTTAATTTGAATTTCCCCTCGTGGGACTAATAAAGGAATATCTTCTTCTTCTTCTACATTCTCATTATAAAAGTGCATACTGTTAGTAGTTTAAAGATTTGATACACCCAAATTATAAGTATTAGTATAAGTATTATAGGGGCTGTTTTATCAGTTGAAAGTAGTGGCTTTCCAGAGAAACAGGGCCATTCTTGAAATTTAAGTTTCAGCTGAATATTTTAAATGCATTTTTTCAGAGCTCTGAGCAACAGTAACAGTATAGAATTATATAAATCCTCATTCCATTATGAGGCAGAAAACTCAGACTGACTTCAAAAACATGAATATTACCACTTTTCTAATAATTCACCCTTTCTGACAGATTGGTAAGTTGTAAATAATGGCTAAATAATAATGGCTTAATCATTTACTGATGCTTTATAGAAAATATTTAACCCATTGAATTTCCGGGTTGTGAAAAATTCCTCTGCCAAGTGTTAATCCTTGTTTTAGCTCTTTGATTTGTAAGGGAGACCCTTTAATGGACCACTTCAAGTAAATTCCACCATATGTACAGTGTTTCTGTTACTTACAACAAAACGACAGCGGAGGATTTAGTCGGCCACGGTCCCAGCCAGCCGCTGCACTGCTTCTCCTCCACACGGAGCGCAGTTTACAACCGTGTGTAGCATCCACCTGCGAAATATGTGAAAGTAAAGATGAAGAAGAGCTCTGACAACAGGACATGTGCACTCACAGATATGGATGATACACACAGTGACACTTTCAGTAACCCACTCTGACACACACTTATTTCCTCCATCCTGTTTGCCACTGGGTTCCTCCTCACAATTCAATTATTTATCGACCTCAGAAAGACTTTTCATTACAGTTCTTTTTCCTTTGCAATGTGTGAGCGCAGTAGGCGGCCTTTTCGCCGTGTGTGCCTTTTGGTGTGCCAATTAAGACACTTAATGCTGACCGGCCAGTGGATCACATGGATGCACTTGCCTCCCTTTTTTTGTTTTCTGCCTGTGAAGTGAGAGATGAACAAGATTTTTGACTCAGTGGCAGCATTTTGAACAGAGCACTTAAGTGTGTGTGTTATGTGTCTTGGTCTTAGCTCAAAGACCTGGCAAGCCACACTACACATGGCAGTAATTATTTCTGTATCCAGCAAGCAAAGGTGTGTTTCTTTAACTGTGGATGTCTAGTAGCAAGATTGACTTTCATACTAACAAATTAACACCAATTCGAACCGACAGTGAATATGTTGTCCTCTTTTTTGTCAGTCAGTGGTAGTATTCACAACTCACTGTCACACGGCCATAATTTACGGAGACATTTGAATTTAACATTGCTAATTTCATTAATAACAATTGTGCTTTTCCCACTATGACAAGTCTGTTCAGAAGGCCTATTGCATATATATATATATATATATATATATATATATATATATATATATATATATATATATATATATATATATATATAATATATATATATATATATATATAATTATATATATATATATATATATATATATATATATATATATATATATATATATATATATATATATATATATATATATATATATATATATATATATATATATATATATATATATATATAATTATATATATATATATATATATATAATAAGCATTAGTATTAATATTACAGGGAGTTTCAAACTTTAAAAAAAATCAGACAGAGATTTGGCTTTGTAGTAGGGACAGGTTAATAAACATTACTAAGCCAGTGTTTTTACTTTTCTTACATTTCAGGGTTTACTTTACATGATAATGCATCATTCATAAAACATTATAATGCTTTATACAACTGCTTATAAATGTTTCTAATCATGACAATAGGGAAACTTAAAACAAGGTTTCTAAAATATTACAAGTGGAGGACATAATGTATTACAAGTTCAGCATTCATAATGCTTAATACCTCCATGGCAAAGTGACAGCAGTGTTTAAAAGAGGTCTTAGTTATAATGTGTTGTGTAACCTACCATTGATATCTGAAATGGCATTATGCCAAACAAACAAAAATAACTCTGAACTTTAAGTAAAGTGAAAGCACTGCATAAGGTTATTGTATGACACTATGACACTTTTTAGACGTACGATTCTATCGCTTTTGATGATGATCTGACTTTTTTAAATGACTTATTTCAGCATTTCTGTGATTGACAAGTTACACTAAACTTCGCCATATGATACTTTGACTTTCGTAGTCCTTTTCTCGAGATACTACACTGATGTTTTTTTTATGACTTTTCTCAACATACTATACTATGGCATTTTTTTTGGACATAATATTCTATGACTTTGTTCGGACTTGTTTTGACAAACTATACTATGAGATTCTTAGACCTACTATACTATGACTTTTTTTTTAAACACCATCGTATAACTTTTTACAACATACTATACAATAGCTTTTTGATGGCACTTTTTGACATACGATATGATTACTTTTTATTGCTTTTACTATACAATGAATCTTGTACACATACTGATTTTCATGACTTTTATCAACATACTAAAGTATGACTTTTGTGACACACTATATTATGACATTTTTTTAAACACTATAGTATGACTTTTTATTCTAGCTTTTTATTTTAATAGTATTTTATCAATACTATTATTTCTTTTCAACATAGCAGACAATAACTCTTTTTACAACATACTATACTATGACTATTGTTGACTCATTTTTTTCACCATACTATGCTATGACTTTTTACATTACTTGACTTACAATACTATGAATTTTTTTCTCGACACTATACGATAAATCTTTTTTGCCATACTATACTGTATAATTTTTTTTACAAACCATATTGTGACTTTTTTCAAGATATTATACTATCACTTTTTTTCACCATACTACGGATTTTTTTTAAAACACACTATATTAATATATTAATTTTATTGACATACTATATTATGCCCTTTTTCAATGTACTATACTGCCATTTATTTTTTGTTGACAAACTATGACATTTTTTGACATACTATACTATGACTTTTTTATCGACATACTATACTGCCTTTTTTATTTTTTGCGACATACTATGCTATGACTTATTTTAATTTCTTTGACGTTCTACCCTGACTTTTTTTCAATATTACATACATAACATTTTTATTTTTTTGAGAAACTTTTATCAATACTTTACTGACATTTTTCATTTTTTGGACACACTATACTGACTTTTTAATAGTTTCGACAAACTATATTTGTACTTGTTTTGATATATTTTACTAACACTTTTACGACATGCTATACTAAGACTTTTTTTCGACATTCTATACTATGACTTTTTTTTTTTTTTTTTTTAACAAAATACTAGATTTTGACTTTTTTATTTTCAGGACATACAATGCTCTGACTTTTTTTCCCGACGTACTAAACAATAAATTTTTACTGTACTGTACGACATACTGTACTGACTTTTAAAATTTTTTCGACATACTTTACGATAATTGTTTTATTTTATACGAAATATACTCACTTTTTTATTTTTACGACATACTATATTTTTTCAACAGACTATACTGACTTTAAAATTTCTACGCAATACTGTAGTATCACTTATTATTTTGACGACATACTATACTATGACCTTTTTAAAAATTTTCTCAATGTACAATACTACGATTTTTAAAATTTTTTCAACATACTATACTATGACTTTTTTATTACACTACACACTACATAATTTTATTTTTCTTAAAAAATTTTTTTGACAGACTATACTGACTTTGTATTTTTCCAACATACTATGACTATATTATTTTTATAACATACTACTCTATTACTCTTATTTTTTCGACATAAAATACTATGACTTTTTTCGACACACTACACTGACTTTTTAAAATTTTTACAACATACTGTAGCATAATTTATTATTTTTACGACATACTATAGTATGACTTTTTTATGAAATACTTTACTACGACATTTTTATTTTTACAACATACTATACTATGACCTTGTTTTTACGACATACTATACTGACTTATTTATTACTTACCTATTATAATTATCATTTTTTTCATTTTTTTTAAATTATTTTTTCAACACACCATACTGTCATTTTTGTAATTTTACTTACTGTACTATCACTTTATTTTTAACATAAAACACTATGACTTTTATTTATTTTTAAGACATACTATGACTTTTTAAATTTTTATTCGACATACTATACAATGACTTATTTTATTGACATACTATAGTACCACTTTTATTGACAACCTATACTACGACAAACTATACTGACTTTTTATTTTTTACAACACACTATAACCTTTTTATTTTTATGACATACTATACTGTAACGTTTTTCAACATACTGTACTATGACTTTTTTTCGACATACTATACTGACTATTTGCTTTTACAACATACTATGATTTTTTTAATTTTTGCAACATATTATACTATGACTTTTTTGTATTTATGACATACTATACGATCACTTTTTTCTCAACATACTATACTATGACTTTATTTTTATGACATACTATACGATCATTTTTTTCTCAACATACTATACTATGACTTTATTTTTATGACATACTATATTAGGACTTTTTTAATTTTTACGGCATACTATAAATAATTAAAAAAAAAATGTCGACGTACTATACTAGGACTTTTTATATTTTTGACATAATATGACATTTTAAAATTTTTTCAACATACTGTAATACGACTTTTTTTTATTTTTAATGACATGCCGTACTATGACATTTTTATGACTTTATTTTTACAACATACTACACTAAAACTTTATTTTTACGACATACTATATTTTTTTTTCATTTTTTTCGACAAACAATACAAAGAGTTTTTTGACATACAATACTATGACTTTTTTCAATTTTTTTCGACATGACTTACTTTTTTCGAAATACTATACAATCAATTTTTTTTTTTTTACTTTGGCAACATACTATGTTTTTGACATACTATGCTATGACTTTTTTTTCTGCACGGTGGTGCAGTGGTTAGCGCTGTCGCCTCACAGCAAAAGGGTCGCAGGTTCGAATCCGGGCTTGGGACTCTTCTGTGTGGAGTTTGCATGTTCTCCCCGTGTAAGCGTGGGTTTTCGCCGGGTACTCCGGCTTCCTCCCACAGTCCAAAGACATGATGTTCAGGTTAATTGATGACTAAATTGCCCGTAGGTGTGAATGTGAGCGTGAATGGTTGTCTGTCTATATGTTGTCTGTCTCTATGTGCCCTGTGATGGACTGGCGACCTGTCCAGGGTGAACCCTGCCTTCGCCCAGTGCCAGCTGGGATCGGCTCCAGCCCCCCCGTGACCCCTAACGGGATAAGCGGTTGACGATGGATGGATGGATGCATGAATTCTATTTTTATGACATAATATACTATGACTTTTTTATGACATATTATATTATGACATTGTTACTTTTACGACATACTATACTTACTTATTTATTACTTATTTTTTTAAATTATATTATTTTAATTATTATTTTTTCATTATTTTATTATTAATTTTTCAACACAGCATACAAGGACATTTTTTTTATTTTTATGACATTCTATACAATGACTTTTAAATTTTTTTTTTGACACACTATACTATGACTTTTTATCAACATACTATACTATGACATTTTTCGACATACTAAACTGACCTTTTAGTTTTATTATATGACTTTTATTTTTACAACATACTATACTATGACTTTTTAAATTGTTTTTCAACATACTATACTACGACTTATTTTTTAAACATACTATACTGACTTTATTTTTACGACACTATGACTTTTTTATTTTTATGACATACTATACTATCATTTTTGTCGACATACTATACTATGACTTATTTATTTTTACAACATACTATACTGACTGTTTTTACACCAGACTAGGACTTTTTTTTATATTTACTAACTTTTATCTACATTCTATATTTTGTGTATTTCTTTCGACGTACTATACCGGGGGTGTCAAACTCATTTTCATCCCGGGCCACATCAGCATCATGGTTCCCCTCAAAGGGCCGGTTGTAACTCTAAGACTATATAAATATATCTACTCTAGATCATTTTATAAAATTGCCTCTGAATTTGATTAGTATTAGTTTTAGTAATAATATATTTAATAACTACCTCTGAAGACAAAAAGTTACTTTTTTTTTAAAATTCAGGACTTGATTCCCAGAATTGTACATTTACATCAGCGAGCGGCGACTTTGTGCAGGCGGGATTCATTCAGTCTGGATGCGGAGGGGTGAACAGCTCTGACTGCAGCTAGGAGGGACTGCTGACGAGGACTGGGCCCCCTATGAGAGCTTTGGGACTGGGGAGGGGTCCCCGGCAGCACCCGCTGCTCATTGAGAAGAGGAAGAATGATACCTGCTTTCTCCATAACACCAGAAAAACTCGTTAGATTTGGCCCTAATTTCTTTTTTGAAAGTCTCGCTAGAGGGGTCTGAAAACTGGCTAAATATAGCGACTAAGTCGCTAAATAGTAACAGTGCTGTTGCTGGAAACCGCTGATACTGAGACGCGAAAGTGCGCATGTCACAAAATCGAGATGCATTGTGGGATATGCAGTTTAAAGACACAGTACTTCCGTGAAGCAGCATAGAATTGAATGATGTGCATTCTATATTCTTTGCAAGCCTTCGCGGGCCACATAAAGTGAGGTGGCGGGCCTTGAGTTTGACACGTTTACTATACTATACGTTTTTTTTGTAAAATTTTCCAAGATTTCACGAAATTACTTTTTTCCACCATAGAATCATTTTACATGCTATAATACGACCGTTTTGATAAATTTTTTTCAACATCAAAAAAAATTTTTTTACGTTTTCATCGAAAAATTTCGACATACCATACTATGACCTTTTTTTTTGTAAAATTTTCCAACATTTCACGAAATGACTTTTTTCCACCATAGAATCATTTTACATGCTATAATACGACCGTTTTGATGATTTTTTTCAACATCAAAAAAATTTTACGTTTTCATCGAAAAATTTCGACATACCATACTATGACGTTTTTTTTGTAAAATTTTCCAACATTTCACGAAATGACCCTTTTTCCACCATAGAATCATTTTACATGCTATAATACGACCGTTTTCATGATTATTTTCAACATCAAAAAAAATTGACATTTTCATCGAAAAATTTCGACATACTATACTATGACGTATTTTTTTTGTAAAATTTTCCAACATTTCACGAAATGAATTTTTTCCACCATAGAATCATTTTACATGCTATAATACGACCGTTTTCATGATTTTTTTCAACATCAAAAATATTTGACGTTTTCATCGAAAAATTTTGACATACTATACTATGACGTTTTTTTTGTAAAATTTTCCAACATTTCACGAAATGATCTTTTTTCCACCATAGAATCATTTTACATGCTATAATACGACCGTTTTCATGATTTTTTTCAACATCAAAAATATTTGACATTTTCATCGAAAAATTTCGACATACTATATACTATGACGTTTTTTTGTAAAATTTTCAAACATTTCACGAAATAAATTTTTTCCACCATAGAATCAATATACATGCTATAATACGACCGTTTTCATGATGATTTTTTTCAACGAATTTTTTTTTTATTTATTTTATTTTTTTTTATTTTTTTAATTTTTTTTACCTTTTCCTATTTTTCTCTAATTCTTTTTGATTTTTTTCAACATGATTTCTTTTAATTATCAAAAATTTTTTCTATAAAATTTCCGATTTTTCAAAAAAAAAATTGACGTTTTCATCGAAAAATTTCGACATACTATGACTTTTTTTTGTAAAATTTTCCAACATTTCACGAAATGACTTTTTTCCACCATAGAATCATTTTACATGCTATAATATGACCGTTTTCATGATTTTTTTTCATTATCAAAGAAAGTAACGTTTTCATAAAAAAATTTCGACATACTATACTATGACATTTTTTTTGTAAAATTTTCCAACATTTCAGGAAATGACTTTTTTCCACCATAGAATCATTTTACATGCTATAATACGACCGTTTTCATGATTTCTTTTAATTATCAAAAAAATTTGACGTTTTCATCGAAAAATTTCGACATACTATACTATGACGTTTTTTTTGTAAAATTTTCCAACATTTCACGTATTTTTTTCTTCATAAATATTTTTTATCTTTTTTATCCCTTTTTTTTATTTTTTTTTATTTTAATTTTTTTTCTTTTTTTTTAAAATTTCACATTCTTTCTTTTTTTTTTTGTAAAATTTTCCAACATTTCAGAAAATGACTTTTTTCCACCATAGAATCATTTTACATGCTATAATACGACCATTTTGATGATTTTTTTCAACATCAAAAAAATTTGACGTTTTCATCGAAAAATTTCGACATACAATACTATGATTTTTTTTGTAAAATTTTCCTACATTTCACGAAATGACTTTTTTCCACCATAGAATCATTTTACATACTATAAAACGACCGTTTTGATGATTTTTTTCAACATCAAAAAAATTTTATGTTTTCATCGAAAAATTTCGTCATACTATACTATGACTTTTTTTTTGTAAAATTTTCCAACATTTCACGAAATGACTTTTTTCCACCATAGAATCATTTTACATGCTATAATATGACCGTTTTCATGATTTTTTTCAACATCAAAAAAAATTGACGTTTTCATCGAAAAATTTCGACATACTATACTATGACTTTTTTTTTTTTCACTAAAGATTTTTTCTAAATTTTTTCATATTTTATTTATTTTTTTTTTTAAAATTTTCCAACATTTCACGAAATGACTTTTTTTCCACCATAGAATCATTTTACATGCTATAATACGACCGTTTTCATGATTTTTTTCAACATCAAAAATATTTGACGTTTTCATCGAAAAATTTCGACATACTATACCAGGCATGTCCAAAGTCCGGCCCGCGGGCCAATTGCGGCCCGTGTTCAAATTTCCACCGGCCCGCAGCCTTTGTCATATAATCAACAATATGCGGCCCGCCACGATATCGGTGTGCAATTGAGGAGGTATGCAGCAGACCCCTCATCTCTGGCTGAGGAGTTCTAGCGCTGCTTTCGGGATTTTGCAGCTGTTGAAAAGGAGATCAGGCTTTTTAACTCTCCTTTCTCCGTGGACTCCTTTCTCCGACAACGCTCCAGACCTCCTCCAGCTGGACCGCATTGAGCTGCAGTGTGATGCGGAGTGTCGTGGTTAGCACCAATGGCTCCCTTTGTCAACTTTTACCGCCAGCTGGATGAAGGCAGGTTCCCAGAGATTCAAACAGTTGCTCATAAAATGCTGAGCTCGTTTGGCTCCACATACATGAAGAAGACGTCCAAGAACCGCCTGAGGACCAGATTAAGAGACTCTCACCTGCGTGACGTCTGCGCATCAGAACCACTGCTTTAGAGCCAGACCTGGTCTACTGACTGTAGTCCAGATCTCAGAGCCAACCTTCACATTAGTGCAGACAAGTTATATGTTTAGTCTTCTGAGGTGAATCACTTCTATTTTTTTTTTTTTTTTTTTTAATGAATATGCTCTGAGTCTTTTCAAATCAGGGATCATTAGTTCTTGTTTTTCAACTGACAATCAAACTGGCTCTTGTATAACAAACTAAACTGTCTTCATATTTATTGATAACAAACATTAGGGTCTTAAGAAACAAATATACAAATACTCAGCATTAAATATTAAAATCTAATTTGGTCCAGCACTCATTTTTCCATTTCATATTTTTGATCCAAGTCTAAAATTGACATAAATTTCGTGTTTGATATCTGACTCTAAATCAAATATATTTTTGTTTTTTGATTTTTGATGTTCAGTTGAAATGAAAGAAGGGCTGATACACAGGTCGATATGGCCTCCAATAAGATACCTGTTATTCTCTTATGTTAATGGTTCAAAGAGTGTCAGGCTGAATGGTCGGCCCCCACACAGATTAACCTCACCAAATCTGGCCCTCGTTGCCAAAAGTTTGGACACCCCTGTACTATACTATGACGTCTTTTTTGTAAAATTTTCAAACATTTCACGAAATGACTTTTTTCCACCATAGAATCATTTTACATGCTATAATACGACCGTTTTCATGATTATTTTCAACATCAAAAAAAGTGACATTTTCATCGAAAAATTTCGACATACTATACTATGACGTTTTTTTTTGTAAAATTATAAAACATTTCACGAAATGACTTTTTTCCACGATAGAATCATTATACATGCTATAATACGACCGTTTTGATGATTTTTTTCAACATCAAAAAAAAATGACGTTTTCATCGAAAAATTTCGACATACTATACTATGACGTTTTTTTTGTAAAATTTTCCAACATTTCAGAAAATGACTTTTTTCCACCATAGAATCATTTTACATGCTATAATATGACCATTTTGATGATTTTTTTCAACATCAAAAAAATTTGACGTTTTCATCGAAAAATTTCGACATACTACACTATGACGTTTTTTTTCTAAAATTTTCAAACATTTCACGAAATGACTTTTTTCCACCATAGAATCATTTTACATGCTATAATACGACCGTTTTCATGATTATTTTCAACATCAAAAAAAATTGACGTTTTCATCGAAAAATTTCGACATACTATACTATGACGTATTTTTTGTAAAATTTTCCAACATTTCATGAAATGACTTTTTTCCACCATAGAATCATTTTACATGCTATAATACGACCGTTTTCATGATTTTTTTCAACATCAAAAATATTTGACGTTTTCATCGAAAAATTTTGACATACTATACTATGACGTTTTTTTTGTAAAATTTTCCAACATTTCACGAAATGACCCTTTTTCCACCACAGAATCATTTTACATGCTATAATACGACCGTTTTCATGATTTTTTTCAAAATGAAAAAAAATTTCGACATACTATACTATGACTTTTTTTTGTAAAATTTTCCAACATTTCACGAAATGACTTTTTTCCACAATAGAATCATTTTACATGCTATAATATGACCGTTTTCATGATTTTTTTTCAACATTAAAAATATTTTTACGTTTCCATCGAAAAATTTCGACATACCATACTATGACGTTTTTTTTGTAAAATTTTCCAACATTTCACGAAATGCCCCTTTTTCCACCATAGAATCATTTTACATGCCATAATACGACCATTTTGATGATTTTTTTCAACATCAAAAAAATTTGACGTTTTCATCGAAAAATTTCGACATACAATACTATGATTTTTTTTGTAAAATTTTCCTACATTTCACGAAATGACTTTTTTCCAACCATAGAATCATTTTACATACTATAAAACGACCGTTTTGATGATTTTTTTCAAGATCAAAAAAATTTTATGTTTTCATCGAAAAATTTCGTCATACTATACGATGACTTTTATTTGTAAAATTTTCCAACATTTCAGGAAATGACTTTTTTCCATAATAGAACCGTTATACATGCTATAATGCAACCGTTTTGATACATTTTTTTTCAACATGAAAAATTTTTACGTTTCCATCGAAAAATTTCGACATACTATACTATGACGTTTTTTTTGTAAAATTATAAAACATTTCACGAAATGACTTTTTTCCACGATAGAATCATTTTACATGCTATAATACGACCGTTTTGATGATTATTTTCAACATCAAAAAAAATGACGTTTTAATCGAAAAATTTCGACATACTACTATGACGTTTTTTTGTAAAATTTTCCAACATTTCAGGAAATGACTTTTTTCCATAAAAGAACCATTATACATGCTATAATGCAACCGTTTTCATACATTTTTTTCAACATAAAAAATATTTTACGTTTTCATCGAAAAATTTCGACATACCATACTATGACTTTTTTTTTGTAAAATTTTCCAACATTTCAGGAAATGACTTTTTTCCACCATAGAATCATTTTACATGCTATAATACGACCGTTTTCATGATTATTTTCAACATCAAAAAAATTTGACGTTTTCATCGAAAAATTTCGACATACTACACTATGACGTTTTTTTTTCCAAAATTTTCAAACATTTCACGAAATGACTTTTTTCCACCATAGAATCATTTTACATGCTATAATACGACCGTTTTCATGATTATTTTCAACATCAAAAAAAATTGACGTTTTCATCGAAAAATTTCGACATACTATACTATGACGTATTTTTGTAAAATTTTCCAACATTTCATGAAATGACTTTTTTCCACCATAGAATCATTTTACATGCTATAATACGACCGTTTTGATGATTTTTTTCAACATCAAAAAAAATGACGTTTTAATCGAAAAATTTCGACATACTACTATGACGTTTTTTTGTAAAATTTTCCAACATTTCAGGAAATGACTTTTTTCCATAAAAGAACCATTATACATGCTATAATGCAACCGTTTTCATACATTTTTTTCAACATAAAAAAATTTTACGTTTCCATCGAAAAATTTCGACATACTACACTATGACGTTTTTTTTTTCCAAAATTTTCAAACATTTCACGAAATGACTTTTTTCCACCATAGAATCATTTTACATGCTATAATACGACCGTTTTCATGATTATTTTCAACATCAAAAAAAATTGACGTTTTCATCGAAAAATTTCGACATACTATACTATGACGTATTTTTGTAAAATTTTCCAACATTTCATGAAATGACTTTTTTCCACCATAGAATCATTTTACATGCTATAATACGACCGTTTTCATGATTTTTTTCAACATCAAAAATATTTGACGTTTTCATCGAAAAATTTTGACATACTATACTATGACGTTTTTTTTGTAAAATTTTCCAACATTTCACGAAATGACCCTTTTTCCACCACAGAATCATTTTACATGCTATAATACGACCGTTTTCATGATTTTTTTCAAAATGAAAAAATTTCGACATACTATACTATGACTTTTTTTTGTAAAATTTTCCAACATTTCACGAAATGACTTTTTTCCACAATAGAATCATTTTACATGCCATAATACGACCATTTTGATGATTTTTTTCAACATCAAAAAAATTTGACGTTTTCATCGAAAAATTTCGACATACAATACTATGATTTTTTTTGTAAAATTTTCCTACATTTCACGAAATGACTTTTTTCAACCATAGAATCATTTTACATACTATAAAACGACCGTTTTGATGATTTTTTTCAAGATCAAAAAAAATTTATGTTTTCATCGAAAAATTTCGTCATACTATACTATGACTTTTTTTTGTAAAATTTTCCAACATTTCAGGAAATGACTTTTTTCCATAATAGAACCGTTATACATGCTATAATGCAACCGTTTTGATACATTTTTTTTCAACATGAAAAATTTTTACGTTTCCATCGAAAAATTTCGACATACTATACTATGACTTTTTTTTTGTAAAATTATAAAACATTTCACGAAATGACTTTTTTTCCACGATAGAATCATTTTACATGCTATAATACGACCGTTTTGATGATTTTTTTCAACATCAAAAAAAATTGACGTTTTCATCGAAAAATTTCGACATACTATACTATGACGTTTTTTTTGTAAAATTATAAAACATTTCACGAAATGACTTTTTTCCACCATAGAATCATTTTACATGCTATAATACGACCGTTTTCATGATTATTTTCAACATCAAAAAAAGTGACATTTTCATCGAAAAATTTCGACATACTATACCGGCGCCCTTTTTTTTTTTTTAAATATCTTTTTTTTTTTTTTTTTTTTTTTTTTTTTTTTAAGAGGTCCCATTTTTTAGCCCCCCCTACCCCCTCTTCCCCCTCCTTCCCCTCTTTATGACTTTTTTTTGTAAAATTTTCCAACATTTCACGAAATGACTTTTTTCCACCATAGAATCATTTTACATGCTATAATACGACCGTTTTCATGATTATTTTCAACATCAAAAAAAGTGGCATTTTCATCGAAAAATTTCGACATACTATACTATGACGTTTTTTTTTGTAAAATTATAAAACATTTCACGAAATGACTTTTTTCCACGATAGAATCATTATACATGCTATAATACGACCGTTTTGATGATTTTTTTCAACATCAAAAATATTTGACGTTTTCATCGAAAAATTTCGACATACTATACTATGACAATTTTTTTGTAAAATTTTCCAACATTTCACGAAATGACTTTATTCCACCATAGAATCATTTTACATGCTATAATACGACCGTTTTCATGATTTTTTTCAACATCAAAAAAAATTGACGTTTTCATCGAAAAATTTCGACATACTATACTATGATTTTTTTTTGTAAAATTTTCCAACATTTCACAAAATGACTTTTATCCACCATAGAATCATTTTATATGCTATAATACGACCGTTTTCATGATTTTTTTCAACATAAAAAAAAATTGACGTTTTCATCGAAAAATTTCGACATACTATACTATGATTTTTTTTTGGAAAATTTTCCAACATTTCACGAAATGACTTTTTTCCACCATAGAATCATTTTACATGCTATAATACGACCGTTTTCATGATTTTTTTCAACATCAAAAAAATTTTATGTTTTCATCGAAAAATTTCGACATAGTATACTATGATGTTTTTTTTTGTAAAATTTTCCAACATTTCACGAATTGACTTTTCTAATTTCTTTTTTGAAAGACTCGCTAGAGGGGTCTGAAAACTGGCTAAATATAGCGACTAAGTCGCTAAGTAGGCGTCACAGCGCTGTTGCTGGAAACCGCTGATACTGAGACACTACAGTGCGCATGTCACAAAATCGGGATGCATTGTGGGATATGCAGTCTAAAGACACAGTACTTCTGTGAAGCAGCATAGAATTGAATGATATGCATTCTATATTCTTTGCAAACCCTCGCGGGACACATAAAGTGACGTGGCGGGCCAGATTTGGCCCGCAGGCACTTGATTTATGACACGTGTACTATACTATGATGTTTTTTTTGTAAAATTTTCCAACATTTCACGAAATGACTTTTTCCACCATAAAATCAACAAAAAACAACAAAGACTTTTTAAAATTTCCAACACACAAACCCACAAAAAACATTTACATCAAACCATTTTCATGATTCTTTTCAACATAAAAAAATTGACGTTTTCATCGAAAAATTTCGACATACTATACTATGACGTTTTTTTGTAAAATTTTCCAACATTTCACAAAATGACTTTTTTCCACCATAGAATCATTTTACATGCTATAATACGGACCGTTTTCATGATTTTTTTCAACATCAAAAAAGTATTTGACGTTTTCATCGAAAAATTTCGACATACTATACTATGACGTTTTTTTTTGTAAAATTTTCCAACATTTCACGAAATGACTTTTTTCCAGTTTTTTCCACCATAGAATCATTTTATATGCTATAATACGACCATTTTCATGATTTTTTTCAACATCGAAAAATTTCGACATACTATACTATGACTTTTTTTTGTAAAATTTTCCAACATTTCACGAAATGAGTTTTTTCCACCATAGAATCATTTTACATGCTATAATACGACCGTTTTGATGATTTTTTTCAACATCAAAAAAATTTTTTATGTTTTCATCGAAAAATTTCCACATACTATACTATGACGTTTTTTTTGTAAAATTTTCCAACATTTCACGAAATGACTTTTTTCCACCATAGAATCATTTTACATGCTATAATACGACCGTTTTCATGATTTTTTTCAACATCAAAAAAATTTGACGTTTTCATCGAAAAATTTCGACATACTATACTGTGACTTTTTTTTGGAAAATTTTCCAACATTTCACGAAATGACTTTTTTCCATCATAAAATCATTTTACATGCTATAATACGACTGTTTTCATGATTTATTTTAATTATCAAAAAAATTTGACGTTTTCATCGAAAAAATTTCAACATACTATACAATGACTTTTTTTTGTAAAATTTTCCAACATTTCACGAAATGACTTTTTTCCACCATAGAATCATTTTACATGCTATAATATGACCGTTTCCATGATTTTTTTCAACATCAAAAAAAATTGACGTTTTCATCGAAAATTTTCGACATACTATACTATGACATTTTTTTTGGCAAATTTTCCAACATTTCAGGAAATTACTTTTTTCCATAATAGAACCATTTTACATGCTATAATGCAACCGTTTTGATGATTTTTTTTCAACATCAAAATTTTTTTAAAAAAATTTTTTTACGTTTCCATCGAAAAATTTCGACATACCATACTTTGACGTTTTTTTTGTAAAATTTTCCAACATTTCACAAAATGACCCTTTTTCCACCATAGAATCATTTTACATGCTATAATACGACCGTTTTCATGATTTTTTTCAACATCAAAAAATGTGTCGTTTTCATCGAAAAATTTCGACATACTATACTATGACGTTTTTTTTTGTAAAATTTTCCAACATTTCACGGAATGACTTTTTTCCACCATAAACATTTATGCTAAAAGCCGTTGATTTTTTTCAAAAAAAATTTTTTGATCCAACATTTCACGAATTGACTTTTCTAATTTCTTTTTTGAAAGACTCGCTAGAGGGGTCTGAAAACTGGCTAAATATAGCGACTAAGTCGCTAAGTAGGCGTCACAGCGCTGTTGCTGGAAACCACTGATACTGAGACACTACAGTGCGCATGTCACAAAATCGGGATGCATTGTGGGATATGCAGTTTAAAGACACAGTACTTCTGTGAAGCAGCATAGAATTGAATGATATGCATTCTATATTCTTTGCAAACCCTCGCGGGACACATAAAGTGAGGTGGCGGGCCAGATTTGGCCCGCGGGCCTTGATTTTGACACATGTGTACTATACTATGATGTTTTTTTTGTAAAATTTTCCAACATTTCAGGGTCTGGTGGGGGGGGGTTCTGGCGCCCCCCGGGGCTGGAGAGCCCATCACTCTACTCTCTCCATTTTTGGAAATGACTTTTTTTTGTGCTGTGTGTGTTCGTTTTCATGTACCTTTTTTAAGTAAAAAAAAAAATTTTAAAAATTGAATTTCCCCATTTTGGGACGAATAAAGGAATTTCTTCTTCTTCTTCTTCTTCTTCTTAAATTATTTTTTTCACCATAGAATCATTTTATATGCTATAATACGACCATTTTCATGATTCTTTTCAACATAAAAAAATTGACGTTTTCATCGAAAAATTTCGACATACTATACTATGATGATTTTTTTGTAAAATTTTCAAACATTTCACGAAATGACTTTTTTCCACCATAGAATCATTTTACATGCTATAATACGACAGTTTTTATGATTTTTTTCAACATCAAAAATATTTGACATTTTCATTGAAAAATTTCTACATACTATACTATGACGTTTTTTTTGTAAAATTTTCCAACATTTCACAAAATGACTTTTTTCCACCATAGAATCATTTTACATGCTATAAAACGACCATTTTCCTGATTTTTTTCAACATAAAGAAAACTGACGTTTTCCGCAGGCCTTGAGTTTGACACATGTGGTATAGTATGTCGAAAGAAGTCATTGTACAGTATGTCAAAAAAATAGATATAATACAGGATGTCAAAAAAAAGTCATTGTATAGTTTGTCGAAAAAACTCACAGTACTGTATGTTCAAAAAAGTCATAGTATAATATACTAAGTATAGTATGTATGAAATACTATGGAGGAAAAAAAAGATAGTAAGTCATGTTATAGTTTGTTGAATTGTCACAAAAAAAGTCAGTAGTACAGCATGTGAAAAAAAAAAGCGATACAGAAGTCACAATATAGTTTGTCGAAGAATGTGATGAAAAATTAGTAGTGTTTTGAAAGAAATTTATAAAAAGTCAGTGCAGTATGTTGAAAAAAAGTCATAGTATAATATGTCAAAAAACGTCACAGTGTAGTATTTTTTTTAAATCCTAAAAACATCATAGAATACTATGTCAAAAAATTCATCAAAAAAATCTAACTTTTAGCGCTTTTCTGAACTTTTATGGTAGATCTTTGAAGGCAGGAGTATCGATGGCATCACCTTACCGTTTCCACGCTGAGGGAAAGCTTGTCTGGACGCAGAGCTCCACCGTCACGGTCCAATTACCTGGCCCTCCTGGGCTCCCCAGCGCGGCCGCGGAGCGTCCCGGTGACTGATCCACTCCGGTAACGGACAGTGATCCCACTCTTCCGTGGACCGCGCGCGGAGAGAGAGACGGAGGGAGACACAGAGAGATAGAGCCTCGTCCCCTCCTCCCCCGCTGTCTCAGCTGTCAGAAATATCCACTCAAACGCGGTTGTGACCCACTGCCGTCCAGGTGCCGAGGTTTCCCGACGACCTCTCCTCATGTCCCAAATGTTCATAACTTACTCAGACTGTGAGGAGCGTGTTTTCATCTCCTTTAACAGAAGCATGGTGCGTTTCATCCGGCTGCTTAGCGTCCAAACCTGCTGACATTTTTAACTTGTTCTTGGGGCGCAGGTCGTAATCCATCCCCGGTTTGAGGCCACTTTGCGTTCCCGGCCAGTATCAGGCTTCACAGTGTGACTAGCTAACAATGAGCTCACATGCTGTCATCAACAGCACCTGTCCTAGCCGTGGACCTAGCACCTAGCCGTGGACCTAGCACCTAGCCATTCTTCCTCACCACCTCCCTCAACAACCAGCCGCCTCAAGAGCTCCCCCTATCGACACGGAGCTCCTCTGAAGACCCCATCTGTAGGCGACTTTCAGTTTGCAGACCACACGAGATTTATTCATATTTGTTTGTGAATATTATGTGGAAATGTGTGTGTATCTGGCATTATATTCTATACTTTATTATTTTTATGATTTTTTTCCATTCTTATTTTATTATTATTATTAGTAGTAGTATTAGTATTAGAAGAAGAAGAAGAAGATCAACCTTTATTAGTCCCGCGAGGGGAAATTCAATTTTTACACTCTGTTTATTAACACTCAGTTTATTAACTTATACACGGTATTAGTATTATTATTGTTATTATTATTATTATCAATCACAGAAGATACTAATATACATTCTAGCGTTAAATATTCCAATTTCACAGAAAGTTTTTCTACAACACGTGGTGTTTGCTGTCAAAACTTAGAGCCAGTCAGCTCTTTGATCAGGGGACAGCCAGGCGTTTCCCATAATGCCCTGGGTCTTGCAGTTTGTGGAGAGCAACTACGGCCGCTTCGATCTCGTGAGGTTATCGTTGCCAACGTCGAGATGAAGTTGGACATGACTCTAACCGGCATGCACTGTGCCGCAATCGCCGGTGATTGATTGTGCGCAGGCCTGGCTCATCTCAAACGAGCCTGCTCTGGCATAGCTGTGTCAAACGCAACAGGCACAGCATACACAGCAATGTTAACGAGTTGATACAGATCCAGACCAAATCCTCAGCTCCTGCTCTAACTTCAGTTTTATCCCAACACACATACAAGATAGTACTTTATTGATCCCCAGGGGGAAATTCGGGTGTTACAGCAGCACTAATATAAAAAAAAAAAGCAAGTATTACAATGTAAAAATTAAGAATAGGGAGAAATAAATAAACAAATCATAATAATACTAATAATAAAGTAGAATAAAATAAGAATATAGCAAATACAAGGCTCTTACAACATGGCTCTTATCAATGTAAGATCCCTCTCCAACAGGACATTAAGTAAGGGATAAGTTACAGCAAGTCGGTCATTGTTGTAGAAGAAACCGCTAGAGGGCGATACTGCACACACAGTGGCGTGGAGGGGTCGCTGATCGCCCTGAGGGGGTTTCTTTCACAGCAATGACCCACTAGCTGTACATTATCCCTTACTTAATCAATAATTTGACTCAAAGACAAGGACAACAAGAATTAACTTGATCAGAATCAAGTACTCAACGATGTGTAATCATTTAAATGATTTTGACACAGACAGTTTGCTGAATTATGCCCTCCAGACTGTGACTATGGCTAGCACTTTCGTCTCACAGGAAGAGGGTCGCAGATTTGATTCCGGGCTCTTCTGTGTGGAGTTTGCATGTTCTCCCCGTGTAAGCGTGGGTTTTCTCCGGGTACTCCAGCTTCCTCCCACAGTCAAAAGACTGCATTTTAGGTGAATTGATGACTCTAAATTGTCCGTATGTGTGAATGTGAAGGTGAATGGTTGTCTGGATATATGTTGTCTGTCTCTATGTGCCCTGCGATGGACTGGCAACCTGTCCAATGCCAGCTGGGATCGGCTCCAGCCCCCCCGCAACCCCTAACGGGATAAGCGGTTGACGATGGATCGATGAATGGATGGACTGTGACTATGAAACCATGCCTCATATGTGATGTCTCATATTCTGTGGAAAACAACAGTATCTTTGAAAAAAAATCACCCTGGTTTTTGCCAGTGTCATAATACTGAGACAGCTCCTCTCAAAGTCACTAATGGCTTTTTAATGAATGCTGATGCCGGCATGTGTTCAATTCTTCTTGGACTTAAACCTACAGTAGGCAGAATGTTTTTGGCATTGCTGGGCAAAAATTCAATAATAACCTTTCAGCATATTGTAATTCAAGTGTTCTGATAGAGAACTAGACTTCTGCACCTCCTCATAGCTCTGTTTTCAGGCTTTAAAAAAAATCTAGCCCGTGACAGGAGACTGGCCAAGCACAGCTCATTACTGATCCCTCGTAAACGCTGACCAAACGGTCAGACTAGGCAGCGCTGATCAAATATGACTTAGTATTCTGTTTCTGTAATGACTATTTCTCTCCTCAAATGTTTTCAGAAACATCTTGTTGTTACTGTTTAGCTGTAAAATGAGAAAGTTTACTCTGACTCTGCTTGGTATTTCCTCATCTGATCTCAACATGGCTGCAGGGTCATAAAAAGATTGCCTATTTTTCAGGGCGAAATGGCTGATAAGAATAGTTCAACTTTGGGAACGCTGCAGTGCACAGTGCATGTCACGTGATGAGGAGTAACCAATCACAGCCAGCAGATATATTTTCTTTCTCCCATAAATATCAGTCTATAGTAAATATATGGGGTTAATAATTTTAGTGGGGCTACACGGAGCTTTGTGATCTGTCCCACGGACTATTTTACTTCTGTCCAAGAATGTCATAACATCCGAAGCGAAAGGTCAAAAATCCATTTATCTTTTTTTAGACACCAGTCAGTGAGGCTTTTACTGCTAAATCACTGCAACTTCATCATCAGCATCATCAGGTTTTGTTGCTTAGCAACGACCCGCCAGTAGCTCAACCTTTAAAGCACCATGGATAAAAGGATGAATGCGGCACGGCTAGCGTTTTCCACGTACTTTGGATGCGGCATGTGAACAGCCCCTAATGGCTGCCACTAGATGCTACTCAAGAGTAACATGTTGCTGATTCCACCTTTAGCAATGTTAAAACTACAGATTGTGGACTTATTTCCTCATTGATTGACTGCGTTTAAGTCAACATTATGGATGCAGACATACTCTGGAGAACCACAGGAATGACTCTGGTACATCAAAGATTATTTTCAGTCTCACTTTATTTAACGATGATGTGAAAAGTAAAGGCTGTCAATAACATTCAGACAATAAAAGAAGAATGTTATTCAAATCCCCCCATAACAACTAATGGCTCCAAAAAATGTTCAGGTGTTCCAAGTGTGATACTTATTTTATACAACTTTTTCATATCTATACCTCATCTGTACATAACATAGTTACAGATACTGTAAATAAAAAAAAATGACTTCCAAGTATCTTTGTGGCGTATTTGTGAAATATTTCCTATGTAAAAATGAGAATGTACGTAAAGATCTTTTACATATACATATATATAGTTCTCTATTCTTTCTGTAATAAGAAAACAAGTTATTGCCCCTCTTGAACATGTTGCATTTAACATAGGTTTTGTTTTCTGTTTTAAACGCTTAATTGAACTTAACTCCATGTGATACCACATATCAAACTGACAAAACAGTAACAGTATGGACCTGTGTGTTTTTCCACTAAATATATACGTCATATTGTTATATTTTTGGACATGTATGTTTCGTGTTCTCCAGAAACCCTGATGATGACACATACAAAGATATAATTATATACGTATATGTCACTTTGATCTGCAAACTGAAAAGGTAAAAAGACCTGTGGCAAATACAAACCATTGGCATGACGTTATTTATTACAGGAAATTATGAGCCCTTGACTTACCACAATTGCATTTGAACAATTTCTCATCCATGTTTCATCCAAAAAGTTTGAAATGAAGCTTACTTAAAAAAAAAAAAAAAAAAAAAAAAAATCAGGGCACATTTTTTATAAAACAAAACGATACCTGATGATCTGCATTTGGCATTTTAGATGGACAAAAAAAAAAAGTCATTTTGTAATTTGGTAAATGCCAGGAGTGAGTTATTAGGATTGATTGGTTGCTACTACTTTCACTTTATTGCCCTCAGTGAATAACTGCTAAACCAGTAGCATAGTCGATATGATGATGTTGTTGAGTTTGTCCACTGAGAATCTTGGCATCGACATGTGTGAGCTGATCAACAGGTTAAAAGAATCCATGTTTTGTAAGGAAACGTAAAAATCTAATTGTAAGTGAGAAGATGAAACAACAGAGTGGATTTGTCACGACAGTTGCAAAAACAGAGGTAACTCTGTGAATTATACATTTCATTTCATGCCGTCTTGAGAAAGCCAAATACCAAATATTCCATACATGGACACCATCATCGGGGTATCAGCAAATTGTACACAATCACATATAATGTAATATATAAAATGTGCAGTTGGTTTTTCTTCTCCTGAAGGAAGAACCAACCCTTTTACAATGTCTCTCACTCACTTGTCAAGTGACCGTGATTCTCTGGTTGGCAAAAGTGCAGGAGAAGCCGTGACTCCTTGGAGGTCTGTGCTCGGGGTTTCCCCGCTCCTGTGCTCAGCAGGGGCTGGAAGGGGAGGAGCTCTCACAGGAAGTCACCCTGATATGTCCGGTAGCAGGTGGATCTCTGCTAACTTGTCTCCCACTCCGACTCTGCATCATCGACTGGCCTTTCAACTGAAGACAGCGTTTATGATCAGACCTCAGCTTGTAGAGGAAATCCACTCCAGCTCCAGAGGAGCTTTCACCAAGTTCCCACACTGTCCCGTGCAGTGAGGCGTTGAATTTAAATAAATCTATGACACGTTGTACAATTTACAGATGTGTGGCCAATGTTATGGTTTGCTGGGTCAGCGCCAATTTCACCCTATTTATGTCCTACAGGCTACAAAATAAGACAACAGGCACAGTGTTCAACAAATGCCTTAAAAACTAAAAACCAAGACACCAATGGTGAAACATATGCTAAGAACAAACCTTCTCACACTCCACAAAAAGTCCTTTTTTTTTGTTCGGAGTTTGCGTTTCTCCTGCAGGAGGACAGTTTACAAAAAAAAAAAAAAGAGAAAAGGACGACACTGTGTCGATGACCATTTTGCTCAGTGCAGCCGTCTTGGGCCCAGTTCAACGGCACTGAATTACATTTCCATAGCAACTGAGGTATGTTCACTGTTGCTAAGTGTGAAGTGATTTTTCTTGACACTCAATATGACAGAAAGCCCTGTGTCTGTGCTTTATGCTCTATCACTGTGACCAGCAGTGGTGTCATCATCGTCTTGGAACTGAAAGCTACAGCCGGTTGGGGCATATTACATGAGGCGCCCATGTCTTCATCTTCTTTACTACCGCTCATGGAAATTCAGGTCAACCACTTAATCCAAACTAGTTGTGGAACAGGTAGACCTACATCCTTTCCAGCGTCACTTCTTGAGTGTTATTTCTTCCGAGGAAGTCATTGTGCCCTTTTGCCGTTGACATGAACGCCATCGCCCATGTCTGTGCTGGTTAGCTGTGAGGGCTCCATCACATGGACATCTTAACAGTCTATGGAGACCACTCTGCGGGGATCAATACAACCAGGCTCGCCACTAATGCCTTGTCTGAAAAGCACCTGAATCCATAAGGTGCTCTCTTGCGTTTTAAGCGTACATCTGAATGTGTGCATTTCTTGGCATATAACACACATAAATAACAATTGTGGAACACTCTTGTGGTGCCTTTTAGCTCTACTTTATAATATATGCAGCCTTGGCGACCTGTTAAAAGGCATAGCATCAATATTTTGTATAACATGCTTTCTGAGGACATATTAAGCAAGTTATAAAATATGAAAGGCCTATGCAAAGTCTGATGTGAAATCTGATGAAACCAGTGGTGCAAATTTAGTTAGTATTAGAGGAATCGGCCCCTGGTGCCCCTCAGTGTCCTGTGACTCACAAGCTTTGATGTATCTTACTTTGCTGCCCATAAGCTAATTTATCAAAAGTTACGCAGACCAAGATCTCTTTCAGATCTCTTTCATATGTATGTCTAATTCTTTGTAGGGTGCCATGTCATGATTTCCTGCCTCTGCTCTACACTTAGAACCCTTTTAATTGTCCATTCACAGCATATACAAAGCTTACAGTACATCAAAGTCAGAAATGATGATATTTACATGTCTCCACAACAACGGGAAGTGGACAGGGAGTAAAGTGGATGGTTTCCTTTGTTGGGTTTTGTAAATTCCATGTCTCCACACCGGTATCCAGTCACTGAAGCAGTGAAATACTTAGATGACAAGCTCACATGTCGCCGTGAGCACACACATACAACAGATAAGGAACAGAAACAGACAATCCCCTCTGAAGCAGATAAGGCTACACGTCAGGTCAGGGCTGGTCCACCGCTGTTCTGCTATTGGGGTGTCAGTGTGTCTGTGCATGTGTGTGTGTGTGTGTGTGTGTCTATGTTTGTGTTTGTTTGACTGTGCATATGTGTATATGCCTAGGCAAGGAGAGCAGATGAACAAGGGGACATTGCTGTGAATCGTGGGAGTTTGTAAGGGTCATCCAGTGCCCACTCTATCTCCTCCCACCCCTTCCTGACTGAGGGTTTCAGTTCTCATGAGAGGCGGGGTGAAGAGGTACGAAGAGTGAAACTCGGCCCCCTTCCCCCCTCCCTCTCTTCTCCCCCTGTCCTCCTTGTTCCGAGACAAAATACGCACATACGCTGATGATATCAGTCTATTTGTTGTAGAAAAAAAGAACCATATATGTCTCCTCTGCAAAGAGCCAGGTGGGGGAGTGAATGAAGCTCACAGACCAGAGACCATTACCCGGTAGGAGGGGGGCATGTGTCTGTGCCGTGGGCTGGAACCAGGGCTGCCGTTGGGGCTGGTGCAGCTGGCATCAACCCCTCCTATGGAAGGTAGGTAGGCATGGTGCAGGATGGGCAGCTGCAAGGACAGTCGGCGCTGTATGCTGCAGATAGAGAAAGAAAGTTTCAACGTAAACGGCAGAGTGTAATTAAGTACATTTACTCAAGCACTGTGCTGAGGTATAATTTCTTTGTGACTTTTTAATTTTACTCCACATTTTTCTGAAAGCTGTAGTAACCAGTCACTTGTTATGATTTTAGTGACCCTATTATGGCATCACATCTTATTATATTGTACATATGTGGTCATAAATTAAAACAATTGGTCTGTGACAGGATGGAAACTCCCCAAAAAGTTGGAAGAGCAACACTTCCACATTCACCACCCTGACCTCCATATCCTTAGGCCCTGTTCAGACCTGACATTAACATGCGTCCTGAGTGTACTGTATATGCAAATAAACACAGTAAACACATGGCTAATACAGCAGGTGTTGCAAAGTAATATTACAGGAATGTCAGTACTAATATCCTACATATTTGTGATTCTGGGTTCATTTCATTAACATTGAAATTAAAAGGTTATTGTACTGGCAGTCCCCATTAACATCACCGCTGCAGTGGGGTACAGAGCTTCAGAGAGGCCGAGGATGAGAGTGAGCGGAGAGCAGTATGATAGTAATGCACTTCCTGTGCCTAGTCTGATGGTCTGTAGATATGTAACCTATAAATAAGATATATTTTAATAAAATACAGTTGTACTGACAGAATACAGTAGAGAACAGAAGCCATTTTACACAAGGAGAAAGATCTCAATGCTAAACACTCACCTCCAGTTTATTTTTTGCATTGCTATGTACTAATAAAGACACAAGGGACAATGGTTTGGTGGCTTTCTGCCATAGCCCAGATTAAGGTGATTAAGATTTTCCTAATTTTTGTTTGGCACTGTTTAAATGAAGAATTAATGTAATTACACCCAGCTGGTGATAAAACTGGATAGTACCATAGAAAAGATGGATCACAACAGACAGGCAAAGTATAGTTCATACAAGCCCTCAGCAATTCTTCTAATTGTTTGTCCTGCATTCTTTAGCGCCCTCTTTCCCCTCCTCACTTCTCCGTACTAAACCCTAATCCACCGTGCCTCTCAGCTTCTGGGATCATCTGACAAAAAGAACATTTCATGCTTCCGCTTGCTGTGACAGTTCGCACCCTACCTCGCCAGTACTAGCGCCTCTGCCAGCCGTTTGCAAGGAAATTACATAACCAAATGCCAGTTATGTAAAAAATTAAGAGGGGGGTATGAAATCCAAGTTCATTCAGTGTTAGACCTAGAAAAATGTCTTAATTAGGTGAACTTTGAAATATTGATGGTCCTCAGGCCTAGTCAGTTATCCTGACCTGTTCTATTTGTGATGGAAACACAACCTTCCGTGATCATGACGGCATTTTTTATTTTTGTATCATATTTGACATAGACACTACATTTAACAACATGCATCTGGCATGTGACTTTCGGTAGCATTCATCATGTCACAAAGTGTTACCATTCGTCCTCCTATACCTTTACTCTCATTTCTCACTTCTTTATATTTGTCTCTTCTTTCTCTTCTCTTTCTCGCTGCCTCTTCATCTCTCTTCCCTCCATGTGATCAAACATTTATGCGGCATGGGAATAGCTGCGAGTGTTCCTTTACTTCTGTTCTCCTCCCTGTCTATTTTCAGAGCTGCTTCCAATGCGAGCTGTAAATCACTGGTTACATAAGCCTCTGTGAGTCTCTACCTCTTTCTTTCTCTCCTTCTCCTTATCTCTGCCTCTCTTTCCTATCTAAACATCCTTCTCTCTTAATCCAACTTCTCTCGGTAGCTGCCCTCTCTTCAGTATTTTACCCCCCTTGTCTGCTGTCTCTCACGTCTCCATCCATCTGTCCCTCTACGTTGTGCATCCTTCTCCTGGGTCTAGTTAAACAAGCGTGGGAGGGAGAGCTCTCAATGATGCATGAAGTGTCCCCCCATTGATGAAGTCAACATCCCTCAGCTTTGCTTCCTTATGAATAGTAAGTGAATGTAGATCAGCAATTGTCGCATGAGTGTCATCTTCTTTTACAAGTTGGGACAACAAATCAATCAGCTGCATGTCTACGTACGCATATACATGCACACGTTTGCATGTGTTTGACTGTGACTATATAATGCTGCATGGTGGGAGAATACTCATACACTCTATGTGTTTATATGTATGTTGATGTGCGTGGGAGAGAAAAGTACAGAACCGGTCCATGCTTTTTCAGGACTCTGTTGCCAGAGCAACCGTCTGAGAGCTGCTGGTGGTTGCGATACGAGTGACGTTTAGTCTGATGAAAAAGCTGACAAGACGGAGGGGAGGGGGAGGGGGACACGGGGGTAGAGGTACTGAAGAAATAGGAGAGCTCACTGTTCGGGCGAGTTGATATCCTCCAGGGGACCTCTGTTTATCCTGGAAGGATCCATGGAGCCCCACTGCGCCTGAGGCTTCTGCTCCAGGTGGTTCTTCAGTATCGACTTCTCTCCATCTGCATTGAAAACACACGTAGGTATCGTAAAAAATATGATAGGCTGTATCAAATGGGCTGTCAAATGGCCGTCATACTTAACTGCTCAGGTGTTACAAGTTGCACATGCCAGGTACCTGACACATGACTTTATTCTTCTTTACTTTATTGTTTATTTTTCACCCACAGAATGACCATTTGTATATCCATTACTCATCCCGAGTTCTTGAAGAAAACTTTGTCTCTCGCAGTCACATGCGTCCACGGTGAATGGAGAATCAAAAAACACTAAATCCTTGATGCGTCGAAGTAAATGTGGGCCGCAAAACTATATCAAAACTTCTATTTGTTAACTCTCAAAAATAATAACTCTTGGGTTTATTGGCATGGAAAACACATTTACATTACCAAAGCAGCTGTGAACTAAAAACAAAAATCTTGTACTCTCTCTAGGTTACATGGTGGGGAGGAGGTCGTGTTGCTCAGGCTCTATTTGTTAGGTGACACCTGGAAGCTGCTTGACATCCTCCTGGATCCATCTCTTCATATCTGTTCACACTATATGTATCATTGTTATCATAATGATTGTCTACAATATGTTGTAATTTTATTAAGTTGTGACTCTGTACATACGACATCTATTGCACGTCTGTCCATCCTGGAAGAGGGATCCTTCCTCAGTTGTTCCTCCTGAGGTTTCTTACATTTTGTTCCCTGGTAAAAGTTTTTTTTTTTTTTCTCATGTGATGAGAAGGTCATACTTTAAGGGATAGACGGTGTTGTATCCTGTACAGATTGTAAAGGCCCCCTGAGGTAACTTTGTGAAACTATAGCTATACAGCTAAAACTGATTTGACTCTTAAATAGTATGGTTTTAGCGAAGATGCATGTGTTTGTGAAGTAGTGAGCATACGTCTGGATAAACAAGACTTCAATTATACTGAATGAGTTGTGTGAGTTTGCAAACACTTGCTCTGATATAGTTTTGCTGTTGTTAAAACACGGCCCCCATCTACCTCAATTCATCAAGACTTGTCTCCATTTTGAAACTTAAGTATTCAATGGACCCATGGACCAAGACCAACTGGTTGCTGGAGAGGCCAGTTTACCTCTTGGGCACTGCCGAGGTGCCCCTGAGCAAGGCACCGAACCCCCAACTGCTCTGGGCGCTTGTCAGGAGCAGCCCCCTCACTCTGACATCTCTCCATTGACGCATGTATATGTACTGTGTGAACAACAGAGTGTAAACTGAATTTCCCCACTGTGGGACTAATAAAGGAATATCTTCATCTTCTTCTTCAAGGTAAGAGAAGGTGAGTAACTGATGTACAAATGATCACTGAAGATTTTCAGACCAATACCCTAATACCCGAGTGAGGTGAGACAGTCATGAAGGTGCTTCTTGATGTTAATGTGGCAATACAGCTCCGTTAATACATGGCACGTCAATATGCACCTACACCAGATGAATGAATTTCTTGGATTTTTATCAATGCAGATGTGTGTTTTCACTGCACACAGCATATTCACACAACAAAGGTATTTAAATAGTGACCCGACAATATGTCATCCATGTCTGTCACCTAACTGTAAACTAGTTGGCTCCATTTTCCAGAAAGGAAACCGATTGCATAATGTATTACATCACATATGCATGGTGATATTTAAAGCACGGGTACAAAATAAAACTGACACCTCTGTGGCACAAATTAAAACAGTAGAAATGGAAGCAAAGACAAAGCAAAGTAAGAAAGAAATAATCCAGAGAGAAAGGAGGGAAAGGCTTCCCAACATGATTTCTGCACAGATTAGGTTGAAACACAATAAGAATTGCAGTAAACAACATTAGCAGTTTTCAAACCTGTACCTGGAGAGTAATGGGATGATTTTTTTTTACCCCCCTGCAGAGTTTTCTCTCCAATTGTCCCAGATTTCCCAGCACTTGCTGACCCGATTCACTGATCACAGCACTCCGTGCCCCAATTGGACATCTGAGCTCGCTGAATTATTTTCAAACAGACTAGTCCTCTTAGCATTTTGAAGAAAGCATTACCTTGTAGCTCTCAGAGCTGTGTTAAAAGCACAGACACAGATATTTATACGCTTCATTATGGATTCAGAATATGTGTTCATGCCACAAAGAAAGTATTAGGTT
Source organism: Pterois miles (assembly GCA_947000775.1). Taxonomy (NCBI): domain Eukaryota; kingdom Metazoa; phylum Chordata; class Actinopteri; order Perciformes; family Scorpaenidae; genus Pterois; species Pterois miles. The sequence goes on along the minus strand of CAMQGK010000638.1, from coordinate 14,190,568 downwards.
GTTGTTGAGGTTTTTTTTTCATTTGTCAACAGACCCCAGGGCCAGCCAAACTGTACGAAAAGACTTTTGAATGTGTAAATGCAGGGAGCAAGAATCCCTAATGTAATCAACCTGGTTAACCTTAACATTATAGTTTCACATTTATTGAGGATGTAGACAGTAGAACAGTACACAAAAAATGTGATATTGTACTTAAATTAAATTTAAGTTGCGAGCCCTAAGCTTTACCTGTGTCTTGACTCAGACTAGCTGATCTGCAGTTAATGGCTTCAACAGTACATTTGCACAAACAGTCCAAAATATAAAGAAATTACTGTGATGGCTGTTAAAGCAGCACTGGGTGGAAATGGAGCAAATATGATTTTAAAAAGTTATTTTCAGAAGACAGTTACTATATCCTGACAGCAGAAAAATCTGTCCTCCGGTGCTCCTAATGGCATCTGCAAAATTTCACAGACCGGAGGAAAACAACCAATCAGAGCTGAGCTGGAGCCTGCTGTCCCTGAGCAGCTGTCAATCACTCACAAATTCTGATCAAACAGTCAAACTAGGCAGCGCTGATCAAATATGAATCAATATTCTGTTACTGTATTGACTATTTCTCTCCTCAAATGTTATTAGAAACATCTTGTAGTTACTGTTTAGCTGTAAAATGAGAAAGCTTGTGACCCGGCAGCCATGTTGAGATCTGCTGTGGAAGACCACCCACCAGCCGAAGCAAACTTTCTCATTTTATAGCTAAACAGTAACTACAAGATGTTTCTGAAGTAGATGTGAATAGAGAAATAGGTATTACAGTAACAAAATATTGATTCATATTTGATCAGCTGCCTAGTTTCACCTTTGGTCAGAGTTTGCGAGTGATTGACAGCTGCCTCCGTTGAATGAACAGCCAATAGCAACGCTCTCTCTGAAATGACCTGTGATTGGCTCTCCTGTCCGGGCCACTTTTTTTTAACCTAAAACAGAGCTATGAAGAGGTGCAGAAGCCTAGTTATCTCTCAGAACACTTGAATTACAATATACAGAAAGGTTATTATGGATTTTTTTTGCCAAATGATGTCAAAAACTATCTTCCTACTGCCCACTTTAATCCATAACAATGACCTCTAACTTTTTAGCTTAAAATCCAGTCTCAGCAGCCAATATGTCATCCACTGGTGTTCTCGATCATAAAGACAGAGAGAGAGAGAGAGAGAGAGAGAGAGAGAGAGAGAGAGAGAGAGAGAGAGAGAGAGAGAGATGCTGGTGATCTTTAAAGGTGGCTTAATGACCTGTGATTTTATTTCCATAATGTGTGTCAGATTGACGTTTGTGAACAGCACCTAATGTGCTGAACCCTCATTCTCTCCTCACAAGATCATTATCATAAACACTTCAACAACCTGGACTCCAACACATTTTTCTGTGAGTAAATAAAATAATAACAAGGTCAGTCTATTGATTAATATGAGATTCTTGCTTTGAGTAAGCTAGTATAAAGCTCTACTAAGTTTTGCTTCTGTCTGTCGGTTTTAAAACATTACTTGATGACAGGAGCAGGAATACATCTCTATAATGAATAACACAGCCCATTCCGGTTGCTTCGTTGTACTTGATCCATATGCCCCAAGCAGAACCCGGATTATTCAACAATATTCACTCATTAAAAGCATAATTTCTCTACCAGCACCAGCATGTTTTTCCTGCTGAGGGAAATAAGCAGCTGATGGCTGTCTAATCCTTTCAGAGAAGTGAAGTGAAGTTTATTTTGGAAGTGTTCTGCGCTGCCAAAATCAGCTTTCTGTAATTTTTTCACTAAGGTGCATTTTATTGATGTCATTTTGAATGCACAGAGATACCGTGATGAGATCCTGAGACCCATTGTGGTCCATTCATCCACCGGCATCACCTCATGTTTTAGAAGTCTGACTTCAGCACATAAAAAATGGGAGCAAAAACAAAAGTGTTATGTTCATATTTTTGCTCAGTTTATGTCTTTCTTCACCCAGCGCAGGTTTGTAAATATGTATGTAATAATCTGATACAAATTCATAGAGGACAGATATAATAGGTCACATTTTTTCTTTCTATAAAAATATCTCTAATGAATAATGAACATTTATACATAAAAGTGTCTGGCTATATTTGTCTCTGTCACTGCATACAAAGATTCAGAAATAGATTTATGTCTTCACTAAAGAGAGCCTGATATCAGCTACCAGCTGCTGCCAGTACTCGTGAGTATTTGCTTAAATTAGCTAAATATTAATTTTCAGGTAGTATGACACTTTTTTTTTTCTTTCATGATTTTTTGATGAATGTAAATATACAGTAATTCCATAAGGATGCACTGGCTCAAACAGCTGGATCGGGTATTGGTGACAATGAAGCTGATCTATTCAACTCAACTTTAGATAAGATAAGATAAGATAAGATGAACCTTTATTAATCCCCGTAGAGAAATTCAGTTTTACACTCTGTTGTTAATTTCACACAGTACATATACAAGCATCAATGGAGAGATGTCAGAGTGAGGGGGCTGCTCCTGACAAGCGCCCAGAGCAGTTGGGGGTTCGGTGCCTTGCTCAGGGGCACCTCGGCAGTGCCCAAGAGGTAAACTGGCACCTCTCCAGCAACCAGTTGGTCTTGGTCCATGGGGGACTTGACTAACCCAAGTCCCTACTGCCCTATACTGTGTATATACTATATACATTATATACTGGACTTTTAATTTCTCATTACGTTTTGACCAATTTGTTGCTGCATTAAAAAAGATTTACACCTGAAATATAATTTCTGTTAATTTTGAAGATTTTTTTTTTACCAAGTTGCTGGTTTATGATTTATTCTTTTAATAATAAATAACAATTAATTGTAACAATTAAATGTATATCCAGTCACTTCACACAGTGAGCCATACAGATTATTAATTAAACACTGGTATCAGACCGGTACTCAGTATCGGCCGATACACAAAGCCCACATATTGGTATCAGGACTGAAAATGTCTGATTGGTGCATCCCTATAATCTGAGGTCTATAGGTTTTCACAGGCACATTTGAACCCTGATACATGGTAAAAAGAAAAAAAAAAATCATTAAAAAATCTGATGACTAATAAATGATTGATGCAGTGTAAATATCAGACAATCCAATCAGAAATCTGACAGATGGGGGCTCATTTACTAATTATCTTCTAATCAAAATGATCTTGGCAATGACTTCTGGCTCTCTGTGTTCTGTAAATAGACCCAAAACACTGAGCTGCTCCATCAACCAGTTGTGCAACAACACAGACTCATTTTACATTTCAGATCTGTCCTTGTCAGGGTACCTAACAAGGCTACAACAGGAGGGTGTTGTGCATTTATGTCTGTGAGCAAACAAAAGATGAGAGGCAGAGAAGAAAGAGAAACAGAAGGGAAGCAAAGAACGAACCAAAACACTAAGAAGAAGCATTAGACGCGTTGCTTGGTGAATGTACTGACTAACTAGTTCAGTACATCAGTTCATTGTGTAACTATGAACTTTCACAGATGAGGAACTTCTCACAACAATTCCAACATGCTCGGCTCCCAATCCGCCGAAGGAGCGCAGCTGTTTTAGTCTTTTACCTTCCCAAACTCAGACAGATCCATTAGACACCCCTGAGAGTGGCTTTGTGCTGGCGTGTGCATCATCGACTGGCTGCTGTACATCACCGCCACCATCACCCTACGTCTGTTAATATGGCGCCTAATGTAAAGCGATGCTGCTGGGGTGTAACGATTCACTGATTCAATTTGAGGACCCCAGCTTCATAATGTCTAAGATACGGCTGCATCAGTTCAAACTGGGAGGGTAAACGACACAGGCTCTCTCTGCTGTAAAAGACAGATATGACACGTGTCCTTATATTCTAGCACCTGATACTTCACTCCTTGTGTTTCCATATGCTTGTCTTAAACCATGCCCCCTCCTTCTTTCTTTAATCTCCTCTCTACTCAAGTACATTGTTCAACACACAGCAAACAGCATCCCACACACCAAATAATTAGGTGCAAAATCAAGTGTGGAGCCACTTTGGGATTAAAGGTGGGAGAGATGATAAGTGTGACTACGGTGTGTGTAGAACTCGCTAAGCAGCAGCGGCGTATGCAGGTACTGTAGCTAATCTCATGACTCATCCTAAGAGACGTCACAGACTTGCTGTCAGACAGAGAACTCGTGTGTCTTCTTCACCTGCAGCTGATAGGAACTTCAGCAATGGAAAAAAAAAACATAACATTCATTCAAGTTGCAGCTCTGAAAGCAGCATTAAAATCATTTACAAAAGCCACTGAATATGCAAACATAACATAAACATTCTCTCTACAGGGAAACAAAATGCACGAAACCTCAGTGCAGTGGTACACTTTACTTTGTATCAAATTGCATCAGCCTGAATCCCACTGACTTGAAGTGAGACAGGACCGAATTGCATCATACTGAGTTACTCATTTCTTGGCTGAATCTCAGTCTACGCAGACTGCTGCAGTCTAGTTTTCAGCCATCAGAAGCAGCACTGAGCACAACCCAGCTGAGCGGCTCCAAGCCCCCAGGAGGAGCGCCGGTCGTTGATCCCAACACGGTTGTAGTGGCCAATGGGGGTACTGCAACTTCTGTGTCAGTCATTGAAGTTATTGGGCCCAAAAAGGCTTTTTCTCATAGATTTACATTGAGAAAGAGACATTTGTAACTCAGTAGATCATTGTATTTCAGGTGAATCAACTCCCCAGTATGAACACTCTAACAGCCCTTAGTTAAATCATCAGGTTGTAAAATGCACTAAGAGCTGAATCCAGTTATTTCCTCCTGTTTATGTCTACAGAGACCCAGATCATGGCAACAGCGCAAGCCGTGACGTTGAGACCCTGTGATCTAGTCATGTGACCAAGTGGATGCTATATCCGCATTCAATATGCGCACTAAGGCCCAATAAGACCCGGAAGACCCAGACGATCCGGGTACTTTTCAAGACCCGGAAGTCTACCTGTTGCCAAAATGTAATGATTGCTCTGAGCTGCACTTCACTGCCGCCTGGTGTGAATTCAGTGTAATGAGTTCACAAGTCATTCACACTATCGTAAAAAGGTTTGTGCTTTTTAATCCAGGCTTTAGAAAGTGTTTCAGATGCTTACAGACAAAATCAACAGGCCTAAGCCCACACACTAACAAGTAAAGTAGAAGCGGCCATCATCAGCATATTATCGATTGTCCTCTGAGAGGACGCCTCTCTGAGTGAAACATTCATTTTTTTTTTATGTATTTTGTCACATTTTGTCACCTTTTGCACATTAAATAAATTGAAGAGTATGAAGAGCCTCTTCAAACAGTTTTTTTTCACTGTGCATGTAATGAGGTGAAACATTTCCCATGTACTTTTTAAGTACTGAATGCCTGTGATCGGTGGGGTTCACACAGATACCTTAATGGGGAATGCCACATAAATTAAGAATTCCAGTATTGGAAAGTTCAATCAATATTTCTGAACATGAGCTACTCTGTCAAAGCCAAAAACCAGTAAGTCTCAAACATGTGATAGGGAATAAAGTCTGCTCCATGAACAGTGAATGGGAGAGTGCTTTGTGGACCCACACAATATTTGTTTTGTTTTTTTATACCCAATTGATCTTTATTCTATTATAGTGTTGTCAGATGTGAAACAGTAAATGTTCCCATATACTCCCCTGGGTGTTTTCAGTGTCATCTAGAACATCTCTCTCTATTGACAATAATAAATTTGAGTTTTAGCATTTTTTGGATCTGGGAGAGAGTTGTTCATGTTTCCTATTATATTTTGGTCCCCTTTAACAGGACTGTGATAGATAGTATGGCAAAGGGCTATATGGAAACATACAGCCAATTTCTCACCTTTGCCATCTGTGAAGTTGCGTATGCTGAGAATGTTGTTGGCGTCCGGATAGTGGTTCTGTTTGATGTAGGGAGTTTTCTCTGGGGTGTCCTGCAGCTGCATGGTCACTTCTTCCAGCTCCTTGTCCAACTTTTAAACAGAAAAACAAGGAAATCATTAGTTTACGTTGTTTCAAAAGTGATTTAAATAGGTGCTAAAGTAGAATAGGTAAATTATGATTCAAAAACTGAACTGTCTTTAAATTAATAAAGTTTGCATAAATAATAAGTAGGCTACACGGTTATCCAACAAATAATAGATGATCTATAGATAACAAACAACTGCAGCTACTTCTTTATCAAAAGACATAATGACTTTACTTGTCCTCCAAGGGTGTCTGAGCAGCTCCTCATTTGCCACAATCATGAACAAAAGCAATGACAAACAGCAGTAATTCACCTCTGAGAGATCTGATAAAAAGCCAAGGTGACAACCGGGAGATTTCTTTTTCAAATGTCACCCAATGTCAGAACATTTTTAAGAAATGAATCAGAGAGAAGGTACAGCGTGGCCCGCTCAGTGACAACACGAATCTTGGAGTGATCAGAGTTGCTTTTAACAACTAACAATCATTCTATTAAGAAATAATGAAATGATATTTCAACATCAACTGACTACAAAAGAGCTAATTTTTTTTTTCTTTTACTTTTCCAGTTCTATGGAGTTAAATTATTTGCTATTTCTTTCTTCTACTATAGAAGTACAAGTACTGTTTCTTCAGTTACATTTAAAAGCCTCTCATCCCATTGCTGCATCAAAGGACCAGTGAGAAACATTTCTGGGGATCAATTAGCAGACATGGAATATAATATTCATAACTGTTTTCATTGCTGTATAATCACCTGAAACTAAGAATCATTGTGATTTCTTTAGCTTACAATGAGTCCATCATATCTACTCTTCATAGAGTCTGCCATGTTGCTCTGCCATGTTTCTACAGTAGCCCAGAATGGACAAACCAAACTCTAGCTCTTGAGAGAGACTTTCATGTTTTTTACATTACCTGAAGGCCACTGTAGTTGTCTGATACTTGTGAAACTACAATGAAGTGAGCCATAGAGTGCAAACCTGTGGTACCACCGATTGCCGTCCGACTTCCGTTGCTCCTTAAGTAGTGTTATTATGGTATGGATGACCTCTGAGTGAGGCGAACAGCGTTACCACAGTTTGGCACTTGACAGCTCACCACAGTTTTAGAAAGGGGGAGTGAGGGGTAGTCAGTTGGTTGCAATCTGCAACCACACCACAGTGTACCATTAAAAACCCTGCAATTGCACCGTTGCGATGTCTTGCAAAACTGACGATTAAACCACATGAACGTGTATTCATCGGCTCAGACCTCGGTTATTCTCATGCGGAGACGGTGGTTATCAGTTTGAAGCCCGTCCAGTCGCGAAGTGTTAGCCTGGTTGACGCTGGTGACCGAGGTGGAGGTCTTGGAGTCTTCCTTCTTCTGGTTTTTGGTGACCTTTAACCTTCGGTTCTGGGTTGCTGCATCTGGGTTGGTTCTCATGGTGATTAACTGAAAGAGGGGTTATGGGTATTAGTCACAGCTGCACTCTGGGATAAAATTACATGCTACACATAATTGTTTACGCTGCATATTTAGGATCCAGGACTTACTGAAGTGTGGAATGTGAATGTGGTGATAATTAAGCACTCTAGTTTTTTGGCAACACAGAGTTATCCACCTGTGCTCACACACACACACACACACACACACACACACACACACACACACACACACACACACACACACACACACACACACACACACACACACACACACACACACACACACACAAAACAAACTGACCTTGGGAACGAAGACCAGACAGAGCGTGATGGTGCTGCAAAAGATGATCACCAGTGCCACAATACAGAACTGGACATTGGGCTGGTCCCTTGTCAGAAAAGACACAGCGGCACCGATGATGCACATGATGCCCACATTGTAAACACTCATCCCAATGTATTTGCTGTCATTGAGAGCAGGGATGCTCACGTTCCTCGTCTCCCATGCCAAGAAACAGCCAAACAACTGTCAGGAAAAAGAGAGGAAAAATAATAAAAGAGGTTTGAGAGAAGGGCACACAGACATTTCAGTGAAAAAACTGAAGGCTGTATTTGATTGTGGTTATAGAAAGTCTGAACTCGCTTCTCTGGGGACACGGTTAGTCAACAGTGTTGGTCATCCTCACTATTTGAAACAATGCAGTTTGCTTCAGTGAGTCTAAACATCAGGGTTTTCAGAATAAAGCCGGACTCATTCAGTATTTTTTGGTATTGTTCAGCGCTGTCTGTTGTTCTGCATAAAGGGAGTGCAGTTTGTGAAGACACATTTCGTCTTATTTGATTTAGCTTAAAACCTCAAAGAAAAATTAACTTCATTATGTGATGAAGCCTTGAAGAGGAGAAAGATAATCTAAAGACATCTTTCTAAAGCAGCCTATGGTTTCATGCTTGTGAAATGTTTATTTCGAGTGTTTGTTTCAGCCGCAGCAGCAGCCTGCTGAATAATTCGCAGTGTGCTGTGTAAAGTGGCCCGTCTAAACCAGAGTTAGAGGAATGACAAGCAGCAGATTTACAGGAGCAGTCATCGAGGATTAGCGGATCTCAGGTGTGTGAGCGTGCGTACGTGAATTTGAAGTGACGGTGATGTGCGTGTATGTATTCATATGTGAGCCTGTGTGTGTGTGTGTGTGTGTGTATGCAGGAATGACTCAAGCCTTAATGCTTCTTTTTGCTGTGCTGTCCCTCTATGTCTCATACAGATGTGGGTTCCTGTCAGTCACTTGATGCAAACTTTTCCTGCCGCTTCTTTGTTGCCATCCTCTTATTGTATATCAAAACCCCTCCTACTTGTTACCCTACAGTTTTCTCACCCCTTCCATCTCTGCCTTTGACATTTTCTGTAGTATTTTTTATTCAGCGTCTTCTGTAATCTCCAAAAGGTGATTTACTGCTCTATTTATCTCCTTCTCCTCACCATACATAGTGTGGTTTGTATAATTTACAGTTGCTCCAGCTTCACAGAGGTTTGAAAACACGGTGGTGGAGAGATGGAAAATGTTTGATACATGTTATAGTTTGTTTAGAATCCTGGGTCTCGAGTACATGCTCAGATAAAGCCCATAATAATGCTTGGAGGACTGCTTCATAATGAGTGATTTGCATTTGATGAGTAGGAGTTAGAGCAAGGGTCAGTTAAGCCACAAAACTAAACTGATAGCACCACAATTTAAAGGAACAATCTGACGTTTTGGGAAGTATACATACATTCACTATCTTGCCAAGGGTTAGATGAGATGATCTGTGCCACTGTCATATACCAGTTAGCTTAGTTTAGCATAAAGACTGGAAGCAGGGAGAAACTGCTCTCCTGGCTCTGTCCAAAGGTGATAAAATCCACCTACCAGCACTTCTAAAGCTCATCAATTAATATGTTATAAAACAGGACTTTGATATGAACATAGTTAAAAAAGATATGTAATGAGAGATGAATGAATAATTTACACAGGGGCATACTGTATATTTTACATTTCATTGTCTTAAAGGTGATAAATGTGAGATTGGGAGCATCTCTACTGACTCTGCACGACTCTCAACATGCCGACAGCTGAGCTGGCGGCGGGTGGGTGCTTTGTGATGATGGTTTTGTGGTGTCTTTTGTGATGATGCCGCCAGTTGGGATGGCGTTATCAGCTGTATGTCAACAAAGCAGATAGAAGCTCCGATTACAACCCACACAGAGGGAGAGCAACTTCATTCTCTGCTCATTACTCCACTTTATCTTTACATAGCAAATAGTTGTTTGATGCTGTGTTAACGCTCTGAATATCGTGGAGGATGAAGCAGATATTAAGGATTTGATATTGGCACACGTTACAGAAATGGTGTTACATAAAAGGAATCAAGCCTCATTAATACATATTTGTAAGGCTGTTAAGAGTCAGCAGATACATTTGTACAGTACATTCATAGTGTAAGTGTGCATTTATGTGTCGCTGGACTCTCTCACCATTAGCAGTCCCTTGTAAGCATAAACGATGCCCAGCCAAATGGTCATGTGGGTGTTCTCACAGTGCTCCAAGAAAGGACGGATGGCCATGTCTCGGCCTTGGGGGTCCGCCTGATGACAACACAAACAAACAGACAGGAAGAGGATTTAGCACAAACCTCCAAAAAGTACTTTAATTATTTTGGCAAAACAAATAAGACAGATGAACAGTGTCAAGTGTACAGTAACAGTGAACCATGCAGCATTTTCTTGAGGAGCAGTAAAAGCAACAGAGAGAACCAGCTTAAAAAAAGAAGACATCTTCAGTAGGCAAATGTTTCCATGTTAGTTTTCTCTTTGTAGGTGTTTTAATTTCACATTCAGGGACAAAGGGTAGATAGACTGTCTGCATGCTAGTCAGACTGAAGGGTGTCAGTGATCTAACATCGAGGTGTGTAATCAAACTGAGTCCCATCATGGCCACTGGGCTTCTCCAAAGTCGGCTGAAGTTAAATTAATCCGTGCTTAGGACGCTAATGGGCACGACTAATGAAGCTTATTCATCAATGTGATTTACACCTCCTCCTTTCATTCTTGTTTCTTACTCAGTCTCTGTCACGCTATCTCCCCATCCTGCCCCCCGTCTCTCTATTTCTTTGGCTTTCATTTTCATTTCCACTTGTCTTTCACAGCAGCTGGTGACACGTGTGACTTACAGGGCAAATTAGCACCTAAGGTGGATATTAATATGCTAAAAACACGTCACCTCTCCTTTTTCTTTCCCACTCTCTCTTTAGGAAGAGCTTTAAAAAGCCCTTAATAAGAGCATTAGTTTGCCCTGCATGGATTCTTTTGAGACCACACCAATATATCAACGCTGAGGCACCTGGGGCAAGACTGGGCTTAATGCCATGCTGCTCACTAGGTGTGTGTGTGTGTGTCTCTTCAGGCTTATTTACAGTAAGACATGTCTAATGGCTCAGCAGATGGTCCTCCTGTGTATGTGTGTACACACATCTGCATTATAGTGATTGGAAGAAATTCAGTTCATAAGCAAAGTCTGTTCAGGCAGAATACACAGAAATATTAGCTTTGTTTTGGTCCTCACACATACTGCACTCTGCTATATGTGTCTCATGGGAATACCCTCATCATTAAAAAATACACACCTACACCAACACATACACGTCCCTCTAGGGGCTGCAAAATCCACTTCCAATAGTCACTTTGACCCCCATATTCTCCATTCAGCTCCCATTAATGGAAATTGCAGCTATTCAGGCTTTCCTCTATGACCTTGATGGATTTAAATTAGTGGTTCTCTATAGAATGATCACTTAAAATGGGAAATTGGTGCTTAAAAAGCAGCGCTGATTCACCCAACAGAGATGAACAGAAATGGGACCATACCGTATCATTTCTGTATATCCTTGAAGTGTTGTATTATAGTACAGTTCTCTAGCTTTAATTCCCATGTCTCTGCCTTGGAAATACAACTTTCACACAGTGTTCCTTATCCTGCTTGCACTCACTGTCTTTCACTTTCAACATTCAATCCCGCAAAGGATTACGTGCGCAGTTACACATCACACACCGTTTGCAAAAAAGACACCGCCGCCGCCGACGTACCAGGCGGAACTCCCTACAACTCAGAAGTAGAGTCGACTTTTCCACCATCTGCCGAAGATCCTCATAACCTCTGATGTTTCAGAACAGAAACACGTTAAAGAGCGAGGATTGCTTCGTTGGCAGCGAGTTCACACATTTTGTCAAAGCACTCTTGTAACCCCTTCCGAGAGTTCCCGTGGCAACGGCGTCACTCATGTCAGTCATACCTGTGAATATTCTGGGACTCAAGTGTTGGATTATTGTTAACTTGAAGGAGTGGTTTCTGCTTTAAAAGCCATCAAGGAGGTGGAAACAGAAAAATGGGGCAGGAAATGATGCATTTTTGCATTATTATTTTTTTTAAAGGAACCACAATCAGTTGGCACAGTAGAGAAAAGGGATCCTGAGACTAAAGCATGGCATTTCATCGTACAGCTACAGGTAACTTCATGAAAAAATGTAATAACCTTTTTTCAACTTTAAATGCGTTGGGACTGAGTTATGCATGAGATGCCCTGGTTTGGGGCTGCACGGTGGTGCAGTGGTTAGTGCTGTTGCCTCACAGCAAGAGGGTCGCAGGTTCGATTCCGGCTTCTGTGTGGAGTTTGCATGTTCTCCCCGTGTCAGCGTGGGTTTTCTCCGGGTACTCCGGCTTCCTCCCATAGTCCAAAGACATGCTGTTTAGGTTAATTGATGACTCTAAATTGCCCGTAGGTGTGGATGTGAGTGTGAATGGTTGTCTGTCTCTATGTGCCCTGCGATGGACTGGCGACCTGTCCAGGGTGAACCCCGCCTTCACCCAATGCCAGCTGGGATCGGCTCCAGCCCCCCTAACGGGAAAAGCGGTTGACGATGGATGGATGCCCTGGTTTGGCCAAGTAGCCAATGACATAAACCATCTCTGGTCACAAGAAGCAATACAGTTTTATATTTATGTAAACAATAAAGATGATCATGCTGCAAGCTGCTGGCCACTTTGGACTGTAGTGGTTGTGGTCTAGCATGGAAGATGAAGCTCACTCCCTCTGTCTGTATTAATTTATGGAGAAAAAGAGTTGGTATGTGTAACACTGTTGATTCATCTGTTTGTTAAAGGTGCTAAATACAGAATTGTGTGCATTTCTATTGCCTCTCAACAATAGTGACGGCAAGCTGGCAGCTCTTAGCTAACAGTGCTAACAAAGGCAAAAACACTATTATAGCGAGCAGTGTAAACCCGAGGGTGGGTCCTACGCTTCTGTGACAACGCCATCTGTCGGGACAGTGTTATCGGCTGTAGCCGCCGTATGAGAGCAGTGCAGAGTGGTGGCTGGGTGGCCGTGAGCTAGCCAGTGGGGCACGCTGACATGCATAAACAGGCATTAAAACACATTTACAGCTGACCCATTTAAGAAAGCAAGGAGGAACTTGGATTACAACACGTACAGAGGGAGAGCGACTTTATTCTATAATTACTCCTGTATATGTTTACATAGTAAATGTTGCTTGCTGCTACATTAACTCTCTGGATATTAAATTTAGCACCTTTAAAATCGTTGCTTTTTACTTGGTCAGTCCTAGTAACATTTTCATTGCACTTTTAAAAAGTCTGAATTGAATGTTGTCACATTAACGTAAAGCAGTGGTTTTCAACCAATGTCCTGGGGACCCCCAGAGGCCAGGATGGTCCCCAGAAAAATGGGGAATAGTTTATTTTCACTATTCAATTGACCTGAGATATCTTTCAAAAGCATTATAGTTAGGTTATTTATTTATTATTTTTTTATTATTATTTATTAGCATTTTTCTCTGGTTGCATGGTGGAGTAGTGGTTAGCACTGTCACCTCACAACAAGACAGTCGCAGGTTTGAATCCAGCTTGGGGCTCTTCTGTGTGGGGTTTGCATATTCTCCCCGTGTCAGTGTGGGTTTTCTCCGGGTGCTCCAGCTTCCTCCCACAGTCCAAAGACATGCAGGTTTACTGATGACTCTACATTTCCCGTAGGTGTGAATGTGAGCATGAATGGTTGTCTGTCTCTATGTGCCCTGCGATGGACTGGTGACCTGTTCAGGGTGAACCCCGCCTTCGCCCAGTGCCATCTGGGATCGGCTCCAGTCCCCCCGCGACTCCCAACGGGATAAGCAGTTGAAGATGGATGTGTTGCGCTTTACTTTGACACTTATTTATTCACTTACACACACACACACACACACACACACACACACACACACACACACACACACACACACACACACACACATACACACACATACACACACACCTAACTACCAAACAACTACCTACCAAAATCTTTTCAGACTAAGGTCTGTGAGTTAATGTGGATCAGTGGATTAGGGATCCTTGACATAACAAAGGTAGAACCGCTGATGTGAAGGCTATATAAGTGTTGCGTGCACAGAGAGAAATTTAAAGCATGTCATGTTCACCTTATTGAGAGTACTACAATATATTTTGCTTCGCTATTTCTGTTGACTGTGAAGGCATCATTTCCATACTCAAACCATACTGGCTGGTTATGTCCCTGGGTGGAAGCATCTGTTTACTGTTTGTCCACAATCTGAAGGAACAGATCAGATATCAGCTTGGGTTTAAATAGATAAGCACTTTTCATTCTGACATTGTGTTAATATGATAATGATAACAGTATCTACACCTTAACTGCAAGAGTTACGTGTACAGTTACAGTTAGTTGCATGTGTTACTGTAGTTAGAAGGCAAATGAGTCTCGACTGACTGAATGGTTTATTACAGGCTCTGGATGTAAATGTGCCACATTACAGTATGACATGTTTGTCATTTGCATCAAAGAAATCTTCAAGGGGTCAGAGAACGCCTCAGCTCTTTTCTACTGAAGGGCTTTACTGCATCTTCGTCATTTATGTATATTTATGTGTTTGGCTGAGCAATCTGTTATTCAAACAACAATGCTCCGAGAAGTTACACTTGTTGCAAATCACTCTGTTCATTCAATATGAGAGGCACATTCTGCATCAGTGCTCTTTGCATAGTTGCAGCCACAAGCAAACTTGTGTCACTAACAACAAAATGATAAGACAAAATGAGATATAATGCTTATTAGACTCGGGTCTCTATCGCAGCGGAGCAGACAGTGCTGTTTGGAGGGAAGCTGTCTGGGGAGTTGCCAGGCAACAGGGCTGTAGGCGTCCCCAAAGTGGTGGTGATGGCGGTAAAAGAGGCGGTTCACTGTCATTTTTCATGGCGTTAGCCCTCTAACGGGATCACTCTGGGAGGGCACAGTACTGGCAGATTGTCTACGGAGGGATGGAGCGAGATGAGGCGATGACGGGAGTGATGGAGAGAAGAGGGGGAAAGAAATGGAGGGTGGGATGGAGAGAAGACAAGGAGCAAGAAGTATGGATGGAAAGATGAAAGGTGAAATGAATATAATAATAAAGGGAGAGCAAGATAGATGGAAGGAAGATACAAATGATGGCATGGAGAGGTAAGAGAAATAGATGCTGTCAGTTCTGTTTCCTCATAGAGATAAGTGAAGGAGAGAAGAAATTCTCAAATGAAGAGAAACTGGAGAGCAGAGGGGCTGTGAGGGAAACATCTGGAAGAACTGAGGAACGGTGGAGAGATGGAGGTAAAGATTAGGGACAAGCTGTCTGACTAGCAGATGGGTTTTTCTATCACGCGAAGCAAACCCCATTGTTCACAAAGAGTTCATTTGTTCTTCTTACTTCTTTTGTTTTAGCCCATTTGCTGCACTTTTTACATGAATGCACTGGTGGAACAACCTGATCTCAAGGGAAGGCGTATGACTGACAGATTTACACTGACATTCTGCGTGTCATTAGGATGCATTTTATCCTTTTTGCATGGCATCATTTGTACACCATGCTACAAAACTATGGTAATGTATGGAGAAGGGTTGACTCCAATTCTTTGAAGCTTCAACTGTTGCCATGGTATTCAACCTCCATATCACTATATAACAGTGGTGCTGTGCCAGGCACTGAAATGGGGGAGATGGAGAAAGACAGATGAACAATGTGTCAGCCTGACATGCTGCGCTGCTCCGCGAACCTTCGAATATCTCTGGATATTTCTCACTGAAGCTTCAAAGCCCAAAAAATGGTATTCGGGACAGCTCTAGTACGCAGATAGGTTTAGGCAACAAAACCACTTAGTTAGGTTTAAGGAGGATGGTTTGGTTTAAAATCAAAAAAAGTATGTAAACTAAGTAAAGTTTGTAAAGACACAGAGAAACATCAGTACAGAAAACACATGACAAATGTCACTAACATGGCTTACAAAACAAATCATATCTCGAACACCATTTTCCTAGTTGAAAGTCCTGTGCTTATTGGACCCATCCACATCCCCTCACTTTCTGTTCCACCTCACTTGCTATGAGCACACTAGCATATTTTACCCAAATGTGTTTACATTTGACTCAGTACAGACCACATGGTGTACAAAAGCAAGAAAGACGTTCTTGTTACACGCTAAATACTTTGTGAATTACGTGTCGCTCATAAACCTTCTTGTGAAACAGGGCTGGGTGAAAAGCCATGACATCTGAAAAGTGAGCACTGGCTCCTGAATAATCAAATCAAAATATACATCATCCTATTTACAATGTCCATGTTGGACTAGTTTGTCTTCCAGGTGTGATTCTTCGATGCTGTAACAAAAGCTTGAGAGTGGGATGCGGTCCGGCAACTGACTCGCGAGCCTCTAGTTACCATGCAACAATGATGTACTTTTGTGCAAAAATAAAAAGTTTATTTTCATACTGTACTGAATTAATTAGAAACCACAGGCTGCCTGGAAGGAGGGAAAACACATTCAAAAAACTCAAATGTTTTGGAAAATTACTGCTTGTGGTAAACTCACTAAACCCTCATTGAATGCTGTCATTCTCCTCCATGTGCCATTTAAAAGAGAAAATGAAAAAACTACAACCCTATACAGCATCCTGCATTCCTGTTTCCCCCATTTCAGCTACCGGGGCTTGTTTCTAGATATGGATCTCACTCTTACTACATGATGGCCTCTGGCTTGGTGGAGAGCAGGGAGACATAGACCGACAAGTGAAGCCGGAACTGGAGAGCTCCCTCATTGTCACCTGCAGCTACTTCACATAGAGAAGTGTGTGTGTGTGTGTGTGTGTGTGTGTGTGTGTGGCATACAGTATGTCCCTGTGGGTGCGAACATTTGCACATTGTGTGAGTACACATATGTACTGGGATTGTTGTGTTGTGTGTAAAAGTATACATCTGTGTGCATGTATACAATATATAGATGAGTTATCGGGCACCACTGACAGAAACACTCCATCACACATGCTGGCAATTACAACAGAGGAGATTCCACCATGGTGAATGAAGGAGAGTCAGATGACGATAAAAGATATTTTGGGTGGAGCTTCAGACTTTATGGCAGGAATTTATGTTGCAGTATTCTGAAAAAAGCTGGGAAAATGACTGTGATGAAAAATGAGCAGAGGCAAATCCACTGAGAACAGTGCAGAGGGAGAGAAAACGGAAATCACCGGGGAAAAAAAAGTCCACAATACATTTTTTCCCCCTCAAGGAAGATCGTAAAAGTTATATCATGAAAACACTGCATCAAAAAACTGTGTTGTGATTACTCCAGGGATTCAATAATTTACATTTATGTACTCGGAGCCAATTTGAAATATCTGTCAGCACAGTGAGCAAAGTCATATGCTGTGCATTAAATAACAATAACAAATTTAGATTTACTGATCGGTGATTGGTGGTGTTCTGAATGTCAGCGGGTGGCTTCGTGTTCTGCCGATGCCCAGGGTAGCTGATCAGAGATTTCACACCAACACAAACACATTATCCTATGTGCCACCAACTGTTTTCATACGTGCAAATAGGGGCATTTTTTTGCATTAGTCGCAAGTCATTTTCTTGTCTCTGCTGTTTGAGGGTAATTACTGTTATTAGGGCTGCAAAAGATTATGTGAGAAATAGCATATCATGGAAAATGTTGAAAGTGGTTTGAGAAGAGACCCAAGAAGTGCCATGTATACTGTACCGCACTTAATCAAATGTAATTTTTGGTTTATAGTGTCAAGGACTGGGGGAAAGCAGGAGATGCAAACTGCAGGTTTTTAGGGAAATGCCAGAAGGATGGAGGTATTTAAGGAACGAACGAGGGACTGTAGAAAAGCCAGGATGAGAGATTTGGAAAGTGGCAGGGGGAGAAAAACACATCAAGAGCACAAAGGGCAAAGAGATGGGAAGATGAAAGACATCTTGGAGCCACAGCAATTTGTAGGAAATCATTTGAAAAGAAGCGAGCAGAGTTTTCACGAGCCCTCTGTGAAATTCTGAACGGGAGTAATGGCCTTTAGACAAGCAGATCTGAGATAGTGGGTGATTAGCTCAGCTGGCTGGACAGGGAGGTTGACGCCAGTGATGCCAAAAAGGAAGAGTTCAAACCCATTTCGGAGATATTCTGTTGCTCCACGACATAACAACTACTGTAAATGTCCAGCCGTAACCCAGATGGCAACCTTAGCATCATTTCTAAATTAAAGACAGCAGCTCTGATTATCTTATCCTAACCAAAGCTCTGCCTGTAATTCTAAATAAAAATGTTATCTTACCAATTCTCCCCTCAAATTCATATTCTTCCTATTTGTCCCATTTTTCCTGCAGCCAAGAGGTCTTTGTCACTGTACAGTCTGGTTGGACCCTGCTGATGCACTGGCTGCTAGCAACAACACTGCTGCCAAGACGTTGCTTTTTACTTTACTAAAACAGAAAGTTAATGCCAATAATAGACTGTGTAATTGCAAATGGCCAAAGAAAGTGCAAACAGAGAGTACAAGGTGTGTTTGCTGCTACTCCAGGACTTTGAAACAACTTTAGGGAGAAACTTTTTTTTGAAAAGGGGAAACACTTTAAGTCCCAAAAGCACTAAATTCAATTTCCAGAGCATCAGTAGAGGAGGAAACAATTATTTTCTTTGTAAAGATAATAATGTAAAGATAAGTAATGTCCACCTGAGCAGAGAATGAAGTCACTCTCCCTCTGCGTGCGTTGTAATCCGACTTTCTCCACACTTTGTTGACATAGCCAAGTCGGCCGGCCACTTGTACTTTTAATGCATGTGAGCGTGCACCAACGGCTAACTCACAGCTGCTGCTATGCACTGCTCACATATGGCGGTTACAGCTGATAACGCCGCCCTGACCAACAGCAACCACCCTCCTCAGGTTAACACTGTTATCTCTGTCAGCACGGTCACAGTTGTTAGTGCTGTTAGCTCCGTTAGTTGTGAGCCGCCAGCTCACCATTACCATGTTGACAACTGCTGAGCGGCAAGAGCAATACTCCCAATTCTGTATTTAGTAACTTAACACTATACTGTAGTTGTAAACAGACAGAGGTGTTCATAAATGTATTTGTTGGCAACTAAAATTCCTCCTGTGGGCACCCATAAGTCGAGACTGCTGAATGAGCAGATAACGAATAACTACAATATAGTTCATTATTCATTATAAAGTATATGCGCACAACTACCCGCCCATGGTGAATGACTTCAGTATGGCCAAAAAACAACAGCGCAGGTATCAACTGACTTGACTGCCGATTATGATTACGCAAGTTGTGTCATTCTCATACACTGCTTCTCGCCTGCAGCAATAAATAAGAGTTTAATGATGTTGGTGTTTAAAACCAGCTCTGCCTCCCAATTTGATAACCTCAGCCTCGCTGGTCACAATTCTCCTGGATTTCTCCAGATTTATGGCAAATTTTCACACTTCTTTTTCCCTTTTCTTATCTTAGCCCGTTTCTGGAACTTAACAGCGTGTATAATCCTTGCTGTTTCCGCTCGGACCACAATAGAGCTACACTAACTGCCTTTTTCCAGCTGAACAGAGCAGCCTATGCTCGTGACACAGTGCAGTTTGAGCTCATGTTTAAGCTGCACTCGCCACAGTGTGCAGCAGCACCCAAAGTTGGGCTTTGCTTGTAGTGAAAAGCCGTCGTGGCGCGGTGCGAGCTGTTGGAAATAATGGGTTTCGGGGCGCAGTGGTGCCGTTGTCGCATTGTGCCTGAAAGGACCTTAAGTGAGTGACAGAAGGAGAAAGAAATGGAGAGTACTACGAGAAAGAAATACTCAAGCAGGAGCAAACTCCCAGACCCCTGCTTTGGTTCTGACATCCTCCTTTTTATTAAATCCTCAAGGTTGGCATATGGCGTATGCCTTTTCTCTGTACCTGATGCAGGTGTGTGTGTGTGTGTGTGTCATAACAGCCAAAACACCTGAATCCATCATAATGAGGCTCACAACTCGAAGATGCCACTTGCCAGAGTCTGTAAAACTCTGCTTAATTCAGCAGAAAGAAGGAAGCTCAAGCGGTTCATCTTAACAATGTTTGGCTTGCAACACTGAAATGTAGTCTTTTCAGATGTGTTTTATTATCAAAATTGTATTGTTTTGTTATGTAAAATGTCCCCTCTGAAGCCATTTATTTATTGGAGGCTAGTTTTTATTTAAATACATGAAAAAATTGTTTGTTATTAAGCATTTCTCGAGCCACTCATCGCAAAGAATATGGTGTTTAGATGTTATGATATCATACGACAAAGACATTTATCAGCACATTGCCACTGTCCAGGCAAAATCATGTATTTAAAAATCTGGTGATTTTAAATTTTTCAGATGAAGTGAAGTGTTCCCTTATGGATTTTGAACACATTTTAGGCCGAATTAACAACTCAAAAAGTCAATGAAATATCTGAAAAAGGCATCAAATCAAAACTAAGAATAAGGCTGTTTTTCTTGGCTCATAAAAAGCTGATAATACGGTTTCCACAGGATAGCAAATAACGCAAAATCAAAGAATATCAGGCCGACAACTTGGGAATAAGCAAAGTGATGTTAACATAATACCAAGGCTAATGTGTTGCCTCATGATTTTCCCTTTTGTGCTTTATTAAAAAAGGTAAATAAAAGCACTGTGAGAGGAGTTTAACTCATAGAGATTTTAAATTAAATATGGTACATGCTCTGATGGCCTGTGGAGCATCAACTGCTCTCAGGTTGTTTGCCATCCTTGTTCTTTACTGTAGTTGAATGAGTTGCAGAAAGAGAAATGAGGGGAAGGAAAGGAAGAAGACGCCATTGATGCAGAGTTGGAAGAAGTGAGGGAGAAGGAAAGTGTGAGAGGAGCCGAGGGAGAAAGTGAGGGAGGGTAAGGGTGCCGTGCCCCCGGGGCCGAGGCTGACCTACATGCAGAGGGGCCATGGTGGCAGGGCAGCAAGACGCCGCTGGCACTCCAAGCCATGTGGATCTCTGCCATCCCACTTCACAATGTGCATGAACACCATCTAACTGTATGTGTGTGTCTGTGTGTGTGTGTTTGTGTGCCTGTGTGAGAGAGCCTGTGTGTGTTTTACTGTAGCGTCCTAGTCACGCTGGATGGGCGACCAGGATATTCCACTCCAGCGCATCTTCACAGATATTATTCTGGCTCACTTAGGAGAGAGAATGAGGTAGAGGCGGAAAGAAAGAAAGAAAAACAAACAATAAAGTTAAAAATGTAAGAAATTAAACATAATCACAGTGCTAGTTACACACACACACACACACACACACACACACACACTCGTCCAAATCTTTCAATCTTTAATCTTCATATTCACATCTCTCCATACAGTTTCACCCCTCTTAAGAGTCTCCTCCTCCTCCTTTCCTCTTCCCCACTAATGATGATAAAATGATCTCTTTATTTGAATGTGTCTGTCTGCATTTAAATATTTCTGCTCTCTTGCTTGCTTGCTTGAGCATCCACCCCGTCTTTTCTTCCTTTTTTCAGTAATCCCATTTGAGGACTAATCCTTCTGATAGAACCATGGCCTAGTGACCTTCTAACCACCACTGGGCCAAATTGGCAATGGCATGATGAAATTGTGAAAGGATTTTCTGTTGCTCCCCTCTCTGAAAGGAACCGGCACAACAACGTTTGGACAAAAGGCTGATTCCATGTTGTTCAGATAAGAGTCTGACCTACCAGGTCAGTTTTCTCTTTTTTCTCTCACATGACGTTTGTCTGTGACTACGACTGCTTTATTCTGAAAGCTGGTCCATGGTTTTAGGTTTTCGACAAATACAGTGGTTTTCTTAGCGCTTTACACTACATATCAGTATTCACCCATTCACACAGCCATTCATACACTGATGGCTGATGGCACTGATACACTGGTGCCAACTTTGCCCATCAGGATCTAATCTAAATACTCATCCATCTCATTCACACACCAATGGCTATGCCCAGAGTAATTTGGGGTTAAGTATCTTGCTCAAGGACACATCGACACGTGACCGGAGCAGCCGCTCCACAGGTTTTTGTACAGCTTCACAGTGGTGTTCCTTGTTAGTTCAAGTCCAAACATTCAAATTCTGGTCAAAGTATGTTTTAGCATCAAAATGCTATTTCCCCAAGCCCTTCTAAAAACTGTGTCCCGTGTGTCCCGATGTAGGTTTCCGTATGATAACGCTGCTATAAGTACATACGTATATATGGGGGCGGCAGTAGCTCAGTTTGTAAGGAAGGACTTGGGTTAGGACGCGGAGGTCACCGGTTCAAGTCCCCCATGGACCAAGACCAACTGGTTGCTGGAGAGGTGCCAGTTTACCTCTTGGGCACTGCCGAGGTGCCCCTGAGCAAGGCACCAAACCCCCAAATGCTCTGGGCGCTTGTCAGGAGCAGCCCCCTCACTCTGACATCTCTCCATTGACATGTATATGTACTGTGTGAACAACAGAGTGTAAAACTGAATTTCCCCACTGTGGGACTAATAAAGGAATATCTTTCTTTCTTTTCTTTCATATATACATCCTAATAGTCAGTATATTAATGTTACATAGAGTAACGTAGATGGCAGTTGGTGTGCTCCCAGTTTAGACAGGAGTACCGGCACGGAAGCTGAGCAAAGTACTGCTGTGGATGCATGTTAGTTTGGATGCCAAAGTCACAATAACACAAAGTAACCAATCTATGCAGCAGTACATCAGCAACTCCAGTATTCTGCAAGGTAAAGGACTGTGATATAACAGCCTCTGTTTCCCATCAGAAAGGACTGTCTGATGGCGAGGAGTGAAAATAAATACATATAGAGTACACTTAAACTGGTTTTGATTGATTTTAGGTGGCAAAACATTTTTCTGCTGCTCCTGTTCACAGCTGGTTTACCCCACCATCAAACAGCCTTTTCTGACAGGGAACCGATGCTGTTACATCACGCTTTCAAAAAGCCACCAAACTCCATTCACAAAAATAATAATTTTACGTCGCAGAACACAGGAGTATACATAGGAGCCCCACTTCAAAAAACCTGAACTTTTTAATTTATTTCCAAACAGCCAACTCAGTTAGTGCTAGTGTTCACATTAGTCATAACCTTATAGCTTCATGATTAGCTTAAGTAACTTATGTCACTGCTTTTTTGCTAATGGCTGAGTGGGCATTTCCATTTGAAAAAAAAAAAAAAAAAAACGCAGATGGACCCGCCCTTTAGACTGGTCTGGGCGTGTCAGTATATGCATGTTAAGTCTTCTTCTAAATCAGACTTTAGTGAGAATTAATCCCAGTTTAGGGATAAAAGTCAGAATAACGGTGCTTCAGGTACGGTTCTCAGCTGAGGTGGGACCAAGTCATTGTTTTACAAGTCACAAAAGCCTCAAGTCTTTGCACTCAAGTTCCAAGTTAAGACAGGCAAGTAAGTCATGTCCCAAGTCCTAAACTTTGAGTTTGGAGTCCTAAACAAGTCATAATGTGCTCTTCACTAACTGTGATGCCTTTTTAACTGATGCTACCTGATGCTCGGCAACATAACGTTAGTTCTCTATGGATGCTGTCAGACTGGTTTAAACAAAGCGCATCTGGGAGATTAAGAGTAAGATAATCACATGTAAGTCCCAGTAATATTCACCAAAAAAAAAAAAAAATAGTCCACATTTCAACAAAAAACACCACTTTTTTGGGGATTCATGATAAACATCAAAAGATAGAAATTCAGTTTGATCAGTTCAGTTGGGTTTTTCCCTCACGAGCAAATCCACCTCCCAAACAAATCAGTAAAAGATCTTTCAAAAAGTAACTAAACCCAACATATCCGACACTGTTGGCGTTAGCCCCAGTATCGGGCAGTTAATCATCTTGGTGCACACAAAAATAACATTTCTAAATAACATAGCGTGCTTCTTAATCTTATCCTCAGGGTAAGGTTTCAAGTATTTTCAAGTCAAAAGGCTCAAGTCTAAGTGAAGCCACGAGTCACTGGTGTTCAAGTTCATGTTGAGTTGCAAGTCTTTTTTGATAGTCGAGTTTAAAGCCATGAAAGTTGTGACTCCAAGTCATGTGACTTGAGTCCACACCAAGTGATTTTCAGTGACTGATATGTTTTGAAGTTAAAAAGTTTTCTATCACCAATCTTCCCTCACAGTTCCATGTAGGTGGAGAGACACGTGCAATGCAAGAGCCATCAGTCAAAGATACGATGAAATTTGAAGTGAATAAAACACGACAAGGCAGGTCAACTTTTCAATTTGATAGGTAAAAAGTGGAGAAACAACACTTTTTTTCTGGTGGAGTGCTCGTACCACAAGTTCAAAACAAGACACTTTAAAGTAACGGTACAGGACCTACAACCCACATGTGCAAAAGCAAAAGACAAAAGACACAAACACACACATTTAAATGAAGACGAAACACACACATGCTGGCACTAAGACAGTAGATAAGTGCCCACAACCAGACTTATTCACTCACTTATGCATTCTCACAAAATTACAGCATAATGGCACACACAAACACACAGAACTACATTATAATGAACTATGCACGCCAACACACACACACACCAACACACACACACACACACGGGTGCAGCTCCCTGGGCTCCAGCGGGGAGCTGCCTTAACTGATTTATTAAGAGCTAAACGCGTCATTAGTGTAAGCGGCTAACCCTGAACATTGGGCTCATTAGAATATGCAAATGCTGTAGTATTGCCTGACAGTCTGCTAGATTGCGAGCTAAGGCTTTTGTTATCATAGACTCCAACTGCTTTTATGGCCGCTATTCTTTAACATAACTCCCTGTCATAATGCTAGCTTTCATCAAAGCACCCATCTGCACGCTGTGTGGCTCAGGGCTGTATGCTGGGTGCAACTGTAACTGCTTTATGTCACTGTTGCCACAGTTGTGGAGGTGGTGGGTACATCATTATGGTAGTTTGTACAGTGCTGGGGGATTAGGTATATTTCCAGGGAGGTAGTAATGCCAGAGAAGTGGGAATACCGTTAATGAGATCTGTATACCGCTGGGAGGAGGTAGCACATCTCTGTTTGTACACTGCTGTGGATTTCATTGGCCGTATCAATTTAGAGGTAATCCAGGTCCTTGAAGGAAAGTCACAGTCAGTCAAATTGCCTTGATGGAAGAGAGCACTTACTTCCATCTTCCATCTTTATGAATCTAAAAAACGCAGACGTCACCCATTTTTGCTCAGTTGCCGACGGGAAGGTCTCAGATAATATCTCTTCTGTTTCTCTGGAGACGTACAGCAGCTCAGGTTTTATTGAGATG
Organism: Pterois miles; assembly: GCA_947000775.1. Classification (NCBI taxonomy): domain Eukaryota; kingdom Metazoa; phylum Chordata; class Actinopteri; order Perciformes; family Scorpaenidae; genus Pterois; species Pterois miles. Next base: position 14,165,441 of record CAMQGK010000638.1, on the reverse strand, counting down.
CTGGCATTAAAATGCACATACACGTCTTAATGATCTGACTGCTGCTGATGTAGTTTGTTAGCACTGTATGGTTTGTTTAGGCTAACTAACCTCAACTAGGGCTGGGCGATATAGCCAAAGTCACAATCACGATAAGGCAAAATCACGATCATTTCACATCTCAATAACAATATACATAATGACAGTAACATATACAGTAATGAGTACTCTCTCATTTAATTAATAACATTAGTCCAAAATGACCATTTTCAGTTTCAATGACATTTAGAGAAAAAAAAAATTAAACGCATTTTCCAGCAATACACCATGACTATGTTCACATGCATGCACACAAATACACAATAGTCAGATTAAGACAATAGTTTGATTTAACTGAGTTGATCAGAGAAATTTGAGTCAGTATATGTTTGTTATTGTCAGTTCAGAAGATAAGTGTGTATCACGATATCTTGATATATGATTTTATCATGATACTAGTATTCCATTGAACAATGATATATTATCATACCCCTAGCCTCAATCACACAATATGTCCAGGTTTCTAACTTTAGTAAATAATGTTATTCTATTGTAATAATCCCAAGCGACACCTTCCACATTACACACAGTCATTTGATCCTATTCGATGTAATTTAGTATACTGATACTGATTAGTTCAGCTTTAAACTTATTTTGTAGCCCAAGTATCATACTGTATGTCATGGTCCTAACAACTTTATATCACTACACATACCAATAATGATAAATACTTCTCTGGCATATGGTTATTGCTTTGCCTAGTCCGAATTGGAGCGGCAACGATTATTTTCGTTGATTAATCTGATTTCACAATTAATCAATTAGTTGTTTAGTCTATACAATGTCAGAAAATGGTGAAAAATGTTCATCTGTGTTTCCCAAAGCCCAACATGACGTCCTCAAATGTCTGGAGGAGTAAAGAAACCAGAAAATATTAAAAACTAAGAAGCTGGAATCAGAGCATTTTGATGTTTGTTCTAAAAAAAAAATACTCAAACTGATTAACTGATCATCAAAATCATTGGCAATTAATTTAATAGCTGACAACTAATCGATTACCCGATTAACTCCAGCCCAAATCTGCAGCCAATATAAACATGTCTTTATTTTCAACTGTTTCTTTAAATCATAAATACAAACTAGTGAGTGAAATGTTGTTGGGAAACACAGCGGGGAGGATGCGGTCCACACACTCCCTTTAACACCTGGGTGCTATTCTTTATCTGAAGGACCATAATCAGGATTTGTAGCTGTGAAGAAGCTCATAAATCCTGGTTGACTCAGTGACAAATGGAAAGCACCGAGAAGCGGGGATGAGCCATCAGATATGACAAGTTACTCTCACACATCACCTCACCCTTAGGTGTATTCCTCCTATTCTTCTCTATCTTTCTCACTTTCATTCTCCTCCCAGCTATCTCTCTCTTAGCAGCTCCTTTTTTCTAACGCTTAAAAACCAGGCCTGTATGGTCGATGACTCCAAAACTCATCTTCAGTGGGACACGCAGTCCACTCCAAGACAGATGAACCCACAGTGTCCCTCTGTATCATCACTCCCAGAGATTAGTGGAGGTGTTTGTCCAAAGCGAGGAATAACACACAAGCCGCATATATTTTATTCTACCTTTTCCAACAACAGACACACACATACACTATATTGCCAAAAGTATTCACTCACCCACCCAAATAATTGAAATGAGGTGTTCCGATCACTTCCACAGGTGTATAAACTCAAACACCAAGGCATGCACACTGTTTCTACAAATATCTGAAACAATGGGTCGCTCTCAGGGGCTCAGTGAATTACAGCGTGGTGCTGTGATAGGATGCCACCTGTGTAACAAGTCTTTCTGCAGAGTCAATCGCTACAGACCTCCGAACTTCACGTGGCCTTCAGATTAGCTCAAGAACAGTGTGCAGAGAGCTTCATGGAGTGGGTTTCCATGGCCGAGCAGCTGCATCCAAGCCATATATCACCAAGTGCAAAGCAAAGCGTCGGATGCAGCGGTGTAGAGCACGCCGCCACTGGACTCTAGAGCAGTGCAGACATTTGCGCTTTACATCTGGCGATCTGATGGACGAGTCTGGGTTTGGCGGTTGCCAGGAGAACGGTACTTGTCTGACTGCACTGTGCCAAGTGTAAAGTTTGGTGGCGGGGGGATTATGGTGTGGGGTTGTTTTTCAGGAGGCTTGTCCCCTTAGTTCCAGTTAAACAAACTCTGAATGCTTCAGCATACCAAGAGATTTTGGACAATTCAATGCTCCCAACTTTGTGGGAACAGTTTGGAGATGGCCCCTTACTGTTTAAACATGCAAGGTCCATAAAGACATGGATGAGAGAGTTTGGTGTGGATGAACTTGACTGGCCTGCACAGAGTCCTGACCTCAACCCGAGAGAACACCTTTGGGATGAATTAGAGTGGAGATTGAGAGCCAGGCCTTCTCGTCCAACATCAGCGTGAGACCTCACAAATGCACTTCTGGAGGAAAAAAATCCCCATAAACACACTCCTACACACAATCCGGGTCACGGCATTGTGGGACAATGTCACGGCAGATGGGCTGAATTTATGGGGGCGGCAGTAGCTCAGTCCGTAAGGACTTGGGTTAGGATGTGGAGGACCCGGGTTCAAGTCCCCCATGGACCAAGACCAACTGGTTGCTGGAGAGGTGCCAGTTTACCTCTTGGGCACTGCCGAGGTGCCCCTGAGCAAGGCACCAAACCCCCAACTGCTCTGGGCGCTTGTCAGGAGCAGCCCCATCACTCTGACATCTCTCCATTGACATGTATATGTACTGTGTGAACTGTACTGTGTGAACAACAGAGTGTAAAACTGAATTTCCCCACTGTGGGACTAATAAAGGAATATCTTTCTTTCTTTCTTTCTTTCTTTCTAAACCTTGTGGAAAGCCTTCCCAGAAGAGTTGAAGCTGTTACAGCTGCAAAGGGTGAACCAACGTCATATTAAACCCTATGGATTAAGAATGGGATATCAGTTCATATGCGAGTCAAGGCAGGTGAGCCAATACTTTTGGCAATATAGTGTACCTCTGTGCCTTCTGCCACAAAATTTGATAAATCGCATAAATGTCATTTTAATGGAAAATTTCCAATATATAATCTGCTCCAGTTTCTGATTGAAGGGCTGAGGGTGACATTCATTGATGACCTTTTTTTCCTCTTCTTATTTCATCATTCCACATGTGACACTCCTCTTCAGCCCGTTCTTATTCCTTTCCGCTCTTTTCACCTCAGGGCAGTAATTTTTGATTTGGTTCAATACCAGAACAGCCTTTAGTGCCACTGCCTTTTATTGTGAACCAGTCAGAGTAATTACGGACCACAATACGCGAAATAAAAGCCCGGCATCATTATGTCAGTAATGAGTCTTTTTCACGTTACCTGCTTCACTACATTTCCCATCATTCTTTGTCAAACAAAATGTGTGCCAGAAGCTCACTTTCCTGCAAAGAAATAATTTCCATTGTTACCCATTCATTATCTCTCCCTGCCTGTTTACACTGTCTGATATGAGACCATCCCATTATAATCATATAATATCTTCCTCAGGAAATTACCAGAAATGATCTGCCATGTTAAACATTAATTGAACAGGCAGACCTACTGTATTTAAATCCGCCACGAGCGAGCGCAATATGTTCACAGAATGAATTAATTTGCTTGCAGATACGTCCCGCACCAGTACCTAATAACATCAAATGCAACAGTGGTTCAACACAAAAAGAATGCAGACTATAAATGACCTTTTTCAACCCTGCAAATATTCATTTTTCTTATACAGAGGGAGGAAATTGTCTGGGGAAAACCCAACAATGCACTTCCCTGTTAGAAACAGCCCAGCAGTATTATTCTCTGGAAACATGCTGTCATCGCGGTATTTGATTACCCATGTTGCATATGGATAGTAATAATATCTGTACTTCCGGTAGAGGGAAACCACACTATCCTCTTTTTGTGTCTCTTTCTCTCCGTCTGTCCCGGCAAACCAAGAGCAGTAATTAAATCCTTTGAGGCTTCAAGTTGCCATGAGCCTTGTGTTGTGGTTGCTTAATTGGCTCTGTTATTCACAAGCAAACCGATGTACTGTACTGTGTTAGTGTCAGAGGCCTCTGAGTACTGTTTGTCTACTTTTTCATGAGAGTAGATGGCAATATTTCTACTGACTGCAATTTTGCATCTTACTCTGTTCTTATAGTATGAGGTTGTGTGTCACTGACTGGAACTGTGCCTTCTACAGCGCTCACAAACTTTTCTTCTTTGTTGTTATATAACTCAATTCTTCCTCTTTCTCTGCTTTCACTCTCTATATCATCATCTACACTAAAGCATCTATCTCTTTTCATCCTCACAGCAAGAGGGCTTGAGTCCGGCTTGGGGCCCTTCTGTGTGGGTTTTCTCCGGGTTCTCCGGCTTCCTCCCGCAGTCCAAAGACATGCAGGTTAATTGATGACTCTAAATGACCCGTAGGTGGGAATGTGAGCATGAATGGTTGCTTGTCTCTATGTGCCCTGCGATGGACTGGCGACATGTCCAGGGTGAACCCCGCCTTCACCCAATGCCAGCTGGGATCGGCTCCAGTGACCTTTAACAGGATAAGCAGTTGCAGATGGATGGATAGCTTCCTCTTCAACCTTTCCTCCATTGTCAGTCATAAATATGTTTTCACCATATATTCAAACTCTTATTCTACTTTTTTACATCTGAAATTCTGCCAGTAGGGTAAGAAATTTTAATTTGTTTCTAATGCTGCTTCATTCAGTTTCAGGATGTTTGTGAAGCATGTGATAGCGCTGTATATTCACATATGACACCAATAGAAGAAGATAGTCCTTTATTAGTCCCACCAGGGGAAATTCAATTTTTTCACTCTGTTGTTAACTTATACACAGTACATGCAGACCCGAACACACACATGCACAAACATGAAACAATGGAGAGATGTCAGAGTGATGGGGCTGCTCCTGACAAGCGCCCCGAGCAGTTGGGGGTTTGGTGCCTCTCCAGCTACCAGTTCACACTCAGTTCTTGGTCCATGTCGGGACTTGAACCGGTGACCCTCCGGTTCCAAAGCCAACTCCCTACAGACTGAGCTACTGCCGCCCCCCTACTGTCACCACATTGTGATTTTGACAGCGATTTTTTTCCAACTTACTTACTAAAAATGACACTAAAATGCTCATTTGTATATCAGTTACTCACCCTGTGTTGCCTTGAATTTGTGAGGAAAAGCTTGTTTTTCTCACATGCATGGGTTAGACTCCACAAAAACTGAGAAAATTCTTGATGAAATACGGGTCCTGGAAAATTATATGAAAACATCTGTTTACAAACTCTCACACAACTCCTGCAGTATAATTCAAGTCTCATTTATCCAGTCGTATGCTCACTACTTCCCAAACACATGTACCTTAATTTAAAATACAATCACACTTGCACAGGCTTGCTACTCGCCCATACCAGTACTATTTTGTGTGTGTTTTAAATAGTAAGGTTTTAGTGAAAATGCATGTGTTTGGGAAAGCGCGAACATACGACTGGATAATGGGACTCGAATTATAATAATTCTGTCTGTTTTTGGATTCTTCTTTCACCATGGAGGCTTGTGAGGTAAACAAAATTTTCTTGACAAATTCACAGTAACGCAGGGTGAGTAAGTGATATGCAAATTTTAGGGTGTGATGTATTCCTTCTACCCATATTTTTCGACCATTGATGTAGTCTACGTCAACATTAGTTTTGATAGATAACCCTTGTCTGGTTGCCCCCTTTGTCTTCCTTCAAGCCAAGTGGTGACACGACCCACTTCAGTGGCTTGTTAAGACAGATGTTTTCTGCTGTGCTAGCTTCATAAGCTTAAGTGTGTGTGATTGTGTATGGAAGCTAATAGGAGCAGACAGCATAATAGATCCCTTCTCCTCCACAGCCCTGTCAGCTGGCCTCAGCTACCGGACTCAGGTATTTAGAGAGCTGCACACACACTGCAAAAATGTCCAATTACTATTAATGTATTTGCAGGAATAAGTAATATTATCTTGACACGAGTGAAGTGACCAACCTTATGTTAACCCTCAGTGTGGTCTCTCAGCAAGTGAAGGACATTAAACCTAATGAAATTAGTCCACCGCATTAACAAAATGTTTTCCTGTACAGCTGTTTCAGAACCTGCTCTAGCTGGTACTATAACCTGGTACTATAGTTTCTCACACTTCTCTCTTCTTTTCCACCTTATGCTCCTTCAGTGACTTCTCCATTTTTTTAAGTCTCCCCCTAAATCTTTCTACTCTCAGTTTCTCCAATTTTTCCTCTCAGTTAGCCACATGTTTCACTCGTTCCCTTTGCTTTTCATCTACACTGTCTTGTTTCACTTCCTTCTCGACTCCCATCCTCTCGCCATTCTTTCTATTCTCTGGTCCCAATACATTGCCTGCTGGGTCCGGCCTCTTGCTCGACCTTAGGGAGAGACCTAATGATGCAGAAATGCAGCAGTGCTCTGCAGGAGCTCCGTGATGCGCTGTGAGAGCAGGAAGGAAGCACACACACTCGTATAAAAACACAAACGTAGCCACACACATCCAAACGTGCACACTCAGACGCAGCTGTGCAGGCACAATTGCAAAAATGTACTCCCACATGCCTGCTCGCACGTGTCAGGGGCAAGTAGTGACAAGAACGTGGCCAGTGTGCCACACTGAGGGAAAGGAGGAGAGAGTTATATGATAGGAGCATCAATAGCAGCCTGCAGGAGCTGACACAATGAGTTCAATGCCATTGGCGTAATATGACATCCCTGCCAACACCTCGCAGCCTCTGCATGGAAGACACACACACACACATGCCCACACAAGCATGGGTGAGTCAGACACTCCCAGGGGCATCTCTGCACCTAGCTAAAGCTTGGCTCTGACAAACACAACACCTTATGGTTGGCTACTGGTGCCCAAGGAGAAACGGCACCACAGACGCCATCCTAATTCCATCCCTAGTACACACAGCACAACAATTGTTTTAAATGCATTTTGTATACAAAAATGTACCGGCAATTAGGAAGGCTTTAGCGTAAGCCAGAAAATGATTCACACCTTGCATTGTTTGTGTTTATCACCAAGCTAAACGTGTGTGTATAAGAGAGAGAGCGTGTTTAAACACCAGTGTGTGTACAGTACAGGGTGATCAGCCCTCTGCTACATCAGCAGCAGGCAGGAAATCTATAAGAGCTTAACAGTCAATTACTTCGACTGCCATTGCCTGCCTCCCCAAGGAAAGCAGCCAGTCACACCAAAGACGGATGCGGCGCCACCAGTCACAGCAGAGGAGGATCCCACCTGAGTCACAGAGATGAGGTATGGCTGCCGGCGGGAAAGAGAAGTCAGATATTTTCAGCTGATTGCTCACCGCAGTAGTGTGATGAGCGTTCTTGGTCACGAAATAGTTAATTCATAAAAATAAAATAAGAGTAGAAGTGTCATTGAATTGTGGCTAGCTAGCTATCTTGATAATTCCACCATGCGCCAGTGCAACATTGCTTACAGAAAAGCAATGTGCTTTCCTCCGCTGTGACAAGGGTGTGTGTTGTTAAATTTGATTCATTTACATTTTTTATGAAAATTTAGATTTTCTCGTTACGAAGAAACTTCACCCCAGTGAGTACAAGACTTGCCGCAAGTCGGTTTAGTTTATGCGGAAGCCGCCCACAACAGCAGTCACTACGGCAAGGGAACATAAAAATGGCTACCACTTTAAGCGTCCTGCTACGGTATGTTGATCTGAACGGGAATGTCTGTTGTACACCTATACGTTAACTCATTGGTGCCCACAACTGAAATTTTTAATTTCCTTTGGTGGAAGTGGTCTCTCGGCTAGCCTAAGTGTAACTGTGAAGAAAATTTCAAAATAGGTCAAACCGTTTGGCTGAAAAGTGAGTGTTTCTCATCATACTATGCCTAGTATTTGGGCACAATGGACTACTGTTTTTGCAATAGACTTCCTTATATTTCATGAAAAAACAGCAGTCCCATGTGCCCAAATACCAGATACAGTAATATAATAAGAAAATGGCTGTATCTCAGAAACCACGAGGAGCACAATCAATAATTTGTGTCTATGAACTCATACCAAGTTGAATGTCAAAGATTTATATGCAGTGTAAAAAAAATTAAAATGGAAGACATTTAATAAACACAATGTTAGCATATTTCCACATTTTTCAAAAATCCTGACCTTGACTATTAATAAAAGTGTATATATATATTTTTTTGATCTTTGATTTAAAAAAATCAAAGTTGTACCGTTGGACAAAGTAAATTTCAACACTCTAAATCAGAGTAAATATTTTACCTTCTCATATTAAATCTAGTCTTTGGGCACAAATGGGTTAACCTATTAACTTAGACTGGACGTCGAGAAAATCCATCCATTGTCAACCGCTTATCCCGTTAGGGGTCGCGGGGGGACTGGAGCCGATCCCAGCTGGCATTGGGCGAAGGCGGGGTTCACCCTGGACAGGTCGCCAGTCCATCACAGGGCACATAGAGACAGACAACATACAGACAGACAAACATTCAAGCTCACATCCACACCTACGGGCAATTTAGAGTCATCAATTAACCTAAACAGCATGTCTTTGGACTGTGGGAGGAAGCCAGAGTACCTGGAGAAAACCCACGCTTACACGGGAGAACATGCAAACTCCACACAGAAGAACCCCAAGCCGGAATCGAACCTGCGACCCTCTTGCAACAGGCAACAGCGCTAACCACTGCACCACCCGTCGAGAAAATCATCAATGAAATTCTACAGCGTCCTGCTCACTGGAGGAACAGATTCGGTGCTCTGTCTGAACTGAAACCAGCACTTATACTGTAGCAGCAAATACGCTGATATATTGTAGAAAAGCAGATTCAGTGTAGATGAGGTCACTTACATATCTCCTGCTGAAGTGCACCTGAAAATGAAACTATGAAAAAAACTTTCATTTTCAAGGTGGAGATTGGTGAATGGAGCTCCCTTGACCCTTTGTCAAGTATAACACACACACACACACACACACACTCAGTGGTAGCTGAATATGCATGCACTCACATGCACACACTTAGTTTCCATGCAATTTTAGCCCATTCCCTAACAATCCAATATATATGTGCTATAGCTCAGAAAACAAGCCCATTGGATCTCTTTTACTGATGCTGGCCTTCCCTCCAGTCCAGTTAAATATAAAAAAGGATACCAAGAAAGTGCCTATTTAAGGATATCAAACCACAAGACAAATACCTTTTGGACTAACAGTGCCTCATTGTGTTCCCATTTCTGCAAGAACATACAGTATGCTTTACACAGTAATGGGCTGAACACTGATCAGAGTAACAGAAATTGCGCAGTATGGTACATTGTGTTCACACAGTCTCCCACCACCGTGTCCTCAGTAGCTTTTCAAGATGGTTTTAATGCATTGAATCAGCAGACATCGTCATTATTTGATGCACTAAATAAATAAATAAATAAAATAAAATAAAATAAACGTTCATGGTGCAGTCAATTTTCGCAGGCCTCTCATTCTGTTTTGAACACACATAAAGCAATCAAGTCATGGAAATTTCACCGGCGCTTACAGCCGTGCATGTCATTATCTTTGTGATTTGTGTCATGTGCCATCTGCATCCATCACAGTGAGAGCCTCATGCAAAATTCAGGGATAAAAAGGTAGAGTATGCTGATAAACAGAGGTGGCTGTGAGACTGTGAGTGATAGCACGACACTTGTTTTGAAGGCAGTTCCTTTGAATGCGCTTCTGTTTTTTCCTGCATAAATCTTTTATTTCAAAATCTCACTCACGTATTCAGTCAGAAAAGCAATGCAAGCAACACTCAACTAATCATGTTTTAAACAACAAACCAACTCTAGTTTAGGGTTGAGCTCCAAAACACTGGATACTACATTTCCCACAATGCAATTAAACAGCAACCCTCATGATATGGGAATATGGGAAAGGGTTATTTTTTCCAACTTTGGAAAGATGCCTCTCAAAGACTGCATATAGGAAGTGGACATTGTCACTCATTGGTTTGTGGACTACCATTGTGAAGCCTCAGGTTTGGCATTTTGGTTTTCACCATCTTTCTTTTTGGCCATCGCCATCTTTTTTTTTTTTGCAACCAGAAGTGACACAAGACGGAGGAGCTGCATACAACTGACAAAAAAAGAAAAAAATGGATAACTCCCAGACCGACCAATGCCGTGGTAGCGAACTGCCAATCAGAAGGCAGCCACGCTCTAAAGCACACCCTGCTTTATGGTTTGTTTCACTATAAATGGGGCCATAATTTACTAAATGAAAATCATGCTGTGTTAAAGACTTGAAGACTAGTAACTGAGAAACTAATTACTGATGTAATAAATCAAATGAGAAGTACAGTAATTTTCTCATAGACTTCGATACAATCAGACTTATTTTTACAACCAGAGGAGTCGCCCCCTGCTGGATATTACAAAGAATGCAAGTTTAAGACACTTCAGCATTCAGTTTTCAGAACCGGAGGTTGCCTATTGCTCCCTCCAGAGCCACAGAGGATGTTATCCAACCTGTTTTTATATAGTATAACTCCCTGTGATGAGTAAACTGAACTTGTGTGTGTAAAATTGGTGGCATAGCCCTTTAAAACTGTCCTCTATGACCTCTCACTGTCTTTTCTCAGTTCTCGACATGTCTGTCTGTGACCATACTGTATTTTCAGCGAGGAGAAAAAAAACAGACATAAAGACAAACAGATGGTGGAAAAGACCTATATATCCACAGAGAGAGTGATGTCTCTCTACAAAGTATAGCATCAACCGATCGAACAGGAGATAGACGATTAGAGAGAGAGAGAGTAAACTCCAGCAAAGCAGAGTAATAGCTTCTCTCTGATGTCCCGGCCACATGGAGCTGGCAGTGTGACAGAGAGATTATTATTATCGTCAGATGGTCAGATGGTGGTTGTTTTCGGGACTCAGCTGGTTGAGTTTGGCCATCGGGATCGCCACCAGGTGCTGCCACGTCCTCCCTGGGCACAGACCCACCATTGGAGGGCACTGCAGGGTTGGCACATTCCCTAGCAGGCAAGGTTATAACTAGAATAATGTTGGAAAACACAGGACACAATATTTTGGTCTCTTTTCACTTGCAGGATGGTGCCAGATTTATATCCTATCTGAATGAAAGGAGGAAAGAAAGACGGGACGGAAGAAATGAAGACACATGAACAAGCGTACTAAGGAGAAATGAAAAAGAAAGCAAGAACAAAGGGAAGAGAAAAGCAGGATTACACAGTCTGTGGGCTTTGCTGTTTGAGCGCGTGTTCTTGAATTAATTTAGTCCAAAATGTAAGAATAGAATTTCTTCTGATTGAGGCAGATTAATTAAAAACCAAAGCCTTGTTAATTATACCCGGCTATCTCAGACAGATGAGCCCTCTGATGCGTTGTCTGTCCCTCTCTGTGATGCTCACCTCAGTTCCTCTGGCTTTGTCCCACTTTAGTTCCACCTCCACTATCTCTAGTACATTTACTCATCTGGGATATAAGTTCACATTGCAGATAAAATCATCAGCCCTACTTTGCCCTCTGTTTGTGAATTGCGGCATTTCAATGCCATAATTCATACCTTATTGATACACAGATGGTATGCATTAGTAATGTGTAAGGCTTTACACATTTTATTACTTTCTATACTATATACTACATTATATATGCTTTAAGAGGCATAATGCAAAGTACTTCAGGGTTAGTTGGGACTGCGTTGCAACAAAATGCCATTACTCCCTGGCTGCCACTTCTCATTTCTTTCCTTTTATAGGTGTAATGAAGAACAGCAAATACTTCTCTCTCCCTCTCTCATCCCTTGTCTCTCCATTTCTCTGCCACCTTATCGATCCCCCAATCCAATCAGGCTCTTGAGGCTACGTGAATCTCATTCTGAGGACATGGCAGCACATTTAATCTGAGCACAAATCAATAGCGCTATGTCTTGTGAAGGAATGCAAAGTGTATTTATATATTGAAAATCCTTTTTTTTTCTGTATGCATATGTACAAAAATGTGTAAAACGAGCTGAGAAACAGATGCATGGGGATTGATTACAAATCAGGTGAGAGTAAAGGTTGGGCATGTGTAGCGCCTTCAATTAATCTGCAGGGCTTAAAAGAGAAAGAGCTGCAACATATTACCAGCACATTAGTACTGTATATATCATGTTTGGGTGTTATCTCATTTGAGAAAGATGCATAGAAAGTAGACATACTGTACTCTATAGATGGAATGATACAGATAGATATGGTAACGGAGGAAATTCAGCTTTTCCATGGGTGCTTGCAACCTGACACCTTGCTGCAGATACAGTGCTCTATATGAGAAATGCTGCATTGCTGTTACAGCTGTTTTGAAACTGCAGGGCAACTCTTCCATCCCTCATTCACACATACAGTACACTCACCATATGCCCCTCCGAAGGATTTATAAAGAGCAGGGCAAGGTGAGTCTATTGACTATACAGTAAAATATATATAATTTATGTGCTGGTGTCAGGTGAAACCAAATATTGCTGTTTCACACCTTGTTTGCACTCAGTCACACACACTATCGGTACGCTACAGTTGCAGCACACACAGTAACTGTAACTGAACAATGCTGTTTCACCTCTCTGCATCAGATTACATCACAGCGATGAACGCAGTGTGTCACGCATGGAGAACAGAGCCATCCGTTAGGATCACAGAGTACAAGTACGTGCAGGCCGGCAAAATGAAAGACAGGTGGATAAATGCACAAACAATGCATACAAACACACTCAGTAGTTTGCTGAAGGGCAGTTAGGCAGTCGATGTTGCACAGTGTGTCAGTCAGGTTAATTACTGGACAGATGGCTGTCAGTGACGTTGGGTGGGTGTGGATGTGGGGAGGGTGGAGGTGGCATGCCTGAAAGATAACGGCGCCTCATACATTTAAGTAATGCATTTACATAGGTGGGTGATAAGTGAATGTGCACGCACACACAAACTGACTGGCAATCAGCAGATTGTGCTTCCAGCATGCAAAGATCTATTCACCGCTATCTAATCATCTCCCAGCTATTTTCTCTCTCTCTCTCTCTCTCTCTCTCTCTCTCTCTCTCTCTCTCTCTCTCTCTCTCTCCGTCACCATCACCTCTTCTTGCTCTTTCTCCCTTCCTCTCGGCTCCCAACACCTCTTTTCTGCGTCGCTGCTCTCTCACTCCCTCACAGTGACACATCTCACCATTCAAATCTCACGCAGAGAGCGCCTGCCTTGCTGCAGCTGATAATGTGCAATGCGCCACAGAGAAGCAATCAGACAATTTAACACAGAAATAAACAAGCAGTTCACACATGACAGGTAATTCGTCATTAATGACTGTAATTTCCAGCCGTCGTTTCTAGTTCTGGGCCTTTATAGTCAACGCGACGTGTCAACATGCTGCACTTGCTCTCCTTCATTGTGACAAGCATACAGCAAAAAAAGACAAAAGCATTCAGGCTTAATTTATAGCATTATGCAATGTGAAATGAAGCAGTGATGACTGGGATGGTGCGCTTCCTTTTTCTGTTAGACGAGCGATTATGCTAACAAAGATCACTTGATCTGCGATGTGTAGCTTTGGCAACAACTTTAATGCTACTGTTCCAAGATGCTAAATGACCTCAATGAGGACACAAACATCTCCCTGATACCACTGATATATGAAACTTGGGCGGTGTGCGACTGGGAAAAAAATGATGACATGTAGCCTTGAAAGGGGCAATAGCGAACATAAGTGGATGGGGTATAGTTCAAGTAGCACCATATGCTTTACAGCCCCCCCTCCCGTGATGCACTTTCTGGGAGTATTGATCCAAGACATTCATAATCTCCCTCTGCTCTTTGTGTTTCCGGAGGTTTGCGGATGGCAGAGGTGGCTGCAGACACCGGGGGGACGGAGAGGGAGGGAAGGGAAACCAGAGAGCTGAAACCAGGCCCAAAGACAGGTTGTTATACTCACTGACGTGTAAAGAGGATCACAACTATGGGACATTTATTGGTACATTAGAAAATGATGACTATCAGTTGCAATACGATGATGTTGGGTGCAGAGATCTTGGCAGCAATGGCTTATTAAAAGACAGCAATTATCAACTGTGAAATATCTCTCTGAGCTTTGCCAGGCTGAGAGTGTAACTCCTAAAATGAAGATATCAATGGCTTAACACAGTAACCTGTGTGGCTGTTATCTATTTAGAATGCCACACATCAGATTACAACTTAATTAGAACCATTTCCCCCCTGAATGTTTCGCTCCAATCACTTACACCACACCTTTTTTATTTAAAGAGCATTATTAATAATGCCTGAAGCAGTATTAATGCTTTAACTGCCACGCTGACAGCAAAAAGTATGCGGGCTTGGCTCTAAAAAAAGATGTGCGCTAAGATCAAAGTAAGCGGAAAATTCACAAGGGTCAAATCCAATCTCGCCGTGCTCCGCTCACAATGCTGGAAAAAAAAAAAAAATTAAAAAAACCTCAGAGCTCTTTGAAGAGTCGACTTTGGAAAACGACAGGACACAAAATCACAGGTTGGAAGAGGAGGAACAGAGGGTTGAAGCAGTCGTGAAATTCACACACAAACACCCAATACATCCCTACTGATGGGTCAGAACATATGTGTCACAACATCGCATCACAGACAGATGAGAGAGCGGCAGCTTATTTACTACATGTATCCGATGACAACTGACTGAGTGAAACTGTAAACCTACCAAGGAAAAATATCCCTCCGGAGGACTGGATTACATGAGCCAGGCATTTCGCATTGATCTGACAAACCAAAAAAGTGAGAGTATTGTCACCTTTAGTGCCGGCTTAAATTAAAATTAACAGCTGCTTATACAGCATGTGTTTATTCTGGTCTTGCTGCTGTCAATCATGTCATTTAATATATGCAATGCCTACATTTGCAGTAAATTCAACCAGGTAATTCTTCTCAGTTGCAGCAGTTTTTCGGGTGGTTGTATTATGTGTTATGGGAATAACAACGGGTATCGCGCACGGCAATCGATCATTTTATCCCTAATAATGTGACATAGCAGACAACAACAAATGGTGCATCTGGGACACCTCACAACGTCCCGACAGAAAGTCTGGCATGTTTGATTTTTTTGCCTTTTATGATGTGTTTAATCATGGCCGTGATTTTGACCAGTGGAACTGTAAACGGCAAAGCAAAAGAGGAACAATGCTGGTGCTGTCACAACATTAGGGATGTTCATTTTTAAATTTTTCTAACTGTTAACCGACCCTCATTAACGGCCATTCATTGACAACATTAGCGCATTGCATGCAGCGGTGTGCCAGCTGCAGTGTATGAGCACGAGTCCCCGGTTCACCCGACTGGGAGAGTTACTGAGCAGCCACGATGCTGCGCGTCATGGACACATGCAGCCACTTTCCCAATAAAACA
Organism: Pterois miles; assembly: GCA_947000775.1. NCBI lineage: Eukaryota > Metazoa > Chordata > Actinopteri > Perciformes > Scorpaenidae > Pterois > Pterois miles. The sequence goes on along the minus strand of CAMQGK010000638.1, from coordinate 14,149,922 downwards.
GTACAGTTTATTTGTCAGTGAATAAATGCTACAACTGAAGACCCAAGCCAAGCTCCTGTGTCTTGCAACGCCGGCGAATACTCTCTTAAGATGGGCTGTGAAGGTGGTCCAGCTACCTTCCTTTAAGTGACAAGCTGCTCCTCTGAGCTTTGCTCAACTTTTTTGTGAATTTTTATACTTCTTTTAACCATTTAACTGATTAATCGGTCAAAGTTCTTAACATTGGTTAATGGTAAATAATTAACATCCCTATTCTCAGTTGCCTATTCTAACACAGTGACCATCACAACTTACAAAGATGTTGTGTAGCTTGAGCCAGGCAGCATGCTTTCCATGCACACACATATACAAACCTGCACCCACATACTGTATTTCAGCATACCTTTAACTTAAATATCAGTAAGCACAAACACACACTACAGTCTGTGTCATCAAGTTCGGGGCAGGAATGGGACTGGCGTAGTGCCAGCTTGTTGCAGCGGCGGCGCTGGGTTTAATTATCTGACCTTCCCGTCGACTGGCTCACAGGCTCCCTGCCGATGGCAAGTGCTAATCAATGTCACCCTCGGCAGTGTGATGATAAGTAGCCATGACACCCCTTATTCTCCCCTCTCTCCCTCTTTCTCTCTCTGTCTGTCATCACATGTATTCAACTTAATCTCTCCTAATGTCTCCATCTCAGAGGCCGGTATGCTGGCATCCCCTTCCTCCCTCTCACATGCTTCTTCATCCCTGCCCTTTCTTCACCTTTCTTCTTGCTTTTCTTCTGCTCCCCTTTCGTCTCTCTGTCTCCCCCGAGTCTCTGTGTGTCCCCTATCACTCTTTCCCTGTCCTTCTATCTTCAGCCCTCTATACTGTTAGTGTAAAGTCTGCGGTGTGCAGAAGGCTCAAGGTCTTGTGTAAAAGAACTCTTCCACTTAGCTGAATGTATTTGTATTCCTGGGCTCATAGTGCTGAGGCAGCGCCAGTACTTTGTTCAAGCAGGGTAGAAGTGCTCTCATCTCCCCATCACTGGGCGACCTTGGTGGTCCCCTACACCTGACTCCTAGGAGCAGTGCATGTGAGTTTAGTGTGTTTATATCTGAGCATGTATGTGTGAAACGGTGTAGTGTCAGTGATTAACCTTCGTCTAATTGACCCCTACCCTCACACAGTGTCACTGAGTCTCTCAGCGGTGCCTCCTCGTCCTTGAAGTGAACACAGCTCTGCAGAGGCTGTGTGTAGCTTCGATGCGGCGTGAGTGCATGCAACAGCTTGTGGGTTCATGTGAAAAGTAATTAGGAACAAAAGTGAAAAATTAAGCGCCGGCAGATCTCGCAATAAGCTCTCATCTCACACAGATGCTAATTTATTCGTAAAATCCGTCAGTGGATTGCCGTTTACAGCACGTGCTAGCTGAGTTACTTTACATACAACACTTGTTGCTCAGTCGTGCTGTGTTGAAAATGATCATAAGCTACATGAAATGACAACAGCTGGGCGTAATATCACTGAGCTACTAGAAGTAGAGGAGAAACTCATCTGCATAGAAAAGTACCATAAAAGACACATAATAGGCCCTCGCTGGGTACATTTTACCTATCAAAAAAGTTTTTCTTGTCGTTAAAGACAAATTTGTGCCAAGTCAGTCAGCACTTAAGTCAGTCAAGGTACCACATTGATTGAGGCTCCTGGATATTGCAAAGAAATAAACCTGGTTCAATCTCTGGCAGCAGTACTTTCAGCTTGGCCAAGTGCTGCATGGCACGCCAGCAAAGGTCACATAGTATTCTTGGCACAGCACTAGTGACAACTCTTGGTTGTCTTTCTATTCTGTCTCATACTGTCAGCACAAAGAGTAGAGATTAACAGCAATAAGGACTGTAATAGGTGGTAAATTCAAATTGAAAGAGAAAGGGGAAGGGGAAACGCACAAATTTTGTCCACAAAAAGGGAGCTGAAATGAAAATGAAATGAATGATAATGCAATTACAATTACATTTGTTATTTCCACATTTATTCATTATTCTATTCTTCTTTATAATTCCACACATATTCTCAATCAGATTTGTTTTTTGAACTTTTTAAAACTGTGCCATAGGCGTTTCATTTTTATGAAATGGTTCAAAAGTTTTAAAAAGGTAAAAAGTAGTGGTTACATGATTAAAAACAAAATCTTGCCCTTTAACAAAGCAGTTCCCCTTTTTAGTGGACGTTGTTTGCCTGCTTGAGCATCAGGATCAGGATCACAGCATCAGGATTTGATCACTCAAGAAATACTCGTGCATTTCTAAATGTGTCAATGGTAATGGAGGTAAAATAAGTGATTTGGGGAAAAAAAGGAAATGTATTTGTATATGTTATTGTATAGCCTTAGTAACAAAGGTTGAATAGGGTTAAAGTTAAAACAATAAAAATAAATCCCTAATGAGCTATAAGTTGAGTAATAAGTTGAGTGGGTATTTGGTTGGGCTTATGCCTGGTACTCAACACAAGACTTTCATGGTCTTCAGATCTCTGTACAGTTCACACTACGCAACTTACTGTCTTATAATCGTGAGTCTTTAAGTCATTGTGGTTTTCATACTACATGACTGACCGGTGACAGCGGGTCACACTACAAAATCTTTCACCAGGGAGAATCCCAGATAAGGTCTCCAACTACATTTTGTCACAAAATCACACAAAATACACGGCAAAAGATGCGATACAAAGGCATCACACACATTGTTGATGTTGTTGCTGCCGTGTGTTCACAAAGTAAGTGACTCCTCCTTCCCCTGGTTTCACCTCAACCTGTGTCTTGCACTCTCATTGGCTGTAGCTCGTAGGCCAGAGTCCAGATATTTAGCATGCTAGATATCTGGAACGTGTTGTGTGATGTGAATGTGATGTATCGGCGAGTCTCTTGGTTTGTGTCTCTGAGCCGTTCACACATGGCGCTCGAATGCCGATTTGCCTCTGATCTGGGGCTATTGCCGGGGAGCTCCAATAACTGTCGGGGAGCAGAAAATCAGGGCTAAAGTCGTGTAGTGTGAATTAGCTATAAGGTTCGAGGTCAAAGGTCACTGACTCATAATTTCTTATCCAAACAGCTTTTTGAACAATAACAAGGTTAATTATCATCAAATAGACATTTGTGTCTAAGTGTACCTCATCATCAACTCAGTGCCTCTGGGACCACTATCATCATCATCATCATCATCATCATCATCATCATCATCATCATCATCATCATCATCATCACACACAGATTCATCGCCATCATCAAGACCTGCATCACTATCTCGAGTCTCTAACTAATCATGTCTCTGCCCCTGGCCAGATGAGATAGAGCTGCCTTTCTCTAAACTGTGTGTGTGTGTGTGTGTGTGTGTGTGTGTGTGTGTGTGTGTGTGTGTGTGTGTGTTTTCAGCTGCTGAGCCATAATGGAATCCTCCGGGCTGTGGATGAGCAGAAGAGGAGGAACATTGATGGATGTGTCTGGTCACTGATGGAGGGTGTCTCTGGTATGAAAGAGAGACAGAGGGAGGGAGGAGGAGGATGGAAAGACAGGAAGAGGCCGAATGAATGGAAGGAAGAAATGTGAGAAGGGACACGAGGCAAAGGAGAGAGGGAACCGGAGAGCTAGACAGCATTATATTTACACAAATAGAAGGAGGGAGGGGGAGCTGCTGAGCATGGCAAAGCGTATAATGTGTGTTTCAGTGAGATCACAGTAACATCAGATATTATAATGACTACATTTTGTGCAATTAAAAGTCCATTTTAAACAACTGAATGAACAAACAGAAACGGCACACATTCTCCTGTGTGTGTATGCGCGTGCATATATATACTGTACACACAGTACAACATATCCGGTGTTCACTTACAGTAAACCCTGGACAAAGCCTTAGCTGTATCTGCGGGAACCCCTGACACCACTTTTCATTTGGAAGACTTCTAATTGGTCAATTGCATACCCCTCATGCTCAATCAGCTGTTGCCTAGCAACTGCAGTCCGGGGGAGCAGTAGGAGAGGAGCAGGGGAAAAAGGGCTCGGCAAAAAAGTGAGGAGAGCAAAAGAGAGGTGCAGGTGATGGTGGAGGTCGGGGGTAATTTAGTGTGTTAGACAGAAAGAGGGAAAGAAAGATATACACACAGGCGAAAGGAGAAAGGAAGGAAGGATTCATCCCGCACAAACAGATCCAGACGAAGCAAAAGGAGGTAAGCGTCGCCACCCGATTCCATTTTCGACTGATTCACTTGAACAGGCTCAGCCATGCACGACCACTTGTCCAATTTACCAGCTAGAGTGTCAACAAACACCGCATCTCCAAAGCAGTCCTGAGAGCGCTTTCCTGTATGATTCACTGATAACACTGTCAGCTTACACATACCATTCACTGTTGTCCCTCACAAGGCAAATACCAGTGTGCTGCCAAAAGCATGGCAAAACATACTGGGTAAATATTCTCCACAAAAATGATGAAATCCTGTGTAAACTGAAACCTTTGTTGACTTGGCAAGATATCCAGGTTCCCCTCATGATCTTTCCCTCCCAAAATAGATGGAGGCACAGATCTGTGTAGACAAATACAACAAACATGAAAATGCTTTCAAATTTTTGAACACGCTAGGTTGTTGAACCATTGCAGAGGTAAAATCGCTGACTACAAGATAAGTGCAACAAAATCAAACTTTAAATATAGAAACATGAGGTGTCTAGCATTAAAGATGCCTCTCACAATGTTTTAATTAATCTTAATGATCCATGTTGAACTAATCTGAAACAACACAATCTGATATGTAAACTGACTCCTTTTGTAGACCCCCCAGTAAGTTTCACTTACAGTGGGAAAACCACCAATTACACATTTCTGGAGCAAAGTACCTCATAAATTGTCTCAGCTGATCGCTGTGACGGTGCCCACAACCACATTTGTATTTCACTTAGACGATTTGTCAGTTATTACGAAAGACCAAAGTAGCTGGCTTAACTGCTGCTAAGAAAATTATTTTGACCCGTTGGCGGTCTCCTCATTCTCTCCCCATCAGGCATTGAATTCTGTTTTCTGATGTTTTACAGCTGCAGCTTTCCACCGCACAAATAACTAATGTTACTGAATTTAAAAACTTGCTGTATCAGCTGGTTCTGTGTCCAAACTCTTGTAAAACACTTTTCAAATTTGTGTCTTATTTTGATGGATTTCCTCCCCTAGCTCCCTTTGCTCCTCTGTTTGGCTCTTATGTGTGCAACATAACTCAGAATATTCAAGAAAAAGTTCCCTATTATCGCCTTGTGGTTGTATGCTTCTGCCAACCGGTCGAGTTGCAGTTTACATCCATGTCTGTCCAAAATGTCATCACTTTATCATGTTATCCTATTAGACATTTGTATAAAACTGTCATAATTAGCATATGAGTTGTGTACAAAAACATATTTTGTGAGGTCATAGTGACGTAGACCTTTGACCACCAAATTCTAACCATTGTACTATTTTTGGGCTTCGAAGCTTCAGTGAGAAGTATCCTATGGTATTTGAAGCTTTGGGACAGCAGCTGCTCTACAACTGTACACAGACGCACCTCTAGATGTAACAAACAGCGATTTCTGTCTGAAAATAACTAAAAACAATTAATGTTGAATATGAAAAATGAATAATGTTGTGGGATTATTTCTTATATCATGGGCTATTTTGGGATTTATATATTATTATTACACATTTATAGTATATATGGAAAAAAATGAAGCATTCAGATCTGCTCTACTAATCAGTTCTTCACTGAGTCTGAGTGGACATTTGTGCCAAAGTTGAAGACATTCGCTCAAGGCGTTACTGAGATATTGCATTCATGAGAGTTGGATGGACGTAAGGTTACAATGACCTTGACCTTTGACCTGACTACTAAAATGTAATCAGTTTATCCTTGAGTTCAAGTGGAAGTCTGTGTCAAACTTGAAGCAATTCCCTCAAAGTGACAGATATACAGACGTACGCGCGGATGGATGAACAATCCTACTTTCTACTTTCATCAGTTCGCAATGCAGCACTCTTCATGTAGGTTGAGGTTTTTGTCCTTTCAGGTGGAGTAAAGTCGTGACTCCTTGTGCTGGCAGGGACATGTAAAGACGGGCAAGCCTATAAACAGAAGCAGGTATCCCCCAAGGTAAAACTTGTGACACACTTACTTACACTATCCTGGAGGACCTCAAAATAACAGGCCAGCGTCAGAGGCACCATGCTGCTCTGTGCCCACTGCAAAGGTAAAGCAGAACTCTGAACAAAATATATGCAGAGATGGCTATGAAGAAATATGACTGCCAAGGAGAGTGATGTGTGTCTCTAACCCTCCTGTAATGGAGGCTTCTCCATTAGGAGAGGGTGGTTAACAATGCAGCTGCCTACAGTAGAGATACATGTCGCTCATTCACCACAACACTAGAACTTGATAATAATACTACACATGCTGTAACAATACCTCACTTTAACAGTAACAATGCATAACGATATTTCTGGGATAGACAGCTCTCAGACACCCGCGCAGCCATACAAATCACAAAGAACGAGTGAGCTCTACGTGCCCTTCTTCCCTTTTGTTCTCTCCCTCCCTTCCTTCTTTCCTCCAGAGGTGGTCGATGAGAAAAGGCCTAGGTGGGTGGTGGTTATCCCTTAATGACCCAGTTTACTTTGAAAGGGCATTGATCTCGGCCAGTGCTTTACTCAGTGCTAACAAAGAAGCCTCAAAGCTCGTCTTAGCGGCACCTTAGTGCTGTTAGTGCTGCATGGATGCTGCCGCAAATGACATTACATACAAAATATATTCTTTAGGATTGTCACATCTCATCGCTGTCTCTGTCGTTGGGAATATGATAATATTGATGAATCTTTGCGTGATTCAAGTCAGACCTTACTAAATCTAACCAGATATGGATAAAATGTAAGAGACTGGGGTGAACTGATTTTTTATGTATTTTTTTCTAGAGAATACCAGTTGTGTTTTATTTATCTCCCATAGAGTATAATGTTGAGAATAAAGAGCCAACTGGAATAAATGATGTGTAAACAGGACTATCCTTTACACCTGTTTTTGCAGCGCAGGCTGATAGTGAAATAAGAGCATTGTGTCCTTCAGATGGCATTCACACAACCAACAGTTGACTGGGACTGCAGTGGAGGACCTGAGTGAGAGAGCAGGAAGAGGGGGAGCAACAACACCACTGTGGGCAGGTGAGTGAGTGTGGGTGGGTGTATAACTCTAGTGTTAAAAGGGATCACAGAGGGTTGTATGCAATTTTAGTGCGAAAACACTACAGATCATCTAGAATTTACATTACTGTTGACCATTTGCTTTGGAAAAACCAAAGATGTTTACATTTTCCACTGTATTTTTCCCACCTTTGGGTGGTCACTCGTTTCAGTTCATTTAAGGACAGCATAAAAATCAAGTTCCAGTGTCTTTCAACTAGTTTGAGATCAATAATCCAGCCCAGTTAATTATTTTTAAAAGCAATCTATGATTGGTATACAGCACTCTTTCCACTCGTTATAATATAATCCTACTGGGGCCGATATCAACACGTTCTCATCCCAACTCGTCACATACTGCTGCTTTGTCATCAGCCTCTTCGTATCACTTTAGGTTTAGGAAACAAAACCACTTCGTTAGGTTAAGGAAAAAAACAACATGAACTACTACGTTTGTTAAGTGAAAATGAACCTGAACGTTGTGAACATGGGACACCAACAGACAAACAGCAGTCTCCTGAATGAAAGCCTTGTGGTTGTTGGGCCCATCCAACACCCCTTCTGCCCACCCTGTGTATCTTCTCACTCGTTAAACTACATCACCACACTCCCAGTGCACTTTCTGTGAGGGTTGTTGCCACAGGCGGGGTTACATTGTAGTCAGTGGAAAGCCTGGTGTGTCGTTATGCAGCAGTATTACACCCCAGCAGCCATGAGGAAGCCTTGGTATTTAATGCCGTGGGAATGAGAACGGGCTGCCTATATACAGTAGTTGAGTGTACATGGGGCACATTCAAATGCATGAATACAGAATGGGGCTTGTTAAATTGTGTTATCATTGCATGGTACTCTAACTACAATCATGCATTGTATTTTAAATGTTTGGTGCATTCAGGTACTTGCAGGATTTGATGATGAGCTGTGTTGTGGGTGACTCAGAGCGCATGCAATACAAAAGCAGCATGGTCTTTGTGAAAGGGTCAATGTGAATTTGATAGATTATTGTCGTAGAAATGTTGCTGTTCAGTCTTGGTAGGGTTTCCCATAAGCACGTGAACACCCACTCACTCGGAGGAGGTTTTCAAAACAACATGTCTGACTGCAAAGGTGACAGAATGGTCACTATGAACCGAAACAATTGTCTACCTAAAAGACTTAGAAAAACTGTTTTTCTCAATCAGAAAACTATGGTATACCAGTACCAATACCAGTACCCTTAAAATTATACAGTACTTAATTTGATACCCACCACGTGAATGGAACCTGTGAGTGTCCCACTGGCTAGCTAGTTGCCGCTGCACTGCACAGCACTCATACAGTGGTTATTGCTGATAACGGCGTCCCTCGACCCACAGTTACAGGGCCGCATTGTTGTGGAAACGTAATGGCCACCCTCCGGTTCTCCCCATGTTAAGTGTTAGCTCTGTCAGCTCAGACATCTTTGTGTTCAAAGCCATGTGCAGTCAGGCTACGTGGGTTACAGCTGCTGCAGTAGTGGGCCAATCACACGTCGCAATAAATCAAAGAGAGCTTGCAGTGACTGTCTGTGAGTGAAACAGTCATCTTTTTCTAGATCTGGGCACAAAAATGACTGATTGCAGGTATTGTTTCACTGGAGTTTCTTCACTACTTGGTACTAGGTTGTTTTGGTTGATACCTTAAAGGTATTGAGTATCTATACCCAGCCCTATACAGCAGTAACGTTAAGGTACCTAAATGTTGTGGTAAACATGCACACTGAAAAACAACTGGTAAACTACTTTGATATGATCGCACCCACATCGAAGTGGAGGGCGGTCACTGTCAGCCACACTGGTCTGGCTGGAGGAACTTCACTGGCACAAGCCCTACTCCCTTTGGCCACACTCGCCACTCCCCCCAGCCCACCCTCCCGACACTCAGTTCTGGCTGGAACTGGAGACACGGCTGGGTGTCTGTCTCTCGGTGTGAAAAGGTGACATGGAATTGGAAAACTGAGAGAAAAATGACAGTATGAGGGAAAACTAGATTTACCACCTCTTAGTTGTGAGCCTCCGCTCACAATTGCAGTTGCAGTTTATATCCATGTCAGTCCAAAATGTCATCACTTCACCATTTTATCCTATTAGACATTTATTCTTGTTATGGCCGAAAACGTGCTCTGTGAAGTCACAGTCACCTTTGACCACCAAAATCTAGTCAGGTCTTCCTGCAGCCCACGTGGACGGTTGTTCAACATTTGAAGAGATTCCCTCAGGCGTTCCTGAGATATCATAAGAATGGGTCAGACATATGTACCGTACATATGGACAGTCAGACCGACAACCTGAAAACATAATGCCTCCAGCCATGGTTGTCGCCAGCACGGAGGCATAAAAAAAGCCAGTATAGGGTAAAGAGAGAAAGAGTGAAGAGGCGGTGGAGAGAAATGGAGGAAAAAGAAAAGGGAATGTTTCAGGTCAGCCTGAGTCTTGTCCACCGGTACTGCTGTCACAAGCTTGTCTTCAATTCTCTCAGCTTTTTCAGCGCACTCCCACGGGGTATGAGCTGGCCAAATGAGGAGAAGTAGGGGAGGGATGGAGCGAGATGGGAGCGGGGGGTATGGAATAAGAAGGGAAATAGAAAAGAGGCTGGTAACACAATTCTGATGGAGAAACGTCATACAGAGGGACAACAGGAATGAAATGAATAGATGAGAAAGGTGGAGAGCAAGAGAGAGAGGCAGTTCCAAAGTAAGCAGGTCGGTAAGGAAAGAAAAAACACAATAAATAAAAGCGAGGGGACTGAATGTGAGAAAACGTCATACCTGGGGGAGCAGTAGAGAGTGTGTTAGCAAGTCTGTGAGAGGACTCTGGGAAAAGTCGCCATTAGAAGTGAGAAGAAGATGGACAGAAAAGATGGGCGAAGGACAGATTTGTCTTAAATCAATGTCTCTGCTCTAATCTAGGCATTGTGTTTATGCAGTATATAATATTCAAATCATACAACAATGGCGATGAATAAAATATTCAAAAGGACATGTATGAACTTAAAGAGTCAGGCAGCATCACTACAAACAGTAAACACTTGCCATGACTATCATGAATATAAAAGGTGGAGCCAGATATGATTACGTGAATCAATATTAGGTGTCTGCTGTCAACTTGGTCTGAAGTAATTAATATATATTAATAAATATAAATTACAACAGCTGCAAAAAATGTCCTTTTCATGCATTGCCAACAACATATCTGTTGTCTACAATGCTTTGCCCTCTTTTGAAGAGTAGTTTTATTTGATTAGGAGAATAGATGGCGTTTCACGGTCTATCAGCAAGAGAATTAGCAATGTAATCTAAGCATAGATGTGTTTTCATGCCTTAAGTAGAAAATGGCTACCTCATATCTGAGGCCATCATTTCACCATCATCTCATCATCTCATTAAGAGGAATATTTCCACATTAAATGCTAACAGTGAGTCATACTTTGGCTTGCTACTGCAGCGATATGATATTGGGAACAGATGCGTGCATTGTCAAAGCGCTGGGATAAAACTCCCCCTCCGTCTCTTTCTCTCTCTCCTTGCCTTACTGCGTACAGGTGGGGGCGGCGGAGGCAGGGGTGCAGAGGGAAATCTCTGCGAGAGCTCCTAAACTTCTGCATGGAAATATGCAAGCTTGAGCGTGCGTGTGTGTGTGTGTGTATACATCAACCCAGCGCATGCATTTCAATATAGATGTTTAAAATCTTCTCTGCATGTGTCGCCAACCTCGAGTGGGTGCCCTAACCCGCTATTTTTGTCTCATGGATCAACAGTGTGGCTCTCCGCGTTATGGATGTCAGAAACCATGGCCGTTGCCATGGTGATGCCACACTGCAATATAAGCCCGCCTGCTTGCCGACGCTTGCAGCAGCTTCCAAGCTGGGAAAAACGATGAAGAGAGGAGGGGTGGAGGAGGGGGGGGGGACAAGAGGACAGACTAGAGTGGAGGGGTCTGCGGCAGGATCCACCAGAATGCTAATCACCCTTTCTCGACGGTTTGTCCTTCATTATGCAGGAGACAATGCCCAGGAAAACAAAAGAGGGCGTTAATGTGTACGTAAACACACAGGCATACGTACAAAAGCATATCCATGCATGAGTGGGCGCATGCGCTCCACATGAACACACGCTGAAACATACATACAAGGTCATATGCATGAACACACACTCATATACACTGTGCAACAAAAATGCACAATCCTCACATGCTTCAATACACGTGTGTGGTTTGACACTGCAACATGTGTCAGTATGGCGAGGCTTAATCTGATGGCAGCCAGCAGTCTGCCCTGCTGCTAAAACATCCACGCCATTAACAAATGCTCAATTATTAACGAGCCACAAAATGTATCTAATTGCTCACTGCAGCCCAACGTCTCCATCAGCATTCCCACAATGTTCCTGGAGCAGCTGGAGTTATTCCTGCTCTCAGTAAGCTCTCAGTTAGGAAAGAAAAAACACTAATATGCAGAATATTCCCTGTGCTGTTAGGATTTAGGGTCGAACCAGTGTAAAGCATCGGGGAGGAAGTGGCGTTCCAATTACCATCTTGGCCAAGTCAACTTTAATCTTATCGCCATTTTTTTTTTATTGAATTTAGCATATAAGGTTGTGTTTTATGTACAGTGCATATTGAAGTGCAGATCAGAGGCCGGGCTTGGTTTGAAGAGGTTGGGGACAGTGTCAAGGTTGCAAGTCATTTCTGGTGAAGGCGTATCATCTGCATACTGTAATTAAAATAAGACTCTGGGGTCACTCTGCTCTCATTTTAGAGTCTCAAAGACTTAACTCCCTACATGATCTCTGGCCCTTCTTTGCTTTTATTTGGGAGGGTATTAAATCAGTCATGTTTTATGAAGCATTCCACAAGGATCTATTGTCAGCCTCTTCTCAATTTCATCTTCTTGCTAATGCTAATAAAGGATGCAAAGGGGGATGCCCTAGTTTTGCTAATGGTGGCTCATTAAGCTTAGGTTGCTGGATTCACAGCAGTGGATTCACCCCTGGTGATGCAGAGTATTGACTTTGTCCATGTTTCCACTGGGTAAATCTTGGCTGCACCGCGTGAGCAAAATCATTTTACCCAAAATCTCAACTTTAGCTAGTTACCCACGTACCCGCAATATTTAGATATGACCACCACAGGGACAAAGATATGGTTGCATGCAGGGGTTTCTCTTCCAAACACACACTTGCATTGATGGTAATGTGTGTGTCCTCACACTGTGTAAAAGCAACTACAGTGCCTCTTCTGTAAATGTATGAGTACCCTGCTTGGCTCTGAGTCAATAAGGAAACCCTCCTGTGTGAAGGTTCAAACAACAGATGCGGTGGACTACCTAGTACTGTGACAGTTCAATAACACCATGTTGTCATACTGCATACCCTTGGGTACAGCAGGTAGTTACAGCGCTGTGAACCCAAGGTCAACGTTATTCCCAATCCTCCGCAGATGAGAAGGGAAATGCAAGGGGGGAGGAGTAGAGATGGAAAGGAAAAAAAAAGGAAAAGACAACAGACAGAAGGAAGTCACAGGGGAGGGGGTGGCCTAGCATGATGTGAGAGCTCACAGGAAACTGGGTAACTAATGGTCCTTCTCCTTGCACCAATTACTGTTAGTCAGTCAGAGCTTCAGTCTCACTGGCTCCTGAGCTCTATGGAGACCATCCACCATGGTCCCATTCCTCACCCACTCAACCAATCAGCCTCAATCCAAGAAAGCGTTCAGACCGAAAATAGCATACTGTCAAAAAACACAAGGAGCTATGTTAGTGTGGGGTCATGTTGTTACAGGTAGAAAAGGAAATATGATCCAGTTTGACTAATTTGTCGCCCCAGCTGTGCCAACGCAGCAGCCTCATTGAAATGAACGAAGAGGTTGTTTCATTTGACGCAGTGCTAATGTCCGCCTGAATGATGCCTCATGGAGGGCCACACAGTACAGGAAAATCAAGCCAATTTTGGGCAGGATTTCCCCCCTTCTGACAATCATCAGCATCGCCCTGATTTTTGATGGTTCTAAAGATTATCTTGCCAGATATTCCTGTGGTGTGAGGTATATTAAGAGTGTTTTTTACATCCCGCAATCGTCCATCTTGACTGCACCGATTTCAAGTCTTAAATATTAAAAATGTTCAGACAGCCAGTGATACAGTCACATGGGGAAGAACAATAGTCAGTTGGGAAGCTGACTGAAGAAGGAAGTAAAGCAACCGCAGTCATGGCGGCTGCAGCTAATGCATGGGCTAATGCAAAACGTGAAGCATGAAGTGGTAGTCAGGTGGACCTCAGAAATGGAGGACCAACTTGTTGATTTGTGGTCTCCATGACTTCCTCTCTGTGTTTCCTTTTTCCTGGTGAAGTTTCAGTATAAAGTAGTGCAAAAACTAACACTGCTGATTCTTCCCGCTTGTTTGTTTACACTTATGTCACATTTGATCGTAAGAGATTTTCAGAGATTTCAGTTTTTTTAGTTGGGACTCTTGTTCATGAATGAAACTGTTATTCCGATGTGATGTTTTGGCCAAATCACCACACACTATAGGAACAAAACTGTTAAATTTAACATACCATGTCGTTATGTGTGGGGTCTCTTTCAACGTCTCTTCTGGTAATATGCAGTATGTTTATGTGTTTGTCCATAATGTGTTTTTATTTTTTTCCTTGCTACTTTCTCCTCCTTACCCCATTTCTGGTTATTTGGGTTGCCATCTGGTTTCTGGTCCCACCTGACGAGCCTGAAGGCCCAGAGGAGCTCCAGGCTGCCTCTGCCACAGCTGAGCCCCAAGGGTCCACTGCTGCTGGTGCTGGAAATCTGGCAGGCTGGGCAGGCATGTGGAGTCCCTGCCTCAGCCCAGGCATGCAGATCCACAACCCCAGGGGGGATGCAGACTCCTACACTGAGTGGTTAATATATTCACAACTCTCCCCTGGCCGGGGGCTTAGAGTCTGAGAATACTCCACGAGGACCCGACTGCATACACTGACAACATTCACAAATGAATATGTTAAGCAAGGCTTTGCTACGCCCTTTGGGCAGGCTTAAATATATAAGTGGCTATCATCACAAAGGAAACGCAGCTTTGTCTAGAGTTGTACAAATGTGCTAAGTATAACTTCACAGTACGCCATAAGGAGCACAAGAATGTAAATAAGTCTGGCAAGATATCATTCGTCATATCTACATTGGTTTCTTCCTCAGAGATCTCCCACAGGAATCTTTTCATCAAGGACTAAGATGGAAAAAATAACTCAAAAAGCTGACCTGCTAATAGCACTCTTAGATAAGCGCTATTTATCACTTCACAGGGTTTTCATTTAATTGAAGACATGAAAAAGTCAAAACTGGGTGCCAGACAGTGTCAGCCACCTTTCCATCCCCCGCAGGACCTTGGCAACAAGCAAGCAAACAACATGGAAATCCATTCAATACGATCAAAAGACGTCCCCATAAAAATCCACCATTAGACGACCTTCTGATAACCTCTGTTTAGTAGAGGGGTCAACGAGGATCCAAGCGAGGCTGTCGATTTCTGAGGATCTAGGTCTCTTGGGAACCAGTTAACAGTCTCATGGCCTACATGCAGAAGTATAGGGGACTTGAAAGACAAACTCATTAGGGAAAATCTCTACTTGGCATTATCCATAGTGTGTGGTCTTTAAAGACAGATGATTTAATCTGCTGCAGTGGAATAATTGCTCCTGCGTGTCAGTTGTTAGCGACAGCAGTAAAGTAAACATAATCGCTCCTGTTCCATTGCTTTATTTTGTCGGCCCATAAAGGGAATTATATATAGCACTGTAAAATAGATTTTTCAATAATGCTGTTGTTACCTCAACAAAACCAATGACATGGACGTATTCAATAAAGCTACCCGAGGCCTTAATGTCACATCAGACAGATTATTGTTGTCTTCTCTTGAATTTGTATCGTCCAGTAGCATTTCTTTTGTTTAATCCATTGGTGCTATTTCCTTTGACGGATGTGCTTTCTACGCTTGCCTAATGTAGGGATGCACCGATGTTGGATCAGATATTGGGCCGATACTGACTTAAATGTTGGATCAGGTATTGGTAACAATGGGACCGATATATTCAGTTCCATTCTATGTCTACATACTAGCCTATATACGTTACAGACGTTAAATATGTCAATTCTGGTGAAGTTTTGACCAATTTGTTGCTGCATTAAAACAATTTACACCTGAATTGTAATTCCTGTTCATGTTGAAAAAAAATGACCAAGTTGTTATAATTATTATGATTATTGTATTTTAAAAATAAATAACAATTCTGTAAACTTACACACACACACATATGTATATATGTATGTATGTATGTATATATTAGTTACATTTTGTTCAGGAAAGCAGTATTTAAGTTAAACCTGGTGTTGCGTTACACATAACAGAATGATCCCAGTTACCTCCACACAGTGAGGCATACAGCTTATGAACTAAAGACTGGTATCAGATCAGTACTCAGTATTGGCTGATACCCAAAGCCCAGGTATTGCTATTGATATCAGGACTGAAAAAGTTGGATTGGTGCCTCTAAGTATAAATGTGAGGAAATTTTCAAAATCAGTCAAACTGCTTGGCTGAAAAGTGAGTTTTTCTCATCATACTATCTAGTCTTTGGGCACATGGACTACTGTTTTTGCATTCGACTCTGTTGTATTTTAACTATAGTATGATAAGAAAATTGCCAAAAACCACAATTACATATTTAGTATCTGATCTCAGAGATGTTGAATACCAATGATATGCACACATATGAAGCCTAAATGAAATATTTCCTATGGAAAACATTTAATAAACACAATGTTAGCGTTTTTCCTTGTTTTTGAATAATCTTGATTTTGACTATGAATAAAAGATTGATATTTCAACTGATTGATATTTATACATTCAGATTTACAGCTGCAGTGCACTTCATTGCTAACAGCTCAGTGTCACACACAGATACAGTTCCCATCCCAAAAGTACAGTATCCCTCACTGCACCAGCTCTATAACCCATTACACTGCATTAGTTGCCCTCCATCTAATGCGAGTCCATCTCTCTGTGTTAATAGATTGAGGAACAAATGACTTCCGCAGCCTCTTATGCTTAACCGGTGGAACGCCGAAGCATCTATTTAACGGCATGAGCTGATCTCAAAAACAAAAACAAAAAAACAGAATAGACTCAAAGCTATTTTAATATATGCAGCTCAAAATCTTCCTTACTCAAGCATTTAACCCAACGCCTTAGTGTTAAGCTGTACAGAAAGACAGATGTACCAGTGAAGCCATACTGCATATTTTATACCACAGAAATATGGAAGAAAAAAAAAAGAAAAACTCAATCTGCCACTTTAACTAAAGTGACTAAATCCTCTGAGAAAATAAATATGCAGTTGTGCCTTCCTAATTCACAGTCTGCATTTCCTTAATACCACTGACATTTATGTCCTAATATGTCATACCGAAAAAAACACTTCACACACCATCAACCTCTAAAGCCAAAGCTACAGTATTTTCATTTTAGCCAATTGGATGCACAGCCGGAGTAATCCAATCTCAGAAAATCTGAGTCTACTCTAACCAATCACAGTAAAGCAGAGTTCATTTCTCCTCTCCAGCAAGGAGAACGGGATGCCAAGTGTCTCTTTTCCAATGGGCCTTGCCAAAATCTCACATCCAAGCTGGCAAATGTCCGGCCATGGGATGAGCACAGGAGGCAGCGATGGCTCACATCCTGACCCAAAAATAACAAGCACAACAAAGATGCTCGCGATGCAGCCCAAGGCGGACATTTTGTTTGCCTAAACACAAATACACAGGCATTTTTAGAAAGAATCTGTGTCACTGGGATTCTCCCAGCTGGGGCAAATCATGTTACATTGACATAAACAAAACCCAAATCAAGCGCAAGTTTAGACGAGACGTTAAAAAACATGGAAATGCACACTGACCTCCAAGCTGTACTCTTCCACAGTCCTCTTAAGGGGGTCCACAATCTGCCAGCAAATGAGGATGCATAAGTCGATTAGCAGCATCCCGCCGACGATGATCAACAACTTCTGGTCCTTTATGATCTGGAGGGGGAAAGAAAGATGCTTGTATTAGCCCAAGAGCACACACCTGCTGGTGTTATGGAATTGTATATGTGTCTGTAGAGCCATTTTTAACAACATTTCTTATTGACCGCTGTAATTATGTGATTTTCATCCCATTTCAGGACCTGGAGCCCTGTTGGTTTCATTCTAACATCTAATCCTGGACTGATTACAAGCCATTTAGCTGCAATTAACCACCTACTGGGACCAGTGGTGTTTTTAGACTCTTTTTAGGGGTGCTTATGCACACCTAAAATTCATCTCAGCATCCCTAAAAATTAATTATCCAACCCTCTGAGACCTGGCTGACATTACTGTATTTGTAGCAAGTTCAGTCTTGAAACTAGAATCAAGATACTGGTATCATATGAAACTAAAAAAGCCTGACGAATCCACTGGTGTCAACCACATCATGCCTGTCAGGAAGGAGGCTAAGTAAGATAAGATAAGATAAGATATTCCTTTATTAGTCTCACAGTGGAGAAATTCACAATAACACAAAATAACGCTCCAAGCTTATGCTAAATTTTTTTGCAAGGAAAAACTGCCATGGAAATTTTCACAGGGGTCCCTTGACCTCTGACCTCAAGATATGTGATTGAAAATGCATTCTATGGGTACCCACGAGTTTCCCCTTTACAGACAGGCCCACTTTATGGTGGGCAAAAAGCATGCCGTTTTTGGATGCAGTATAAATGTGTTATTTGCGCCTCTTCTAAAAAATGTGTGCTTGAACATTTCTTAGTACTGGGGTCCCTAAACAGAAGGCAGAGACTCTTGTGGACTCAATGAATTGCATTGTCACCTAGTGCCAGAATCTTGTGTTTTCTTTTACATAAAAAAAAGACATTTCCACCATGATTTGAAGCAGAAAAAAACAGAAATTGGTGCATAAAAATTCACCAGAATGCAGGAAATTAAGAGTGGAGGGAATGGGGGAGGAACCCAAGACACCCCGCTTAATTTGTCAATGTCGAAAGGAAACCTATGACTAGGAAAGTAAGTCCAAAAGACCGAGACCTGGTTCAGAATTTGATAATGGCACTGTGATTGCACTCCATTGACTGAAAGCCTGTGAACACTGCACAACTGGGAAGCCATGATTTGTTACCTTGTGACCAGAGAATACGGATAAGGTTTACCAAACAAGAGCAACAACACTGTTGACCACTGAAGCTCCTCTTTTGTACCATGAACTTTAGAGGGATGAAAGCTGTGACCTGTTTGTGATCTTTATTCATAATAGCGTTTGACCGTCTGGAACGGCACCTCAAAGCAAAGGTCAGGGAACAGGACACAGACTGGTTGTGTGTGGAGAGTATCACATAGCCCAGATGCAACACAGTGGTCCCACACAGGTCTCCATCCGCTGGTGGGCTCAGGATGAGATGCATTGAAGGGGTTGTTTTTTGATCTGGTCTTTGATGGTGCGGGCAATGACAAATATAGTCAAGGCAAGACGGGAGGCAGTTCTTGTTGAACTACTGCAGTGCTTCAGGGTGGTTTAGAGGAAAATTGAAGCTGAGCAAGAAAAATGGCTGCTTCAAAGCCAACGGACAGATAATTCCAAGATGGACAACAATGAAAATTACTATTATATTAAATTTAATTAATTCTGGTCAAATGTCCCCCCCCCCCCCCCCTTCACCCCCCTCTCCTCCTGGGGGGCGCGGGGGGCGGGGGCCGATCCCAGCTGGCATTGGGGGAAGGCAGGGTTCACCCTGGACAGGTCGCCAGTCCATCACATGTCTCTGGTCAAATGTATTTTATTATTCTTGCAAGTAAATATTTGTAACAGATATGCAAGATGTGTGACATTTTAGGAAAATTTACAACAACAAAAACAGCTCTACACCACCATCTGCTCAACCGTGATGTGTGACTCGGCCAACTCAGTCTGCTAGACAAACTACATAATGACTCTAAATTACCTGAAGTGTTATGTACTGTTTTCTTCCCCCAATAATATTGGCACACAGACCTATCAGTTGGGTTCTAGTGTCTACTGATGAATTAGATTCAGAAAAACACCAAATGATTTTAAATGGTGAATGAGCACATGACCTTAACATGAAGGAGAGTCCACAACTAAACAAAGTCCATCCGCTGCCCAAGAGATGTGGTTCATAGGTCTGAAAAACACCTTGAGTTCTGTTTTCAAGGTCAAGAATTAACTTTCACACTCAGTTAAATGTAATCTTATTAATAACCTAATAAATGTATAGTATCTTGTAAAATTGAAATGGTAATTTAAAAAAAATGTCTATATCCATCTGCTGTGTGATGTAAACCAACAATACCAGGGGCTAGGTGTCTCTGCTGTGACAGAGGGACGACACATCCCCACTGCCTCCCTCTTTGGGGCGGCAGTAGCTCAGTCTGTAAGGACTTGGGTTAGGATGCGGACATCACGGGTTCAAGACCCCCATGGACCAAGACCAACTGGTTGCTGGAGAAGTGCCAGTTTACCTCTTGGGCACTGCCGAGGTGCCCCTGAGCAAGGCACCAAACCCCCAACTGCTCTGGGCGCTTGTCAGGAGCAGCCCCATCACTCTACATCTCTCCATTACGCATGTATATGTACTGTGTGTGAACAACAGAGTGAAAACTGATTTCCCCACTGTGGACTAAAAAAATATCTTTCTTTCTTCTTCTTTCTTTATGAAAGTGAAGCCAAAATATGGGAGTGCAGTAGTGGTCCGGGGAGGGGGGGCTGCTCAAGCCAATCACGAGCAGAGCATGGTTGTAGTCACCTAGCTGCTACATTAGCACCATGGTAGCCCTTTGGCTACCAAATAGAAATAGACACATGTTCTATTACAGACTCATAACAGTTATGGAAAGTTGAAGTTACATCTCCTCTACTTCACTCAGAGCAGCTGTTAATCATATCAAATATATTTGACGTGCACTTCGACTTTTTAGTTTGACCCATCCGCTAACATGGAAAGGATGGGTTTTATGACCTGAAATGCAGCCAGCCACCAGGGGGCGACGGAGATGTTTGAGCTCCGCTTTTGGAGGGCTGTCATATCTTTCATCTTTACATACAGTCTGGTTGAAGATCCAGGAAGTAGTGTGACTCTTTCTAAGTTGCTTGTGATTTTTTTCTGACAACCTCAGCTGATGTGAAAGTGTGCACACAAGCATTATGTGTGTCTATATGCATGCAGGCACGTGTAATGAGCTGATGGGTACTGTGTGTTTGTTAAGCTTTGCCCTGTGTTTGATCGCATGCTTGTGTGTTGCATGCACACCCAGCGATATGTCACTAAGGAGTGCTCACCGAGATAGGCAGGCAGACAAATAGCTGTTACAGGGGCCTTGGGGTAAACAGTTGTGTTTTGAAAGTGTACATGTTTATCTGTGTGTGGTGTGTATTTGCAGAAGGAGGACATTGATTGACAGCCCCCCCCCAAAGACACACTGCACTGTCTCTGGCACTGAGCTCTTTAAGGAGTGAAGGACTGCCGGCCGTAGCCCGCCGAGTGGAACCCTTATCGAACACAACTCAGATTTACAATCTATTCTCTCGCAGTGTACGGGGGGAAAAGGTGGAGAGAAGACTGGGGAAGGCGTGAGGGATGCAGTTGCAGCCCCTCTGTTTGAAGAAAAGACGGCCAATACTTATGCTTGTCCCTCCCCTGACAGCGGCTGACAGAGATTTCAGGGCACCAACAGCAACTATCACTCTACTGAAGCCAAAGCACCTGCAATCAATCAGTGTGGAGGAAGAGTGGTGCATGTGTGTGTCCTGCAAACAGACCTGGGCCGTGAACCAACAGAGAATACATCTTGAGGTTGAAATATGCAGCGGAGGTGAATACCGCTTCTGGAGAAACATTGGTTTTGTCTCTTTTAGCAAGGGAAATTGGTGGGAAAGGAGAGAGTGAGCCGCGGTAATTGGGAATGAAGGGTTAGGGTAAAGCTCCTAAGCTAAGAGATGTGAAAGAAATGTTTTGTTTTCCTCAACTTTCTATAAGACAATAAAAAAAAACACAGTGAAAGGCCAGGTTGAGTGTCATTCATTTGGAAACAGCTAAAACGTGTGGTGATTTTGCTCTGATCCCACTGCAGAATTGCAGTGGAAACAGGCAAAGAAGAGCTTGCCCATGGGTTCTTGTCTTCTAACCTGTATTCTGGATTATCTTCATACATCCTTTGGCCTCATTTTCTAGCTCCCCCCCATTTTCTTTTCAGTGTCCAACCTACTTTTTTGCCATTTATGCCACGTTGTTTGACTTGTCCCTTATTCTGCCCTGCTTTGCCTTCCTCCGTCTGTCTCTCCACCCTCCCTTCTGCCACTACATCCGTACAACCTCTCCGAATCTTTGATCCAACCCTCTTTCCTCCCTCTCTTCCTGCTCTCTCTCTCTCTCTCTCTGGCAGGCCACCCACACTTCCTCCAATATGCAAAAGGGTGAGAGAGAGAGGGTGAGAGAGAGACAAAGAGAGGGGGAGAGCAAAATCTATAAATACAAAAAGGCCAAGCACAGTTACAACACTCAGTGAGCTTGGCACCACATTATATAACTAGGCCAGTGAAACAGATTGTGTCAGATGTTTAAAAAGACATTTGTATTTCTGAATCTTTTTTTTTTTTTTTTTTTTTTACATAGAAAACCAGGTGCCAGGAGCTGCCAGTCTTTCAGTGTTTGTTAAACAGCATAGTAAGCACCCACATAGTCTTTTTTTTCTACGATAAATACCCCTATAAATAAACTCAGATCAGATTTTTTTGAATTTTTCAATACCTTCTTCTTCATCTTCACATTTTTGAAGATGGCGTGCACTCTCCAGGTCTTGGCAAACATGGCGCCAAAAGCCGTCGTGTATCCAACAATGAGGATCCATGTCCGAACCTATCGGAACAACAGGAAAAAACATAATTGTGTCACATCTTAAACTGGTGATCAAGGCTTAAAACAGCATCTGATCTGACAGGTATTTGCATTTTCCCTCAAGAAGTTCATTCAAAATAGGATTGTGAAGCGTTCTAAAAATAAGAAGCTGTCAGATTTATTTCTCTTCTCTAAGCGTGGAGCTCTGGGAGAACGTCCTGGACCATGGAAGCTGTCACACTCCTGAGAGCATTTCATCTTAATGAGAAACTAAATGTAGACCTCTTACTGCTTTTGCACAAAGGACACTGTTGACGTGATTTAAAAGCTTAGAATTTGAATAAAGACTATGATCTCCTAAAATAGCTACAGAGTGCTTCTGTATACTGTATGTGTTCAACCGCTGCGTGTGACACATGTTTGTTTCTTATGTTTATATCGCCTCCCCTGTACCACACATACTGTAAACCCTTCACACATTTGCACCTGGTTCTCTTCATCTGCCATTCTGTACCGTATCTAGAGAGCAATAAAGCCAGACAGGGACAGAGAGCGCTGGGCAAAGAAGACAGCAAAAAAAACAATTACACCATCTATTCTCAAGGAGACCAGCACGTATTGATTGGTGGTGAATGGCTCAACCTCTGTGGTCCTCCGCTGTAGAAAGCTCGTCTGAAGTGACACGCTCTGTTTTGGCTCTGCAGCAAACCTTCAGCCAGGTGGTGGCAGCTCGAGACGTGCCCTGACTAACATTAACTGCTGTGCATGTGTGTGTGTGTGTGTGTGTGTGTGTCTCTGTGTGTCTGGGAGGAGGTTGGGATCTCAGTGGAAACCGGTTATCACTGTAATCAAAACTCTTTAATTAATCCAGCATCTACATAGTCACACAGTACTGCTACCTGGGGGGAGACACTTAATGTGCTCCATGCTAGCTAGAGAGCCGGAGAGAGAGCGATTCAATCAGTTTTCACTTAGAGTTGGTCACATAGCGCATGTGATTAGTGTTTCAGCAGTATTCTCCATATTTTAGCTCATGTTCAGAACGTCTTTGTTAGCCAAAGAGCAAGGTTCTGTCGTGCTATTGCTATTCATTATTTTAACTACTAGTGCATGGCCAGTTCAGAGTGCATACCCGTACGGAAACAGGCCGTCGCTTGGCCCCCAGAAGTGTTGCTTGCAGCTTTGTCTAGAACTGCGGTATGGCTGCTTGGACCTGCCAAGTGTGAAGTTGACTGGATTAACGGTTCTCGAGATATGCGACAGCTAGTCATACATGATCCTGTTACAGCGCCACCTACTGGCCATATGATACCAAATATGTCATGGTCACTCAAACATGTCTTCACGTCCACCAAATGTGGTTACAATAGCACCAAGCATTAAGGCTGCACGATTATGACCAACATGAAAATCACGATTATTTTGATCAATACTGAGATCACTTTTATTATCATAGATTATTCATAGATTTTAGGGACAAAATATTTTTATTGTAATTGCACATTTAAACAGATTGCTGCTTTTACTTCCATGTTCCAAAAGATTAAGAAATAAATGTTTGTATTTTATTTTAAATTATTAGAATGATTAAAAATATGCATTTTGCCATTAATAGCGCTAATTATATGTCATTAGGCTGCGTTGAGCTAGTGTTAGGAACTTAAACAGATCAGAATTCTTTCTCTAATATCTATATGATATTGCTGTGAAAACATCTTCAAAAAAATGGATTTATTTAAGTTTCTTGCCTACATTTTTCATGATTTCATTTGAACACATCATGATAGGGTTATAATTTACCATCGCCCAATACTCATTTTTACTTGAGAGCTTGACCGTACCATAATGTGCTGTATGCTGTCAGCAGACGAGCTGGTCACTACGACTACTAAGCAGCATCATGAGAATGAATTATAATATAATTAGAGTCTGATTAAGTTTGTAGTTCCAAATGTTTTCATGGTTGTTCCTCCACAGCTGAGTTCGGACTTGCAGTTGTGAAAACTGCCGCTTTATGTCTTCTTCACTCACACTGACGAACTTCCTCACCAACGACATGTTGCATGTGTTTGTGTGATGTTACTGACTGTGCCGTTGTTTGTCAACGTAAAACCATCATGTGGCGGCTTCACATGTGTGTCTGACTGGCAAAATATGTATGAATACGAGACTGCTGAAAAATGGACAGCCTCAGTCAGGTGCTGATTGGCGGTGCATTTACAGCTGTTAGTTCAGTAAGTGCTTGATTTAACTTAATTTAATTTATTTATCTGAGTTTTCCATGAGTGGAGTACACATGATAAACATCAATATCGTAGTCCATCATATTCATTTAATTGTGGGAAACCAAAATTGTGATAGCGATTAATATCCAATTAATTGTGCATCCCTAGCTCTGTATCAAATTTTGTGACGATTTCTCAAAATTTGTAGGAGGGGTAGCAGCAGAGAAATCACATTTATACACAATTCTAAATGGCGGACAGTGAATCTAGTTGCAAATGGGTGTGGTTTATGATTTTGTTCTTAGACTTATGGTTAAAAAGTTACAAGCCAAAACGTAAACTTCATTGTTACAGCACCACCGTCTGGCCAGATTGCACCACATTCGACACCGCTGCACTCTCCTGGGTCCTGAGCAATACACCCGCCATGTGTGAAGTGTGGAAGAAACTCACAGTGCAGAGGGTCTCAAACTCTTTGTCAGAGACAAAACCTCCATCCAGACCAAACAGGAAAATAGAGGCATAGGAGAGCATGCCTCCTAGGATGATCAGGTTGTTCATGTAGGGACTGGACATCTTGATTAGTCTGGAAGAGAACAGCAGATGAGATTAGAACAGTATCAGTCCTATTCATCAAAAATACTTAAGTATAATATTTAGGTATGAAGGAGAATGTTAAATAATAATGTACCTGCAGACAGTTTAAGGTTACTCATCACTCTTTTACTTCAGTACCATTCAATCTCCCCTAATTCTTCTTCTCCTTCAAATCATCCCCCTTGTCCTTCTCCCTTAACACCAACCCCCATTTACTTTCCCGCTGCACTGTGCATTTATCTATTTCACCTTCACTTGCCAGCTTTCATCTAACCCCTCCCTCCATCCTTCTACTGTCAAAGCCGTGCTTCGACAAGGCTGAATGCTGACCTGTGGTTGCGGTTCTTTATGTTGAAGAACAGGAAGGCCCCCGCCATGAGCATGCCCAGTATGGTGATGGTGGACAGGATGCTGTAGAGCGGCACGTTGATGTGGCGCCGCTGCAGACGCACAAACGTACGATCCTTGGGAGGCTCCATGCCTAAAAAGAAGAAGACTCCAGTGAGGTTTCTTTCGGCACTTTGAAAATTTAAGACCTGCCTCCTTCAAATCCTTTTCTCTTCAACCACACAATAGTGACACTGCAGCAGACATCCAGTTATTTGAGACCAATTTCCTGGTCCTTGGTTTCCTCTAGTTGAGTGCATGTATCTCAATGCTCTATAGTCAAGTTATTGTGGTTAGACACTGCACTTTCTTATCTTTTGCTCTATTTTTCTCCCACCAGTGTGCCAATCGATCGCACTGGCATCATCTTACACATCTCCACTTACTGTGGTCAGGGATGTGGAAACGAGCATCTTAGATGGTACAGTCGTAGAGTTTCTTTATGTGGGGCAAGGCAAAAAGATGGAGAAAGAGTGGGAGGGTGGTGGAGAGGAGAACAGCCAGGGGGATCGAACAAATTATAAAGTATGTCAACACAGGCAGGGGTGAAAAAAATGGACTGGTAAATAATTTAGCTGAGGGAAGACACTCTATAGTAGTAAAGGAGAGTGGCGAATCCCTATAGAGTGGTGGTAGTGTCTGTCTGTATGTGTGTGTTGGAGTGTTTGGGTGCAAGTGAACGACAGCGGAGAGTGCTGAGGTGGTAAGTGATGTCCTTTAACATATATATAAACACGCGTCAGATACATCAGGGCATCTTTTTCTTCTTCAGTGAGTTTTACATCTCTGAGTCAGTGCTCACACAGTCACACACAAACGCATGCACATGCACACACGTGCTGTATGCAGCCTTCTTCATACCTTGGAACCTTATGGAGTTGTTGATGAGGTCCAGCACATCAGCAATTGCGTTGTACTCTCCCACCTTCACCTCCTGGCCCTCTGTTAGAAAAACACACACACACACACACACACACACACACACACACACACACACACACACACACACACACACACACACACACACACACACACACACACACACACACACACACGAATAAATAGAGCGCTAGAATAAATACACAAACTCTACCTGTCCAACACCATTTTTCACTCTCTGGACTGGTTTTACACTTTCAAAGCAATTAAATCTGTTGTGTAAAATATTTTTAAACAAGACTAATCGTCTAATAGTCAACAGCAAACAACAAATGGCACACTAGCAATAAGTCTGCAAGAGAGGTTTTTTTTTATTGAAGTGCCCTCTCGTTACCTTTTTCACAATTATTTATGGTAGCTTGATTGATTTTTTTCTGCCCATCTGTATTACGCAAAGACCCGCCCTACTCTGCCTCTGATTGGCTAACACTCTTTGCCTTCTTCACAGGATTTGTTTAGTTGTTTAGTTTATTTCTGATGATAGTTTATTGGTCATCAATAAGACTGATGGAAGACTGTGGGGCTGCCCCTTCTTAGTTGATTAGTCGGCTAATTGTCAGTTTGGTCTTAGTCCACAAAGAATTCTTTAGTCGTTTAGAAACTTTTTATGCTTTTTCATGCTGAATGACTTATTTCCAAAAAACTTATGAGCATATCTCAAGTAAACACAAGATTTAAAGTGGTGCTTTTGTTTGATTCTTTGAGGAGAAAGTTTTTCAGATCTGTCGATTGAAGCCACTAATCGATTAGTCCACAAAGTTATATATAAGTTATATATAAGTTATATATAACTTATATATAAGTTATATATAAGGGGGGGGCTGGAGCTGATCCCAGCTGGCATTGGGCGAAGGCGGGGTTCACCATTCACTCTCACATTCATACCTACGGGCAGTGTAGAGTCATCATTTAACCTGAATGTCGTTGGACTGTGGGAGGAAGCCGGAGAAAACCCACGCTAACACAGGGAGAACATGCAAACTCCACACAGAAGGGCTCCAAGCCGGATTCGAACCTGCAACCCTCTTGCTGTGACAGTACTAACCGCTGCACCATCGTGCAGCCTGTAACCATGACAATGCTAAATTTCATGACAATCCATCCAGTAGCTTTTGAGATATTTCAGTCTGCATCAAAATGAAGACTGATTAATCGACAGACTAATGAACCAACTTCACCATCCCTCGAGCTATGACGCTACGCTACAAATGACATAATGTATGATGTAACGGCCAACGGCACTACAGTTGGCGTAACACCACCTTTGGAGTTTCGGTGATTCTGAGGATCGTGAAATATTTCATATTGCCAACATTGTTGATGATGATTATTTATGTGTATATGTGATAAACATTAAGTTCATTGTTTAAGTTATAGAAGTGGGTAGAACCATACAAGTGTTTTCTGCCTACTGCTTTTTGGACATGTAATATTTGTTTAGCTTATTTAGAATGCGCTTTATATGTTTACTGTTAATTTTATTTCTTATTCTTGTTTCTTTTTAATATTTGCAACATGGTTGAAATGAATCTAATCTAACATATAATCTAACGTAATTACGCAATAGCGTGCTAAAGATCACTGATAAAAAGCGGCTTGAAGGGTTTCTAAAATGTAGCACTAGTAATGTGTATTTGGAGAAAATATAACAGAGCAAACAAGTAAATCGAATTCAGACACTTATTGGATAAGTGAAGAATGGCCCAGCTTTAAGCTCTACAGTGAGGCGCAGTGGTGAAACCTCGTACAGATCTTCAGATCACCGGAAGAGCTTCCAAAACCATTAGTAATATAACAAAATATCCCTAACACAGAATCTTAAGGCACTCAGTAAGATAATCTTTTCAGATGCTCAATTTGTAGCTTGGGGATGAAGCTTAATATGGACAGGAAATGGTCTTCCTGTTTTTAATGGTCTTAATTATCAGTTTATTTTACCTCAAGGAAACCTAAGGGGCAATGGAGAGCAGAAATCACAGAAACAAGCTAACAGATAAAGACATAAAAAAAAAAATCTGGAGCTGACTTCAAATGCACACTATGAGAAGAATTTCCAACTGATGTAGAAGGAAACATTACACACATTTAACTAGGAATGGGCAACATATCGATATTACATCGATACTGTGATATGAGACTAGATATCATCTTAGAGTCTGGATATCATAATATGGTAAGTGTTGTCTCTTCCTGTTTTGAAAGGCTGTATTACAGTGATGAAAGTGATGCCATTTTCTGACCTTACCAGGCTCATCTATTATTTGCCTTCACCCATTTAGTCATTACATCCACATTACTGATTATCATTTACCAAAAATCTCATTGTTTATTTTGTGAAAGCACCAATCCCACAGTCAGCCTGACAATACTGTTGCAATATTGATGAGGTATTTGGTCAGAAATATTATGATATTTCTCCATATCACCCAGCCCTGTATTCAACTCCTCTGTATTTACAGTATATTGCAATATACATTGACTTCCTAGAGGCAGTCAAGGGACTTTAAACTGCTGTACACCCCAGCCTGCAAACACCACCATGTCTGTGGAGTTCTGCTCAAACACGGCTATTTCAGGATTTGGTGTTTTCTCTTTTAGAAACAAGGATGAGCCCCTCAGGTGTAATATTGGAGGAAGCATGACCTTGTCAGACAAGTCTGGGCCTTCACTCTCCTTCCCTCATAAAGATTACTCACTTGGAGTGTGCACCAGGGAGGAGGGAAGAAGGGGACATATTATTCTGATTCTTTTTCTGTAAGTGCTACAAACAACCTGCAATTTCTTCTGGTGAGCATGCACAAATGTGTCTCTGCCTCTCACTGTTATCACAGTTCTAGGCCCATTCAACTACTCGGCAGCATTGTCCTTGACTAGGAAAATGACAGATAACATCAGCTATTGCAGCATCATAGACAGGGCACCGCGTTCCCCTCTCCTCTCTGTGAATCACCACATTTGATCTCCAATTCTGGCATCAAAGCATCAGCAAATGTTGGGCTATATGTGACAGTTTCAGAACAGTAAATTTAACGTGCATACACAATCAGGATTTGTATATCTCAAACTTCTCAGTGCCGAACGAGGATCAATAACCGTGTTTCCCTTGACCGCGTCCTTTGTTAGGATCTAAACAGCAGAAGGGATTGTATATCAGCACTCTTCCTTTGAGATGCTAAAATACTATCCCAGCACTCGATCCCCACAGGGAATATTAATGGCTGCAGTGGGCTGCTAAAACTCAACCTGTGGCTCAGCCTCTGCAAAGACATTTCACACCTTTTTGTTTGATCAACCACTTTGAAAAAGTATAAACCTGTTAATTGGATGTAAGACAACTTTCCTAACATGATAAACTCATGACACAAACTTTAAGAATAAGGCTGGTGATATTCTATTATTTTTCTTTTATGTCAACAAAACTTGTGAAAGAATAAAACAGTAAACTGTGAATCTCTCCCACTAACAAGCATGTCTGTGTATCCAAGCCTCATGTCGCTTGTTATTCCTCTGTGGAACAAAGCTAACTTGTTCAAAAATGGTAAAAACACATAAGTTACACATGAGTAACAATATAGAGTTCCTTCCTTCATTACTATTAACATGGGCACTGTTGTATATTTTGAACTACAGTGCCCACACACCAACCACCACTCCTGTATGTACTCACTGGTGAGACAAATCTGCAGCTTAAAATGCTCCACAACTGAAACACTGTTTGATCCTCTTGGACTAATATTTGTTAAAATGTAAAATGCCCAAATTACAACAAACTATATTTGGAATTTGTTTTTATGAATTAAAACATATTTTCATGAAGCGTTTTTAAAGATCTACATATTCAAAAAGAACGAATGGGCTTCAGGCTGAAAGCCACATACAGGAGTACAGTCTTTTTATGGGATTTGTTGACAATTTAAAAAAAAATGCACAATAGTTGCAGCCTTTCCCTTTAATTTTTATTAGCATTATTTGATGTATTTATTTATTTGTTACAAAACATTAGCAGGACAACACTAGAAAAACAAAACAACAAATACACAATACTACCGCTGCCAATACTACTCTGTCAGTGTTATATTATTATATATTATTGGTTTAATTTTAATTTAAGTTTAATAATGTAGTTGGCATGATGGAGTCAATTTTAAGCATTTTCAGTGTTGTGACGATGCTTTACCGCATGACAATGGATTGTAATTTGTATGATCATTGTAGGCTTTAAAATCTTATCCTCATCTTCCTTATCAAATACATGTACTAGAGTATAAAGTACAAAATATCCCTCTGGAATGGAGTGAAGTAAAAGTATACAGTAGCATAAAATGTAAGTACTCAAGTAAAATACCATTACCTAAGAACTGTACTTAAAGGAACAGTGTGTAACATTTCAGGGGGATCTATTAGCAGAAATATAATCTTCATAACTATATTTTCACAAGTGTATAATCACCTGAAACAATGAATAGTTCATATTCTCCATATCTACATAGGGAGTGGGTCCTCTTCAT
The DNA here is from genome assembly GCA_947000775.1 of Pterois miles. Lineage (NCBI taxonomy): Eukaryota > Metazoa > Chordata > Actinopteri > Perciformes > Scorpaenidae > Pterois > Pterois miles. Next base: position 14,119,112 of record CAMQGK010000638.1, on the reverse strand, counting down.
TTGTGTTGCTCCACCATGTTTCTACAGTAGCCCAGGATGGACAAACCAAACAGTGGCTCTAGAGAGACACTTTCATGTTTTTATGTTACCTGAAGGCCACTGTAGTTCTCCGACACAACTGTAAAACTGTGATAACGCGAGTAAAACTGTGGCACCGCTAGCCAGCATCTGACTTCTGTTGCCCCTAAAGTAGAGTTATTATGGTCTGGATGACCTCTGAGTGAGGTGAAAGGCGTTACCATGGTTTTGCACTCAGCGGCTCATGTTATCACAGTCCGGGCGGAGTGAGCAGAGAGGTACTCAGTTGGTTGAAATCTGCAACTACACCACTAGATGTTCAAATCCTACACACTGTCCCTTCAAGTGCAGTACTGGAGGAAACACTGTATACCTATAGTAGTTATTGACACGCTAAAACATGAAGTTTTTTTCTCACTGATTCAGCTGCTACTTAAATACAGATGACTTGTCCTCTTTGGAGCCTCATGCTGGTGTGAAAACCCAAATATCAAAGTGGTGATTGCTGGGAACTCATTTGCAGTATAACTGTTTTATAACACTGAATCCCAGAAATCTTTATCAACACAGTCTGACCGGTCTTTGTAGAAGGGTTTGTAAATGTGATTAAATCAATTTAGAGTTTTTTTCTACGCGGCTCACACTGTCTTTGATCAACTTTATGATTTTATTTTGTTTCAGGTCAAGGAAAAAAAAATGCTGCTTCGTTTAAAAGCATTGGTGGTATAGTTCAATGAAATTATCGTGAGCTATTTAAATTGAAAGGACTGTGAGAAGACTATTGCCTGCAGGTCAAATGACAGAAGTGAGGGTGCTGCTAGTTCAAATTCCTGCAGAGGATGACAGAAAAGCAGGAAATTAATTCTTACTTTAGGGGTGTTGTAGATAGTAAATCCTATCACCTATCTCTAAAGATCCAAAACATCTTAACCTTTTACCCACACATATCACAACCTCACCTTACTGATGAACCTCTCCTCTCCTGACAGAATGACAAACGGCATGTGTTCTTATCTACCGCGCCTGGTAGCGCGCTGATTTAAAATCTGTACTCAGAGGGACTGCGACTACAATCGAGACCTCTGGTAGGGAGCTATCTCTTATCCCCACGAGAGACAGTGGGAATAAGAGCCATCGAGGCCCCTGACTAAGAACGCCTGACAGGGTGAAATGGAGGATCAGAGGCTGAGGACAGATGATAGGGTCATGTTGAGGATCACTGCCTTTTGAAATATGCAAGCTGGGGCTGTCCCTCCTCTCCTCTTCACCCAGCTCAGGCTCTCTTGGTGCGTCAAAAGGGTGACAAATTCACGATCCCTGACAAGTGAGGAAGAAGTGATGGAGTGAAGGTTAAGGAGGGATGGAGGAGATAAACTCAAGCCAGAAAACGACAGTGATAGGGGAGAGATAGGTGTGACATACAGGGGAGGGTTTGGTTGAGAAAAGTGTGTGTTGGGCTCACAGTGAGCAGCCAGTTCGGGGAGAAGAGACAGCGACAGGTGGAGAGGGGAAAGCCACAAGTGTGTGTCGCAAATTTACAGAGATTTGTTGCTATTATTCCGGCCAAAGTATTTGTGTAATTTTGTCTCTAAAGCTCTAAAAATCAAATGCACTCATTTCAGTCATGATAACATTTACTTTCCTTGCTTATCCAAAGCTGCAAAACCCTAATATACTCAGCTCCCCCATCGCTATGGAGGACAGAACAAAATAAAACAAATAAAAAAAAAATATATTAAATAAATACATTACTTGATAAATCAATAAAAAAGCCATTAAATGCACCAAAATAATATTAAAAATAAATATAGGCATTAATTAATTGATAAAATGTGACATAGGTTGATACCTGTTTATATTTGGTCCTTATATATCTACTGTTCTGTTTAAGTGTCCCTTTAATTTATTTATTTATTTCTTTTAAAATGATTTTTGGCAGGCTCTGTCCTCCAGACATCACCCACCTCCCAGTCAGACATGTTAACTGTGTCTCTTTTCTTTTTGATCACCCTCCAACGGTTATTTTTGTGACAGCACTGTCCCTGTTAGTGCTCCTCCTGCTGCTCGGTTTCATTCTTGCAGTTTGACCCACAGGAGGGTCATCAGACCCAGAGTGTTACGCTCATACATCTATGTTGGACCTGAAGACTCCTCAGTCTGTCTGCTTGTAGCTGTGTGTCAGTTCTATACCACACGGTAACTCTAAGCCGGATTTTAGTCTGCAGTGTGTTCACAATTAAATAACGCCAAGATTCACATTAACACTTGAGCGTGCAGTTGATGTACGTTATTGTCCCACAGTGCCTTAAACAAAAGAAGAGAGGAGGTACTCACAGCAACAAAAAAATGAAAGAAATTGTGGATTGTGGTGTTTAAGAGGATGACAAAAAGAAGTGTTAAGTCTTTGGAAAACTGCTTACTCGTGAAATTGAATTGATACTGTCATTCCATTAAAGGTAGCGTGTGACATCTGGTGGCATCTAGTGGTGAGGCTGCAGATTGCGGTATCTCACATGTACCAATCATGTAGGAGAACTACAGTGGTCGCTGTGAAAATACAAATGGCCCCATTTAGAGTAGTTGTAAGAGCAGTGTAAGTCATTTGAAGAACAGCAGAGCCGGTGCGTAGAGTGTGTGTGGGTACATGGGAAGTGAGTGATGAAGCAAGAGAGAGAACGGCAGCAGTGGTGCAGAAGTCAAAGTTAGTATAGCTCTGAGAATATCAAGTAAAGTCAAAGTCACAGTTTGTGCAGAAATAAATGCTGCAGCTCCTCAAGACCAACAGAGGTTTCCTGTGTCTCTTCCCAGTGGCTATGCTGTGACGGGGGGTTAACTCCTGAACAAGCAAATCTTCGGCTTGAGCAGGAAAAGTTAACACAGAAGTCTGGATGGCTCAGTGAAGAGGAACCACACCCTATGTAGATGTAAATGGCCCATTCTAAGGTAACAAAGGCACAATTCTTATTTTCTTATAATTTATTAATATTATATTTAATTTCTGCCAACAGATCCCCTTAAATGTTACACACTGTTCCTTTAAGAGTTTGATGAATGTACGTCTGCACAAGTTTGCCATTATTTCCTGTTAGTGCAGGACAGTAGTACACTGATCACTAACTGCAAAAATAGTATACTATAGTAAATGCTATAAAGTACATATTGAGTCCAATGCTTATCTACTATGGACACGTTGGTCTCACTTACCACCCACTACCCTGATGGCTCATTTTTGGTTTTGTAAATTCTCATCTTGCCTATACAGGGACACACTCCATGCAACACTACAAAGTCTTACTTTCATGCTACAGATGTACTTACTGTATTCATTTTGTCTTAGGCAAACATCCATCCATTATCTTATCGCCAGACTATCACAGGGCTGACACATAGAGGCAGAAAACCATTCACGCTCACATTACGGGCAATTTAGTGTCAGCAATTAACCTGCATGTCTTTAGACCATGGGAGGCAGCCAGCCCTGGAGAAAACCCACGCCAACACGGGGAGAACATGCAAACGCCACACAGAAGACCCTCTTGATGTGAGGCAGCAGCGCTAACTGCTGCACTAACGCACAGCCCTTGGTTAAACATAAAATATTTAAATTACTATAATTCATACGTGGTCTCCTTTTTTCGTCAGACCCACTGAGCCCGGGCTGTAGAACCATTAGCATACATCCACGGTCAGTCAGTCACCGTGAGGCACTCACATCCTGCTCTCTATCTCACACACACTCTCACAGAGTGTGATGTATGCAGCCAGAGGGATCGAGCCCCTCTGCAGTGGGGAAGATAAGATGGTTAGGCAGAGAGGACTGAACAGCCCCATGCAGTGTGCTACATACAGTCTGGGGAGCCTGGGAGCCGGGAATCCCCTGCATCAAGATGCAATCTCTGGGTTACTCTCCCACTCAGCAGACCCTGCTGGCTCAAAAACAACCTCAGGATGATACTATGAGGACAGAGAGTGTGTTTTTATGTACAAACCTTGACAGTCTAGTCCTGTCAACACGGAGGAGATTAACACAGTAAAGCACCCCTTCATTTTCAAGTTTTTTAGCCTAACCTGCACCCACACAGACACACAGAGGACATATACAACTCCATACAGAAAGGTTCGAAGGGACTTTCCACTCAAAAAAAACAGCCTAAAATGTTTTATGTTTTTCTGACAAACAACCCTTGCAGTCATGCGAATAATGACTATCCTCCCTAGAAAAACAACTAATGAGATAAATGTGAGTGCAAAGCTTCTGACTTCAGAACTGTTAAATCCTTCAGCCTCCCTTTTCCCGTGTATACTGTATGACTCTGCTGCAAGCTTTTCCTAAGCCCTGTTGGTCAGGATCCATTATCGGTGCTGAGTACATCAACCGTGGCAGCCTTCATGGCTTGAGAAAAATGGTAAGTGGCTTTCCAAAAACTGTGGTAATCCCGCAACATTTCTGAAACAATTGCAGGTTTTATTGTACACAGACGTGCAGTTGCTGGAATTCAAACAAATTGCACCACTAACTCAGTGGAGTTGAGAGGAGTGTGGATGGCTGGAGGTGGCGGGAAAAATTATCGAAGCTTTGAAACAATGTTTTCCAAAGGTAAAGGTTTGCAAACAATATACACAAATGCAGAACCTGAAGGGAAAATCGAGACAGCTTAATCTGAGGAGTAGAGTAATAGTAGTGTCACACATACCTTGAAACTGGTTGAATTTTATTGTGCCCATCCTCTCTCCGTTCCGAAACATGACTTGGCCCTGCAAAGAAGGAAAAATAAAGCATATCAAATTTAGATTTTATTTAAACCTGCATTAGACATAAAGTTTTTGGCATCACTGGGCAACAATTTCATAATAACCTTTCAGCATATTGTAATTCAAGTGATCTGAGAGAAAACTGGACTTCTTCACCTCCTCATAGCTGTTTTCAGGATTTAAAAAAATCTAGCCCGAGCCCGAAGACTTTGGCCAATCACAGGTCATTTCAGAGACAGAGCATTCCTATTGGCTGTGCTCCAGCTAGTGGGCGGTTGCATGGTGTTTCCTCAGTTGATCTCAACATGGCTGCCGGGTCACAAATCTTCTCATTTTATAGCTAAACAGTAACTACAAGATGTTTCTGAAAACATCTGAGGAGAGAAGCAAGCATTACAGTAACAGAATATTGATTCATATTTGATCAGTTTGTGAGTGATCGGCAGCTGCTCAAAGACAACAGCTCGGCTCTGATTGGTTGTTTTTCTCCGGTCTGTGAAATCTTGCAGATGCCGTTAGGAGCACCGGAGGACACAGAGATATGTGATTTTTTTTTTTTTTTTTCAGATTACCTGCCTCATGCACTCCTGTCAGGATATAGTGTATATTTTATAAAAATGACTTTCAAAATCATATTTGCTCCATTTATACTCACTGCAGCTTTAATATAACAAAACATTGGCAACACATATAAGTGCACATATTTTAGGTTATTACAACATTTTATTCTGTAGAGGAAGATGCAGCATAAGCAGTGGGAAGAAAAATAGGAGCTTAGCTCAACTAAATTTATGCACAGCACTTTCCTGATTCTGGAGCCTCAGCAGGCAAAGGGCAGAGTCTTGGCTCCTGCACACACTGCATCTCATTTGATTAGAAGTGGCCAAAATTGATCTGCTTAGAGGAGGTAAACAAAATTATCGTCGGGCCAATTCATTTGCTAATATCTTTGGAACAACATCAGGTCAGCAAGGGCGCCTGATTTAACTGCTCACATAGCATGGTACAAATCTGGGCTCAGACTGCGGGCCTCTGTAGTGGTCAGTGAAGATTTTATTCCACATTTTATTTCACAATATTCAATTCTGGCGTGTTTATCAGTCACACAACCAACCTAAAAAAAAAACAAAAAAAACAAACAATCGAACATCTTTGATTTAAACTCCACAGGAACAAGACAAGCAATTTCAAGCCAGGCGGCGTCTGGCAAACGCAGACAAGGTAGACAAAAGCAATTCAACTTTGTGGCAATATTGTATAAGATATATTCAAATCAATTTGGCTTCTGTCGCCTTATCTCGCATGTATTCTCAGTCTTTCTCTCCGTCGTTCTATTTTCACCTTCCCTCCGTCTCTTTAGCTCTCTCTCTCCCTCTTCATCTACCAAGACTGTTCAATTAATTCAGCCCACCATCTGCTTACGGAGCTCCTTAATTACACATTTAACTGGGTTTACATATTACTGGCTGGCTAACAAAACAGGTGAGAATGGAGAGCGAGATAGAGAGATAGACAGAGAGATAAAGAGAGCGAGAGAGAGAGAGAGAGAGAGAGAGAGAGAGAGAGAGAGAGAGAGAGAGAGAGAGCATTTGCATTGGCTGATTAAAAGACAGCTGAAGGGGGAATATAGGGAAGGAAGCCGGAGAGCCAATTTTGCCTCAAAAAGATGGCAAGCTTTGAAGTAGCAGAGCAGTGTCCCGCCCCTCTGTTTGAATCCCAGTCTTTGTGTGGCATCTTTGATGTTTGTCTGAGCGTGCACGTGCAAGCATGTCAATGTGCATGAACTTAATATGTTGTCACAGTATGCTCATGTACATGCGTGTGTCCCCGATGCTGCAGAACGAGCTACTCCTGAGACGCAGGGGGTCCCCAGCGTTGGTGACGTACGACAGATCCTCTGCTTAACACTTAAACACCGCGGTGTCAATCCGACTTGTCAATGCTAACAAGTTCCTTTCGTCGCACACTGCTCCTTCCTGCACTATGCTATGCAATTACCGCTAAGTGTAAGTAGGACGGCGGCAGTGCACCTCGGTTCAGCTCATTAGGTATTACGTTCAGATGACTGCGGTGTGTAAACAGGGTCAGACAACGTGGGCTGGAAATAGGGGAACTTGACTTGAACCCATAATGACTGTGAGTGTACATTTCAAGGTTTCTGCCCCGTCATGCTCTCGCTGTGCATTAGAGTCGCCGCCATAATTGCCCTTTACATCAGCAAAAGTGGAGATAACACGCAAGCCTTATTGAAAAATGGCACGTAGTTATTTTAACAGCCCCCCACTTTGTTCTCTCAAGTGTATACAGTTTGGAAAATATGCATAGAGTATCAAACATATACAGAGGTACTGACTCTGACATTCTTAATATGAAATAAATGTCAGCGCTACAAAGATTAAATTAACCTCCTCTGACCAATATTCAAAGAAGCTACTGTAAAACCTCCTTCGCACAAGGTATTATGCTCCTCCGCAGCTTAGGCAGGAGTGTATTGACCCAGACAGGTGTCCCTTGTCTGTTATTCAAAGGATGTTCAGACTGGAGTCACAATGGCGGCTGATGGAGCAATCACTGTGTGTCTGGGCGGGCATATGTGTGTGCGCGTCTTTCTGAGGTGAGACGGCGTAGGCGGCCAGATATCACGTTGTCTGTGGAGGTGAGAATACTGTCAGTGACAGGTGTGCTGGGGTCAAATGAGATATCAGTCTGTGGGCTGCAGGTGTGACGTCCTGCGGGCTTTCAAGGGTTTGAGGTGGGAGCACGGTTGATGTGAATGGATCGGTGATGCACACATACACACACATTAACAGAGAAAACACATAGTCCCTCCCCCGCTCCGTTTCACCTCGGTGTGTCCGTTTGAGGAGACTGTCAAGTCTCAGGTTGTGCTACTCGCCATTACCCAGAAAGGCACTGATACCAACACGATGACCACTGACCACAGATAAAAAAAAAAAAAAAAACAGCAAAACAAACCTATACACCCACACATGTCATCTCCAGTCACAACGCGCTGTGTCTGTTCTCCCTGGTGATTTCCATTGTACATCATCCTGTGGTTCTAGCAGCCATCTGCACTCTCGATGCCCCGAGAGTCTCCCTCAGCTAATGTAAGCCTTCTTCTCTATGGCCCTGACAGCCGCTAGATCAATACTGTGGAGCCCTCCATGATCACTCTCCTGCTGCTGCAGCTGCTGCCTCGGATTCAGCAGCAGGACCAAGAGAACGGACACGGTTTGGTCCCGCGAGGCCTGTGTGTTTACACAGCAAACGCGGCGTTAAAAATCGTGACATCAGGAAAGACACGGGGCTCAAGTCGGACTGTGATCCCATACGATCATGCGCACACTGAAACCAAGGGCATCCAGCTAGAATCTGCCATTTCATTCCATGTGGACTCATTTCATTGGAAACCCAGGGAAGCCATTGCAATTCACAAGCAAATCGAGCGGGTTGTGTAATTGCCGCTTTTGAAATGTGAATATGAAAATAGCATAAAAGATGTATGCAGTGTGGAAGGGAAATTGCCTTCCTATGTCTTTGTTCACTGTGCGTGGGTGGAAGTTTCTGTGCTGATCTATGTGGGTGCTACATACAGGAAACACTGTTGATCTAATTTCATGTAATGCCTTAAAAGAACAGTTACGACAGTCAACAGATCTCAGATCTTTCGGTAACAAGATGCATTTAGTGATGTTGCAATGCCGCTGTCTTTAAACAGCACAATTGTTAACCACATGGACTATATTCTCGCTCAGACTGTTTGGGAACATTGTGGTTGTCGAAATAAAGACGTCATTATAAAGACAGTTTAGCTAGGTTACACAACGTTTTGTTTATCTTTAGGACATCAGCAAAACAAGATTACGCAGATTTACTGCATGATCCGTTTCCCATTACCTTTTGTTGTTGTGTAAGGCTAAACAATCGTATTGTAATGTAAAAACTGGAGACGCTCCAAAATCTCAAATCAAGTGGTTCATTTCTTCATCATTTAAGTCAGTAATTCCGAAACTATTTTCCTTGAAGTCCCCCCACCACTAAGAAAAGCTGGTGGTTCAATTTATTAGATAAAATTTTTAACAAATCAACTTTGTTATGAATAGAACTCGTTGGTTTCATCAACATAAATAAAGTGATGACATTTTGACGGATTCACCAAGCGAATGCATATACTTAATATGAGCTCTTTTTCGTCACAACTTAATTAGTTTACAATAATTGTGTTAGATCCACAATAGATTATTTTGTTATTGTGCTTAAATAAATGTAATTCATGGTGCTGTTAGACTGCTGCTAGACCGCCCCGTTAATACAGGCGCAGGCCATTTGTGTGCATCAAGCAGAAGAACTGTTTTTTTGTGAAAATGTTTTTGAGAGGCTAAACGCCAACAAATACAGACTAAAGCAGAATATTTCATTAGATGCTGCTACTAATTAACAAAAAATCTATCTTTTACAATAATTTTATATCCAGGCTTGTATAAATTATAAAGTGTGTTACTATAATTTAAGTTATACATGAGCAAATCTAATTTTGACAACCTCAGAGCAGACAAATCCTGGTCCATCCCCTGCGATCTGATGGGAGCCCAGACGCCAAGTTGAGAACCACTGATTTAAGTCATCACATTACTTAGTGACAGCAAACTTCCCATTCATTCATAAATGATGGCTCCCCAACGGCAAAAGTAACTAAGTTATTTAAGTACTACAATACTACACACCTCATCGGAGGTGGAAAACCAAAACTAACAAGAGACACTTCTGATCAGGCACAAATCTCACCATTGTGACGGATTGTCTTCACAAATGTAACCTGGTAGCTGATGTAATGATTCAAGTATTTTTTTTTAAATTTCAAATAAGGTATTTGCAGGTATTATCTATTTATCAGCAGACATGAAAATAAAACATATCAATTAACTTTAACTTTTGTATTCTTTTCATGGAAAAGTTGTAAATAAATTACCAGCTATTGGGAAATAGCAGAATATAATTACATTTCAATAACTTTTGAGGTAAATATTGAGGTAAATTGGCAGTAATTCCACAGATATTTCAAATAGTTTACTTGCTAATTATCACCTAATTACTGTGAAATTTGTGGACCTGTAAAATTAAGTGTTACTGACTTTTACTTGTAATGATATATTTATACACTGTGGTATCACTAGTACATTTACTCAAGTAAAGGATTTTAGTGTTCTTCCACTGGTGGGTACACATGTAAGATCAATATGAGTCAATATGAAAGGGGAGAATACGATTGCTAGCCTATCAAAGCAGCCTAACAGGACTTCATCATCTGTTTGTGTGCCCGGAGTAAAACGTGAATGAAATGCTACAGGGCCATCAATATTCTCGCGCTGCTTTGCTTCCTCGAGTCTCTGAGGAAGGCCTCGCTGTCGGCCTGCTCCCGATCAGCAGCCCTGAGTGGGTCGGCCCTGAGAGAGGTGAGAGCAGAGGGGAGAGGAACGACGACCCGGAGAATTTAGTGCTGCAACACACATATATACCCCCAGGGACGCTAGCCCCAAAGGACCTCACAATACCACAAATCACTAACCTGTACTGATTTTCTCCAAGGCTATTTTCTCTCTCTTTCTTTCTCGTTCTGCTGATATTAGAATCTGTATTTCTTTCTTATTATCGGTATCCATTTCTCTCTCGTGGCCCACCTTGACTTTAGTCTCTCACCCATCCACATTTAGTTTATTACCACTGAAATTCTCCAGTACAGTCAGTCTCTCTCCCTTTTCTCCTCACTTGCATTTCTCAGGCCATTTCTTTGTAAACACAGTTATGAATATGATATGAGTAATGCTCTGCTTTACCGTAAGGCCCTGCGAGCCTACCGGCTGTCTAAGCTGGGAGCAGCACGGTATCCTCAAATAATGGAGTGGCCTTTACACTAGAACGGGAGATATCCTCAAACAGCTCAATAGGAAGTGAGAGCGAGCACATGCGCACACACACACAAACACACACACACACACACACACACACACACACACACACACACACACACACACACACACACACACACACACACACACACACACACACACAGCTTGTAGACAGCATAGCCACCAGGATCAATCTTGAATGCATTGGAGTGAGTCGGCAGCACCAAATGACACCACTTTAGGCTTCAACCAGAGACGAGGATGGCTAAGTAACCTTCTCAGCAAACAAGCTTCCAGCCTCACATAGCAGTAATTAATGCCTCTATGTGTTTTTCTGACATTTGCCCACTCCACACTGTACACACAGAACATATTTAAGTTATATACATGGACCCTTACAGCTACATGTTTTAAATTTGATTTTCCCTCCATTTTCATCAACAGTAACATATGTTATGGTGCTTTTTGGACTGTGTAGCTTTATAGCATGTTTGTATCTACATGTAAGCCTTTCTCCCCTGCCCTCACTGTATGTGCCATATCAATATTAACAAAACCTCTTTTCTGCATGTACATGTAAATATAAAGTATGTGAGCGTATTCTTCAGTTTGCACATCAACGAAGTGTACAATAGGTGCTCTGATGGCTCAGTGTACATTAGGAAAGCGTGTGCAGTAAAAGAAACCCAATTTAACTTCCAACATGCAAGACTATGCATATTTTTTTTACAATATGTTCATATTTTTAAATTACTTACTGTAACACCAAAGAAGTTGGTCTCGTTCATGACGTCCAGCACCATTTTTCCCACTTCGCGGTCATCCACAGTGAAGTTGTGGTAGGTGTTCTGTCGTTGTTTTACCCGGAGCAGCTCCATCACTCGGGTCAAGGTTTTAGCAATGACCCAGATCCCATCGTAGGCAAAGCCGTGAAACTTGCTGGCCTCCACACCTTTCTGCTGAAGCTCTCGGCTGTACTCCCTCTCGTACTCCTTAGGGGTCTGACAGGTAAAAGAGAGGAGATCAAAACGAGAAAATGTGCATCGCATGACTTTTTGAATATGTTGTTTTCTTTAGAAAAAAAAAGCATTATTGCTGGATCATTTCAAATGTACTAGTGTATCTTTGTCCAAGGAGAAGGGATTATTTTCCACACAATTTGAGATGCAAAGTAACTGGAAATACTGTTTTGGCATCAGTGCTCCTGTGCTGGGTAATGCAGTGTGAAAATAAATCCAATGATTGATTTTAGTTGAGATCTCCGGTTTAAAAACATGCATCTGCATGTAAGGTGTCTCTTTGTGGAAAAGGTTCTCTTTTGTCTCCACATGTTATATATACAGTATATAAAGTTGCAGCCACAGGAATGTTAAATCAATGAGCACAAAATTAAAAAAGTACAAAAGGTTTCAGTGATGCACAACGGTGTATTAGGGCCATTGTAGGTAAAAAAATATATATATCTATATTAAATACAGTGACAACGGAGGGGTAATATTCAGGGAAAAACTTTTCAATTTCTGGGAACGTTATGGGAAAAACACTTATTATTCTCTGAGATTAAAGTACCGAATTATGGAAAAATAGCGGTGAATATCTACGTTTTTTTTCTCAGAAATTTACAACTTTAATCTCTTTTTGTTCTCTGATGTAGTAATAATGTATTATTATTTATTCTTTTTTTTTAAATCTACAATGGACCAAATACACCATCATGCACCATCATAGGAGTGACTAAGCTCTGGTCTTTTTATCAAAATTAAGTTTATATTGTACAATGTACATTCAATCAATAGCATAATTTGACCACATCTGGCTCAAACTCCTCCTTGGTACTGTAGATTTTTTTCACTTGTTTGAATTAAACTTTGACTTCATGTCTCATCATGAATTATTGATGAATTATTGTTACTACCACAACAGTCTTCTCAAGTACACCAGTTGGTGTCACTCACCCTGCCAGAGATACCCTTGATCTGGCGAGTGCTGAGCGGCTCAAAGTCCACGCTGATGTATCCCTCCATGGCTGTGAGCAGCTTCTTAGTGGTGCAGTTGGTGCTGTTGGCCTGCTCCCACCAGTTGCCCTGGTACCAGCCGGGGATAATCCACTGGTATTTACTACCAAACATATTCAGGTTATACGCCTGGGAAGGAGTAGAAGAAAAATAGAGCTTGAGCTGGAGATATTGTATGATAGATGGAAATTAACATATGTGAAATTATTCTTAAAAAAAAGCAACTATGAGGATTTTATTTGTGTTGAATTTGGTGGTCACTGTGGAAAAAAAGCGGCATTGTTTCAGAGCACCAGAGTCCCTTTAGAAAACCAAGAGTCTGCCCTGCACAGTCCTCGTTCTGGTTCTCCCATGCCTCCCTTCCTTCAAGCAGGCCCAGCAATACAGTCTGGGCCTCCAGCAGCATGGTGTCAGTGTTGGCTCCCAGAATGTTCCTCACAGCAATTTCAATGTGAGCTGCTGGCTATCAAAAACTTGAGCCCAGCCTCAGAGTTTGGTTCTAGGGCAAGCTGAGCTTAAAGAAAGCTGAAATCATGAACTAAGCAAGAGTAAAACAAATCGAGAGCCCAAAACATCTCAGGCCAAATTATGTCACCCCAAATCACTAAACCAATTGTACAAACTAAAGATTCTTGGTATAACTTGACAAGACAGTGATATCTGTAAGCTGAAGGCTGAGGACTTACGCAGCAGAAGACTTTGGATGCCAGGTTCTCATCAAACTGGCCAATGATGATTCTCACATCGTTGTCCTGAGAGAGAAAGAATTAGACCTCATGTTGAGACCTCACGTTACAGTAAATAAAAGTTACCTTGAAAAGCACATATTATGTGAAATGGCACGTTTACTGTATATAATAAAGATTATATTGCACCGCTGTCACTGCACAGTACAGTGTTCATTACACTCAGTGCAAGCTTTTTATTGTGATTTATGATACATGTTAAGCATTTCTATCAGTAGAAGTTGTCTGCTTGTAACCCTGTTACACTTCTAGGGTATCTGCACAGTCAATACAAATATCAGCAAAAATGTATATCGGCTCTACTAAGATCACTTTCCTTGCTTGGGATGCCTTTCCTCAGCACTCTGCAACGCCACACTAACCAAATGGACACAGAATCAGTCATGTCGAGTGTGCTGTATTTTCATCACAATGTCACATCAGTAGCTACAGAGTATGTGGGATCTGGGTGGTGGAGCAGTGGCTGAGAAGCTATAAGGTAATATCGAGTCGCAAAGTGTCGATCCATAACAACAGAGACATTAGCGTCAGGGGGCAGAACTGCCTTCTTTGCCAACCAGCACAGATTTACATGGAGATTCAGAGCACACGGCCTGCTGGTGATTGACTCTGTAAATAATTCAGATTGCCTGGGTGGAAGTCCAGCATGTTTCATGGTGGCAAAAATGATCAGGCTCTGGGGCCAACAGTCTGTCATTTAGCTTGCACATGCAAATGTATAGTACTGTACAAACACAGGTCTGTACACACACATTATGCACACAAGTGGATGGTGACAATCCAATAATACTGACACAGGTTTGATGAATCTACATATGGTCAATAAGGCTGGAGGTGACGCATAGAGTCAGACACAACGACAAACACAAAATCTGGAAGGTCACTCAGTAAAATAAAGGAAATATGAAGACTCAAGTATGTTATTAAACATCGAATTTAATGAGGGACCTACTTTATTATTTTTGGCATTCGTCTCTTGTAATAGGATTCTCATTCTTCGGGGAAACATATTTAATACTGAGTGTGTTTTCCATGTCATGTATTATAAGTGCTACATGGAGTTCTCAAGTGTTCAGTTCTATCTTTTATTGATTAGGTGAAAATGCAGCACATTACAAACAATTATACACTGAAACACCAGCTTTAATTGCAGTGAACCTACTGTATGGTGTCCTGCCTTTATTCAGGATAATGAGAAACTATTATGAATACAGTTCATGGAGTCCTCTTCCCTCAGGCGGTCTACCATATGTCATGCATCCACAGATCAGAGGGGGCAACAAATCACTGTCATCTTATTTCCAAGTCCTCAAGGCGATTAGACACACAAGGAGCTAACCAACAGCCAGATATCGTAGCTATTCCTATAAATAGATTGGATATTCTGGATAGATTATATAGTGACACTAGATTAGTTAAAAATGATGGTAATTATTTTTCAGAAATCAGATGGATATCTAGATAGATACTATTCCCTGCCTTCAAGACTAGAGCAGCTGTAATTAGATAATTACATGTCATGATACCAGAAATTTAATAGTCGATACCAATGCCAGTGCAATTCCACGATTCTCAATACCAACTCAATACAACAGTTACACATTACCATTTCCATACTGGTTTTGTTGGGAAGTTCCTTCCCTATTACTTATGCTATATTGCTGAGAAAACATCATTAAAAATGTGGATATAGTCAAGTCTCTTACAAGATTATATTTGAACACATCATGATAGCGTTAGAATTTGCCTTCACCCAATGCTCATAGAAGAACCGAACTGAATAGAGCCTGAACACATCATGATGTAAATCAATGGCACCTCCCGTGTTGAAATCAGCAGGACGAGAGCTATTTAATGTTAGCTGTTTGCAGCTTGTAAGCAGTGCAGTCCTGCATGGAGCTAACAGCTAATGCTAACTAGCTCTCATCCTGCCGATTTAAACACAGATTTGTTGCTTGCAATGTGACATCATCAGAGCAAATATTGGGTGGATGCATCGACAATGAATTTACTGCATCCCAAACACATTTCCTGTCATCCCCATGAAGATGGGACACCGTTAATCTTGAGCCCTGACAGTACTTGTGCTAGAAAAAGACAACCGTCACGTTTTCCGAATTTTGGCATCGACTCGGTACCAACTCCGTTCTTGTGACACCCCTAGCTCTAAGATTAATTTCACCACAACATCAGCTATATAGGTTCTAGCATTGCATAACACAAAATCTAAAGAGGATGAGAGCTTCCAGAAAGCCAAGCAGCCCAATCAAAAGGCTTCTCTGGTGGTTTCTCATCAGAGCCAGAAAGCATACTGGGACATTTAAAGGGTCTTTTATATGAAGCCCTTAGTGTTGTTCCACTGCTCTGGCACCATCACAATGTGTATGTGTGTAGATGTTCAAGAGGGGAAGGTAACAACTCTGAACTTTTCTGGGTTGCACTCTTGCGTTATTTTAATGCGTGTGTGAGTTGGTGTGTGATGTGCCAGTGGCTACTCAATAACACTGCCCTTCCCTGGAGGAAAGACCCTTAACTCAAATGACTCCAGCTACGGCAAAGGACCACAGCGTCACTTTAAATTCTGGCCTGCCTGGCAAACACCTGAAAAGACTGTATTTGTGGGAAAGGGCATGAGCGAGTGTGTTGTGTGTGTCCATAACAGAAACAATAGGTCACAACAGGGCCCCAAATTACCCTCATTGCTTGAGCTTTTATACAACTATAACAATAATTGGTTTCAAAGAGGGTCATGTTAAGAGCAGCCTTGACTGCTCTATTGGTGACAGGGTTGTTTGTAACTTTATGATGGTGATTTATATGTGATAATGGTTTGAGTAATATTGTTCCTCATAAGCCCAATCAGGCCTTGTTAAGGCTTATTAGGCACACAAACACACACACTGTACTAATGATGGCCTTTTTTTTATGAGCTTGTGGGAGATGTGATTTGTAGCCTGGGCAATGTGTTGCTGCTACCCAGTAAACCATCCCCCTGTCTGTTTGTGATGATTACTGTGCAGCGAGTGTGCCGTGTGCAGATGCGATCGAATGTGCACACTCTCAGGACAGATTTGTGTGCGTGTTCGATCACTAATTTATCCTAGGTGAGCATTAAATATTACACACAATGTTATGACCACAGATGCGACATTATTATTTGAACTGGAATAAACAGACCTTCAAAATAAAAGTGTTAGTATGCACCACATTATGCGAGCGTGCCTGACCTTGTCAACAAACTCAGTCTGAAACTGTTGGAGTGTCAGATCTAGTATCTGGTGTGGACTGGTCTTTAAAGCTGAATGTGAGGAGGACTGTTCACAGTGTGAGAGTCTAGCTGGAACCTTGTGCTATTTGGGGATTTGGACGCGCAGAGGTGCTTCATCAGTTTGAAAAGAGGGTAAGACAACACTGCAGATTACAGGAACACCAGCAGCTGTTCTGATGATTTTATCAGGAAATAATATTTGAATTAGATCAACTTATAATGATAATATAAGTGCAAACCATTTGTCTTGCCCACAAGACAATGCGGCATGCAAAACTATTCTGTATCAGTGGGCAACCTCTGCATCTAAGAAGTGAAGCCAATGCTGAAGAGCCTTAAACTTGCATTTTTTGTACTATCCAGCAGGGGGTGACTCCTCTGGTTGCAAAAAGAAGTCTGATTGTGTAGAAGTCTATGAGAGAAGGAGCCTACTTCTTACTTGATTTATTAGTTCAGTAAACATTGTAAACATGAGTTTACGGCCTCAGTCGTTAGTTTCAAGTCTTCCTCAATACAGCATGATCTTCAGTTCGTAAATTATGGCCCCATTTAGAGTCAAATAAACGATAAAGCAGGGTATGCTTTAGGGAACGCTACAACAGCACTGTACTTTCTGGGAGTTGTCCGTGTTTACATTCATTTTCAGTTTATGAAAAGTATTTGTAACATTTTGGTCATCTAAAAATGTCTTAATCAGGGTTCGGTTATACTTAACTCCACCCTCTCATGTCACTTCTGGTTGCAAAAACCAAGATGGCGATGGCCAAAATGCCAAATCGAGGCTTTTAAACAGCAGTTCACAAACCAGTGGGTGACACCACAGTGACTAGATCCATTTCTTATATCCAGTCTATGTTCTGTCTTAAAGACAATTTTTGTTTACAAGTGGGATTTTATTTTGTTATTGCACCAGTGAAAGATGTGGATGCTTAGACCGGAACACTGAAATCTAAAATTGGAGATGCTTTTCATATCATGTAGTAACTAGAGTTCAAGTTAGGTTAGGGTTTTCCATACCAACCATATTTGAGGATAAAATTTAAAGTTAAACATGTATGGAGGACACTTTGTCGTGTAAAAATTGCTGCATCAGTGAGGCAAAAATGTTTCTAAGATATGGACCATCCCCTACTACCTCATATCTGACGGGCAACGGTTCTGAATGCGTGATAAATAATTAAATCATAATAAATAATAAAGTGTTTTAGACTTAATTTAGATTTCAGGACATTTTTTCTCAAGTGGCCCTCCATTGAATGCAAGCTCTCTAAAGTCACAAAAATGTTAAAAAGCCCTGGTCTATAAAATGTCTGCTAGCATTGTTATTTTATGTTCAATTTCAAGAAGATCAGAAGGAAAGTGTGGGTGTGTGGGGGCATGTGTGTAAGCCTGCCTTTGTTTTCTAATGCTGTTTTGTCAGCCCGTCCAGTAACAAACTTGGGACAGACAACAAGAGATAGAAAAAAGCAGAAAGTGACAGCGAATGTGAAGGGCTGCTTCGACGCCTTGCAGCGGCGATGCCTGTGTGCTTTTTTGACTATTCCAGCTGGATCACAGATGTAAGTACTCTATTTGTGGATCACACAGTGACGCCACGGCCCCCTTATCCCCCTACACACAGTCGCACATACAGCAGTGAACCAAAAAAAGACCAGCCTTCACAACGAAATCTGTGTCACCCTCTACCTCATCGTGTTACGTAGCTGTCGGGGAGACGGCGAACTGCTGTTGCGAGAAGAGCGGGGAAATGGACCATTACGGTGACAGAGCCCCCTTGGCCAACCAAACGTTCTGAAAAGCTTTCGAGGCGACGCTGTGATTTGAATATTTAGAGTTGATCAAGGAAGGTGTCGGCTTAAAATGTCAGCCCTCAACATTTACAGTTACACATATATTTTCAGGAAAGACACCTTATCTTCCTGTTCCTTCTGTCTCGTCACCTCTCTGCTGCATTTCTTTCAGCCTGCTCCATGTTGCATATGTCGTATCTTCCACTCACATATCTCTCTTTCTTTCTCCCACTCAGCTCTCTTTGCTTCCAACATCTTTCCTTTCACTGTGCTACATAACTTCCTATCAAAAAATATATTTATATTCCTTTATACTGACACCTTGTATGCCTCTGGAAATAGTTTGGATAATTTAGCCATCACACTTGACTGCATTTACATCTGAATTTCATGCATTTTTGCTTCATCAAAGCAATTTTGATCAACCATGCATGTTAAAACCAGGAGTAAATGGTGTAAAGGCGAAGAGGTCTAACATCTCAATGTTGGCCCAATAATGGTCTAATTTTGTTCTGTCTCATTTAATTTCAAAGGAGAGGAGAGGAGGGGAAAGGAGAAGGGAGGAGAGGAGAGGAGGTAAGATGATGCGAGATGAGACGAGAAAATAAGAAACCCTGTATGTATGTGTGTATATTTTCAGTTTATAAGGCCAATCAACCATCCATTAGTCAGAGCAGGTCATTAGAGGTCACTGTACAGTACAGACCCTCCAGCCAATACAGTGTCCTTGTTAGGCCTCCACTAGTCACGTTGTCATTGCTCTACCCAGTCAAGTGGGACAATTCCTGAATGAATTATTCTCCATGAATCACTTTGGATGGCATCAACTCATACATAAATACAGTATTAAAGAAATAGTAATGGAAAATTGCAACACTAAAATCAATTGGTCATTTCTTGTAGGCTAATCCAATGTGGTAATGATGCCTTAACACAAAATCATTTTAATGCCACTAGTTCTGCGAACGCATTAACACAGTCTATCTTTCAGAGGTTGTCACGGGCATCACATGAAATAAGAAAGCCTGAGGAATCCAGCGATACAAACCATGTCATACTGGTGCGTTGCAAAGGAGGCTAAATAACGCTCCAAACATGCTAAATTTTGGCGAGGAAAAACTAGCATAGCCATATTCAAAGGGGTCCCTTGACTTCTGACCTCCGGACATGTGAATGAAAATGGGTTCAATGGGTACCCATGAGTCTCCCCTTTACAGCATATTTTTCAACTCCCATGTTGATAAGAGTATTAAATACTTGACAAATCTAACTTTATGGTACATTTTGAACAGATGAAAAACATGCGACGAATTTGTGATTAAATCATGGACAATCTTGAGATTAATCCCGACAAAATATTTTAATCGATTGACGGCCCTTATTTGAATTAATCTGAAATTGAATAATTCCACTTTTATACAATTTACAGTTGGATCGAATTGTTCAGCGCCCATTAAGGATCACTTACCTTGAGTTTCTTGACATTGACACAGGGGTCGTTGGAGAAACTTTCTGTATCTGCGATCTGAATGTCTGCTTTCTCCAGCTCACTGGTTAGATCATTCCTCACCTACAAGAGAAGGAAAGGGGAGAGAGATAAAGAAAGATGGAGTTGAGAAGTTACTATGTAAGATGTTCATTGCTCTGTTCTTTTTATTGATCGTCCAACCCGTTCTTAGTATTAGGTATGAACCTCCATGGGTGACACCTTCCCAGGAGAACTTCTTGGTTGTTGGCTGAAAAGAACCAGCTAGTAACTCCATGGCTACTTCCAACTTTTAGCACATACTGCAGATGCCCATACAAAGTATGTACTGTTGCATGCGGTATGCATACAATTAAGACAGATTCCATCATCATGACATTGTGTCTTGAACTTTGACCCTCTTGCTCATACAGTATAACCGCTATGCAGAGGATTATGGGTCAGAATACCCAGAAAAGCATGCTGGCTTGCATACTGCAAAATGCGACCGGATATAGTACAGGATATCCTGGTATTTTTGACATACTGTATTTGACATACAATATATTGGGACATACTTAATATTTTTCTGGCATACTAAATAGTATGGTAGTAATGGTATTTGAACATACAGTGTTTCAAACGTAACATATGTATGGCTGTCCTGCACCTTTCACATGGAGAGACATGACATACAAAGTTAATGCCAAGTAGGTGAATAGAGTATGCAAACATGCAAAATTTGCGGCAGTGGAAATATTTAATACTCTTGAGAGTATTTAATACTCGAGCGAGAAATTCATGTGACGCTGCGTCTCGAAAGTCTATCAGTGTTGAGACCCTCCTCCTGTCGTTGTTGTATCAGAAATTCTGTGGGCACCCAGACCGAACGAAACTATGTTTACGAACCACAGACTGTCTGTGATATAAACAACAATGCCACTGCCGTATTTATGCCTACATGACTTTATGTTGAGTGATGATGGCACAGCTTCCAAGCCTGTCACTGATCCGATCCAGATTTCATTCATAAAACAAGCAATTTAAAAACAGTTTGATTGTTGTCTTGCGGACAGACGTGACAAAGCATGAATTAATACTTTTTACAAATCTGCATCATTATATTGTTATTTCGGCATGCCTTTGGTCCATTTATAAAAAAAAAGAAAAACACCATCAGTTTGTAGTAAAAGCAAATAGAATAGAAAAGAACCATTTTGTTGAAACAAAAATGTTTCATTTATCAAATAAGACATCACATAATATCCTGCTGTCAGCTATACCTCTTGTCATTAATTTATCTTATATTGACCTTATATCTGTATACAATGAATTTTGACAACGAATTTCCCTCCAGGGATTATTAAAGGTTCATCTCATCTCATCTCACAATGTACATAACATATACACAGTGTGTATAAAGCAATAAAGATAGACATGTGCAGGCTATTTGATGATCTGAGCTGGTGTCTGCATGTCGTACCTTAAAGAGAAAGACAAGCATCTTGACATTACATCATGACAGAGACATACCGGCTTCTTTGAATTATCTAAACTGGTTATCTGAGGCTTGACAAACGGCAAACATGTGTGCAGTACTGTAAATGTATCTGCAGCAGCTGTATGTCTGCTTTGATGTATTGATTCAGTGGAATGGTGGGTAATGGGATCAGAGATGAAGGAGGAGAACGGAGCAGGTACCCCACCGCGATGGCGAGCTCGAGGTGGTTTATCAGACAGTACTGCCTCATGCTCTCTCTCACCCCTCACAAACACACATACTATGATTCATCGTGGCTTCCCTCCTCAAGGCTACAATTTTAGAAAAGTCCTTTTTTCACCACAGTTATTTTGACTATATAGTAGGTGAAGCACAGGTGTAACTAATACCATTAATGATGGCTCTGTTCCATTTAGATGTTCCAGTGACACATGCCAGAGAGCCAGCATGCACAATATCACAGCCCTGGCATGACAGCACCTACATGGCATGCAGCCATTATTAATGCTACACCTGTGTTTAACAAGTCCAAATGTCTGCTGTGAGAATGATCTACAGTATACATGCGGAGGTTTACTATTGATATCTCATCCTCTCTTCTTGGCCAAATTTTTCTGATGTCCTCCGGCCGTGCCCTGCGGCCATCGCCTCTCCACCCCCACCCGAGAGCTTGGCATCAGGGGCCATGTTGAGACATCAGAGAGGGTGTGTGAGTGGGCAAACAGGCATGCCAAACTCAGTTGGCAGAGACAACAAGTAACAGCTAACAGATGAAGGCCCTGTGTGTTTGCCCTACATTTGTCTGCAATTGTGCGTATGTCATAGGTTATATCCACATACATGCTGTTTTCATACACTGTTAATGATGTACCTACGAAAAGCAAGGCACTTTCATTTGTATGTATCCCTCAAAAGTAAATTTTATGTAATCCAAAGGTGAACCAGGAAGTGTAAAATGTGACAACCACAGCGTAGGGAGGAGGTCGGGGTGGATCAAAAAATACGGGATTTTCACACAGGAGACCAGTCAATGGTCAAGTCAATGTTGATTTATTTGTCACATGACAAATGTCAAGTTACACCACTTCCGGAGTAATTTTAACCCAAACCACGATCTCTGCCTAAACCTAACTAAGTCATTTTGTTGCCTAAACCTAACCAGGTTGTTTGCTGCGAAAATGGAAGCTTATATTGAAATGATTGGAGCGGAAAATACACCAAAAATGAGGAATTACTTTTTGTAAGATATATGAACCATTGTATGAGGATATGTTACCATATTCATATTTCCCATATTGTTTCAAATACATACTGGGGATTGCCTTAGCAATGAATGGAATGAAACTCACATTAATATACACATATAGACTCTGTTCATTCAGTGATACTCCAACCAAAATCTATTTTTAGCTTGAAATGTGTTAGTAGCTTCTGTACTGAAAGAGACTGGAGGGTTGGGTTAGCTTGAATTCATATTATTTATGAAGACAGGTTGTCATCACAGAACAAAGGCATCAAAAACACCCAGGCATCAAACATGGAGACTTTTCAAACCATGCACCATACGCTTCCAGTACAGTTTCAGGGAGATGGAGGGCCACATCCAGACTGGCAAACATATTTATTTATTTAGCCATATTTTTACAAAAATAAAACAGTGGAAAATAAAGAGATGGACAGCAGGGAATTGGATTATACTGAGGGAGGGGATTACAATTTTCTATGGACATTGTTGGTTTGAGCCCTTAAAGGAACTTATGGACCTGTTTACACCTTGTGTGTGAATGAGAGGGACCCAAGTGGAAGAGTGAGGTTACAGGGTGGAGAGATAAAGAAGGTGGAGGATTTTAAGTACTTAGGGTCAACAGTCCAGAGCAATGGAGAGTGTGGAAAAGAGGTGAAGAAGCGTGTACAGGCAGGCTGGAACGGGTGGAGAAAAGTGTCAGGTGTGATAGAAGAGTTTCAGCTAAAATGAAAGGAAAGGTGTACAAAACTGTGGTGAGACCAGCAATGCTGTTTGGTTTAGAGACAGTGTCACTGAGGAAAAGACAGGAGGCAGAGCTGGAGGTAGCAGAGATGAAGATGCTGAGGTCCTCTTTGGGAGGGACCAGGATGGACAGGATCAGGAATGAGTCCATCAGAGGGACAGCACAGTCAGAGAGGCCAGACTGAGATGATTTGGACATGTCCAGAGGAGAGATAGTGAATATATTGGTAGAAGGACGCTGAGTTTTGAACTGCCAGGCCTAGAGGAAGACCAAAGAGGAGGTTTATGGAGGTGGTGAAAGAAGACATGAAGGTAGTTGGTGTGAGAGAAGAGGATACAGGAGACAGGATTAGATGGAGGCAACTGATTCGCTGTGGCGACCCCTGAAGGGAAAAGCCGAATGAGACCTTCTGCCACTTTCTGGGTTTTCTCTATTAGCCTGTAGACTGATTTTAATGTGAAAAACCCAGGCCTGTTTTTCCAGGAAAATCCAAAGGATGTGACGTCATGCAAGCTTGTGAGAGCCTTAGCCTTAGCTAACGTTCAGTTAGCAATGGAGTCAAATAACAGTCACAAATGACCCCACTACAACTCAGACTCCAACACAAACTCCACGAAATCACAAAAAAAACACAGTTATATCTAGGGAAGCCCATCTTGCAAAACAGAATTTGACCAACATCGGACAGAGGAAAACTAGCATTACGGGGCGTATGTCGTTTTGGAGAATAGCAGAGTCAGTGCGAAGAGTGTGCGTGCACTTGGGAAGTGAGTGGTGAAGCCAGAGAGAGAGAGAGCAGCAGCAGAACAAGCAAACAGTGGAGCAGAAGAGAGTTTAGTTCTGAGAATATCAAGTGAATGTACAGTGGATGTTACAGATTGTGCAGAAATAAATGCTGCAGCTCCTTAAGACCAACAGAGGTTTCCCGTGTCTTGTTTCCCAGCAGCTGAGTGAAGTGACGGGGGTTAACTCTGGAGAGAATAATGTTATCGACTCCGGCCCAGGAGACCAAAACTACAGTGTCTCGCCTGAGCCCTCGGACCACTGTCAGAAGGCTGAAGCGGGAAAAGTTAACACAAGAATCACCATCAGCCGGGCCTACAATTCATGGAGGGACCTTCATTTGGTCAGCTAACATTACTGCTAAGCATGTGAAATACAGTATGTAGTGATATTGTAGTTTTAGCTGGCGAGTGTTGCTAATGTTAACATGATGCCTGTCAATCACATTCAGTCTGGTGTGTGAGCACGAGCAACGGGACGCTGACTGTCGTTTACTTAACAGCCGCAGATGTCACTGTTAACAAGCAATTTCTGACTATTACATTCAATCCCTTTAAAATTCAAGATTATTGAGATCAATTGTAGATTCAAGCTGACAAAAGCCTTGTTCTCTGTCAATAAAAAAACCACAAGCTTCCATCTTCCAAGCAAACAGTGTTTCATTAAACTGAAAAGATGGATTTCAGGTGAAACACCACTTAACAAATAGCAACAAATTGGTGTTAGCATAGTTACAGCAGTTAGCGTCCCAACAGATATATAAAACTATGACTGCTACCACTACTACTAATGCACCATTGCTATTGCTACTGCTGTTAAAATTAGCCATTACAACTATTTTGTGTAATCAACTAGAAGATTGCTGCCATCTAAAAATCAATGCAACTGAAAAACCTCAACTTTATTTCCCTCATGTCTCTAAATGTCTGCTGTCATAATCGCCTCCTCCCCTGGTGCCCTGGAGGGAGCTCTAAATCACTCTGTACATCACTCACTCCTGTACAAACATTCCCTCCAATGTACTGCTCGCTGAGCTGAAACAACAGGGAGGCTGGAGCGGATCAATACAACCACGTTTTACTCTTGAGGAACAATCGGCGCGGCGGTCAGGACAAGGTACAAAAGTCCTGTTGTGTTGAGCGTTGATCTAAAAGGCCTGGTTGCTGCCGCGGTGCGCGGTAACTAGCTTGGACGAGAGAAGGATTGCAGCACTTTAGCACGGGTGGATGGAATAACAACCTGCAATCACATGCGAGACAGGACATACTGATATGCAGACAAACAACATCACAAAGGCTGACACGCAAAGCCATTCACCTCTGAGAAAAAAAAGCCCTTGTCACGAGAGGATTTTTATTGGTTTGAGTTTGCATTTCCTTCACTGAGATGGGAAAAAAAGCACAAATGCATCCGTGTTCTGGTGGACTGAGTGTGTTAGATAGAGTGAGGGGGCGCTGTGTGTGGAGGGGAGGGGGGCAGATGGATTGAGGGAAGGAAGGAGGGGGAAAAAGTGAGCAGCTTTTCCTGTCTAACAAAAACATCCTCCATTGTCTGGTCAGCCTGGGAATCCCCAGCAGCAAACACAGAAGAGAAATAATCCTACTGCTCTTCTGGGCATGCGTGCACGTACACACACACACACACACACACACACACACACACACACACACACACCCAATATGAAACTACAAACCCACACACTGTGGACAAAATGTCAGATGCACTCAGTTAGATGTGTGCAGTGCATTCGTGTCTAGACATTAGCACAATACGATTCTATTTATATGCAGAATGTTTTTTATCTGCAAACACAATAACACACATACATATGTATATACCACCACAAAATAAATGAAGATGAATTGGTGAGCTACCCTGTGATTCATTGCGGTGCATATTATGACAGAATGAAGTATCATCCCACACCTATAGTACTACCTGTGGACGCTGTCTTCTGAAACACCGTTAAATGTACTATAAAGGAAGATTAAAAGCTCTGTCATCAGAGCATTGCTTCTTAAACTGCAGAAGTTTTTTTTTAATATGCATTAATAGTACAGCAGTGTGCTTGTGTCTTCACCATTAAAAAAAATCCATAGTTGATTCAATAATTCCTCTACACCTAATTGCATATTATATACAGCTGCAGCTAGGGATTATTTTCATTATCAATCTGTTAATAGCTGTTTAGTTTCTCAGTTAATCATTAAAAATAGAGGAAAGAGGCCGACCCCCATGACTCAAACTAGACGGCTTAAAGAAATTATGTTCTATTTGAAACTTGAGAAGATTACAGACTGTGAAAGCTCCTAACCCGGCACATGTGCAGTACTTGAACCTGTAAAAATGAGTGCAATTTTTTTTCTTTTTATTTATTGCTATTTTCAATATCATTATTATCATTTAGGGCAGTCAAACGCAATGCAATAATAACGCCTTAACGTGGATTTTTTTTAACCGCCACTAATTTCTTTAACTCATTAACGCAACTTGGGATTTTTAGGTTATGTTTATTTCAGGCAGTGGACTCAGCATTAATCCTGAAGTGAGGATTACTGGCACTATATAAAACTAGAAAACCAGAGGAATCCCTTGGTGCCAGTCATGTCATACTAGCTTGTAGCAAAGGAGGTTAAATATCATTCCAAACTTGCACCAAATTTTGGTTGGTAAAAACTGTTTTGACCTCTGACCTCCAGATATATGAATGTAATTGGGTTCTCTGGGTACCCATGAGTCTCCCCTTTACAGACATGCCCACTTTATGATAATCACATGCAGTTTGGGACAAGTCATAGTCAAGTCAGCACACTGACACACTGACAGCTGCAACAGATAGAGGCAGACTAAAGTGGGAGCCCTGATGCAGAGTAAGTGAGTAGCTTCTGATGATTCAGATGGTACCACTGTGACACTGTGAGACAAACACACTGCGGTGGTCTAACCTCAAATCGCTTTAACACATCCTTTCCAGGCATCTTCACAGCGTAAGCCCCTTCGCAGTGATGTGTGTGTGTGTCACACACATCCTAGAGTGTTAGCAGGTGCTTTTTATCATTCCATCTGTCTGTCTGAGCTTTGTGCAAGGATGTGATATGTACATTTTCATGCAATTTAAAAAACAAGTGGCAGTGTGATGGGTCCTTGTACACATCTGTCCCTCACACTGTGTGCTACATCGCCATATATGGCAAATCTCCATGCAAATCCCAGAGTTCAGAGTATAATGCCAGTCATGTGCTTATACAAAACTAGCGTGACAAACAGTTGTGCCACAGCCTGATGACAAACCCTCAGATGGTTTCCTCTCATAGCCTTACATGACCTCTACAATGGCATGAACGAGCCATTCTGGGGAGGAATTTATACAGTATTACATGGTTATTTGTAATGAACAGCAGCTGAAGAAATGAGGACAACAACCATGCAATTTTTAGATTGTAAGCAAGATTTCTGTGAAAGGAGCCTTTAGAGAGAGTAACTCCTGCTAATGTATCGGTGGGCATAGTGTGATTATACTCAGAGGGTTCCAGGCAGAGGACAGAGTCCTAATCCTGTTCTCAGGTCCGCTATCTGACTGGCTGATGATGGCTGCTCTGTTCCTGGGTGAGCCCTGTTTTTCTGGCAATCTCAATAATTGCTGTTTATGTATGTGTGTGTGTGTGTCTGTCTGTCTGTGTGTGTGTGCATGTGTGAATGTGTGTGGCGCAGACAGACACCTTCACCCTAGCAAATACGTAGCCTCGCCCCACCCCAGGTGTGTGGGTTCAGTGGTGTCTAATAATAGAAGTGACGAGCTGCCTGTAGCTTACAGGTTACAGTCATAGGGACACCATGCTGTGTGTGTGTGTGTGGGTGTGTATGCCACTGACTGAATCCCTAAGAAGCGTTACGTTACATTAACATCTTCTCACTGGGAACCTACACTGCTGTAGATCCATATGCAGTAGGGTTATCCCAAATACCATTTTTTGGGCTTCGAAGCTTCGGTGAGAATATTCAAAGGTATTTGAGGCTTGAAGGCTGAAACGTTCTCCGTCTGTCTGTCTCCATCTCAGTGCCCGAGACAGCATCGCTGCTGCACTACTGGACTCACACATACCTTTACACACAACACACAGCATATCCATCTGAGAATAATTAATGTTACATATGAATAATGAATAATGTTCCTTATTTCTATTTTGAGATTTACACTTTATTACATATTTATTTAAAAAAAACAAAAAACAAAAACCAAAGCATTTGAACACTGATTTAGAGGTCAAGTACCATGGCAATGATCAAAGCTTCGAAGCATTTGGGGCAGCCCTACTATGCCATGATGGCTGTTTCAGGTGGCTTCTTTCTGTATTTCAGTCAGATTTAGAGAAAAAGTTTGAAATGATCAATCCAAAAAAACTATAGAAATCTGGAAATTTGTAAAAGGCTCCCACAGCATGCCACCCAATATAAATTGTTTTGTCGGTGTTTCCCTGAATCTTTGCTGTGGAAGTGCACATGTAGCGCGACCCATAGAGCTACATTTACGCTAGGTTGAAATAAATTGGAATTATCCTTTAATGGAACAATGCAGCCTGTATAAGAATGAACAAATACAGAAGTAGACTCATAATGCATTCTATTGTTATTATTTTTTCTGTTCTTTGGCAGTATCCAAGCGTTTAGCACTTCACGTCTCGTCAACCTTTTGTCTTTCTGCACGCTGCCGTGATTTCCTGACGCATCAACACGCTCTGAACTTGACAGAAGATTGTACAAATCATGAAGTACGGAAGCGATGCTTGCATATTTGTAAATCAGGATTAGAGGCCAATCTCGTGGCAGGTTGATTGAATCGGGCCGCCCGTCTCCCTCCCGTCCTAAGCCCCTTGGCGCTTTCAGGAGGGGAGAGATAAAGGGATTTGGGCTCTCTGAGATTTGCAGTGAGACTTCTTCCCCCCCAACACACACACACACACACACACACACACACACCACACACACACACACACACACACACACACACACCTACACCTCCCACCCCCGGCTGCTGAGGAGATTGTTTTCAACGGGGCCTCGAGGCAAGAGCTCATAATGTGTTTCTCAGATTCCTGCTTTCAATACCTCTGACATGGCTTTTTTTAACTGAATGTTCCTGTGTCGCTGATATGATGTAAGGTTTGTGCCACGAGTCTGAGTCATCCAAAGGCAATGTGTATGTTTGGGGAATGTTCAACTCTACCACAAACAGTCTCACCAGTCGCCATCCATTGGTATAACATGATTTTAACTTGTAATGTACGGCCTTTCTTTACAGTTTCAGTCAGTTGGATCAAGTGGATTGTAATATCTCCTGTTTCTTTTATAGTAAAAAGTTGCTTGACCCTCAGCAAAACAGAGGAAATTACTTTTTTTTTTTTTTTTTTGAGAATGCAAACTTGTCCACTACTGTCTCAAGCTGAGACAGGAGCTGAAATCTGATTTACTATATGGTAAATGGACTTGCATTTATAAAGGGTTTTCTAGTCTTCTGACCACTCAAAGCTCTTTACACCCATTAACACACACACACATTCATACGCTGATGGCAGAGGCTGCCATGCAAGGTGCCAACGTTGGATCTAATCTTAATACTCATTCACACATTAATGGCACAGCCTTCAAGAGCCATTTTGGGTTAAGTGTCTTACTCACGGATACTTCGACATGCGACTGGAGGAGCCAGGGATCAAACTGCCAACCTTTTGATTGGTGGATGACCTGCACTACCCTCTGAGCCTCACAGATGCCACTACAACTTCCAAAATCAGTCCGCTAGCTTTAAAGCGTATTTCAGTGCCAACAATGTCATGGAGGGTATAGCTACAAGTGTGGATAAACTATCCAGGTAGAGTACGAGCTGTGGGACGCTTTCTGTCTATTGAATAGGGACGTTAAACTACACACCAGATGGCATTTGGTGAATCATCTTGCAAAATCTCAAACAGACATTAAAATCTGCTGTTATCTGTTTTTCTGGTTCAAAAGTGGATGGACACCAGTTTCTTTTTTTATTTCCAGACAGCAATTTGTTTTTTATGTATTACTAAAAACGTGAAACATAGAGTTCGTGGTAGGATTAAGCTCCAGTTTTAGGTTCAAAATGCTAATGTTCACATTTGCTCAGAATCTTGGAGCATCCATCCACAGAGTTTCACATGGGTAGAAAAATATTAATTCAGTCGACTAGGGGAAAATAGCTTGAATTGAACTGATTGCCACCCACTCAAATCATGTTGGCATAATCTGAATGATAATTAAAAAAAAAAAAATGCCAATCATTGTTCAGTACTGATACTACTCCCAGTCTCTGCATCTGTATATGATGAGATAAAAATCCCCCTGACTGAGATAATATTCAGTGTTTTATAATAGTGAGATGTTAACCTTCACCTTCAGGAGATGGAAAAGTTTCTCCCATACAGGCCGGAAGTGTTAAGATAGCAAGACTGGAATGAATAAGACTACACAGACTTGTAAAAATCCTGTATAACCCAAAAACACCTGTAAACATGTGCATTGTTTTAGCATAGTGTTGTCAATAAATGTCCACTGGACACGATTCACTGTCAGGACTGTGTGTAGCTAAACTCATAATACAAAGCTATGTTATTAAATATTTACATGTCCACTGGCCAGAATGGGATTCTTATATTTTTTATGACTACAGTTTTTATGCACAATAAAGAAATATACAGAGAGAACGCAATACCATGCAATCTACCCCTCTCGCAATTTAGGCTACTTTTACTATGCACTGCTATTACTAGGCAAACGCTCTGACAAAAAAAAAAGACAATAAATTTGGTGTCTGTTGCAGGATTGCCCATCCAAAGCCCATCCAAACATTTCATAGAGCCCCAACGTAATGATAGGCCAGCATACCTTTCTACCTGCACACACTCTGCCCATGCACTCATTGCGCATCTCCAGAGTCTTCCAGAGCTTCACAGCTGTGAGTACTAACAATAGCCATGTTCGTCATTTACATTCATTACGATGTGTTTATGTCTGTAATGATAATTTTGGGGGAGTGGCTTTGGAGGGAGGCCTGAGGCGACGGACTGTTAGAGTTGCCGACTTAGCGACTTCCTTGTTAGATTTAGTGACTTTTGGCTAGTGCTACTAGCTACTTTCATTGGAAAAAGATGGCGACACTAAGCTTGGCTTTTCCAGTTGGATCATTTTTAAAATCCAGTGTACACTTGCTACTTCCTAAAGACTACTAACCCTCGCTTTAATACTGACTGAATGGATGCAAATGACGCATTTTGGTCGACGGATGAATTGTTGAGTGATATATTATTTCAATGAAACCGAACCATTATGTTACTCTTTTGAAGAAACCATCGTTACTGACCTAAAACCTCAACGGTGTAATGAGTCAACCAATCATGGCACAGCATACGCCACAACAGGTACCGACCAAGGAAAAAGGCTGCACTGAAGTGCAGAATACAGATAAAAATTTTCTGGAAAAAAACAACACAATGACCATGGAGCTATACGGTTGCTCCAGATTTCTTTATGTACACAAAACCGAGGCTGCAGTGCCTTCTGATGGAGAGCAATCTCAATACCT
Source organism: Pterois miles (assembly GCA_947000775.1). Lineage (NCBI taxonomy): Eukaryota > Metazoa > Chordata > Actinopteri > Perciformes > Scorpaenidae > Pterois > Pterois miles. Next base: position 14,087,274 of record CAMQGK010000638.1, on the reverse strand, counting down.
GCTATATTTCAGAATACAAGTGGTTTCCTGGCGTGTTCTCTGTAACAGCTCACTATACAACCTCAGTTTTCCTTGGCAATTTTTGCACAAGTTTACAAAACAAAATGCAGTCTAGTGACAGAGTGAACACTGACCTCTGAGAACCTCTGCACATCCTGTGTGAGGGTCCCCACCCGGCTCCAGTTGTAGTAGTTGAGGAACTTCACCACTGCCGGGTTCACGGCGTTGTCTGATGGGACGGTGCGGAAGAAGTTTGGGTACTTCTTCTTGTCTGCCAGAACAGGGGTTGTTGCTGCAAAGGACAGCTGGAATGACAAAGGAGAGAAAAACACAGTGAGCTTTGACTGTTAGGGTTAAATACTACCATCATAAATAATCCTGGCAACAAACGATCACAGTGGCACTGTCAAATACTGAACCTAAAGCACCAGATGACAGATCTCAGGTGTGCCCTTGCTTTGGTCAGGGGCCTCTGTCATAACGGGGATTAAACCATGGCAGCACGGCCGTGACGAACACACACGCTCATTCATAGTGTAAGGGTTCAAACAAATCAACTCTTTGAAATTACTTTAAATGTCAGCCAAATAGCCCCTTCAAAGTGTAACTGTAAATAGATCTGTAAATATTGGGTGGGATTGATGACCCCTGTATGCATGACCTTTCAAGCTGGCTTCAAACTGTGCCTATGTGTGAGTGTGTGTGTGTGCGTGTTGGAGTATGTATAGGTGTGTGAATACCTGTTTGTGTGTTTGCGTATGTTTGTGATGGTGATAGAAAAAAAAAAGCAGCTTAGCAATATGATTCATATCTGGGTTGGTAAGTTAAAAGCATTTCCATCCTTCACTTGCAAGCAGATCAGATTCCTCACACACACACACACACACACACACACACGCACGCACACACACACCGAAGAAAAAAATGCACTGAACCTCAAACACTAATAGCCTTTTTTACACACTCCTATTATTCAGATCAACCGCTGCAACCTAAGCACATTTCAAGCACATCAATTCATGTTCAAAAAAGGGAGGGCGTACCAAACTTTGAAAGGCAAAATTTTAACGTATATTTCCGGAGCATTAACACGTTAATGACCTAAATATGATGCAGCAAGCATAAACCCTCAGTGAATGCAATGTAGCTGGAAAAGTTGGAGAGCGTAACTTAAGGCGATATTGGTCCACTGAAGATTTATTGAGCGATTAATACAGTGCAAGCATGCTCGTGAAACATGATGAGAATGTCTACAGCTTGTATTTGAGGCTAAAAATCGTTCAAAATCGGTTGTTGTCGTCTGTGTATTTCCACTGCACAGACGCACAGATGCTACTGTCCTCATCCCACCTTTCATTTGTCACTTCCTGTTGCTCTCTCTCTCGTCTCTTCCACTTTGTTGCACATTTTCAACAATAGGTCACTAATTTCCTCCAGAGGCAAAAAATGTCGGTAATTAGTTCTTGCATTACAATCAGAATTTGCAAGTCTGTACAACGTTAACAACCAGCACGCACCAGAATAGACAAAGGTCTGCCACTGTATTGTTTCATTTACACTATTCAGTTTGAACGGCTTTATAAAACTCTGTTACTGGCAGTACTGTGTTGTATTTCTAGAACTGAAGCTAACATAGGTGCTATAAAACGATTTTTAAGTCATTTTACACCATGCATTTTTATAAAGGCATGTCAGAAAAGGTACAGAGACGTCTGTGGTATTGTACAGACATCTTTAAAACGCATCGAAGAGACACATGTTAACATGCAGAACTTTAAGGTGCGAGGTATGAAAGGCGTTTCATATTTAGGCACTAGCAGCCGAGCTGAGATAATATGGCACCGTACTCTATTTTCACCGTCCTATCTGTGGTAATATAACGAGCGATATGAATCGGTGCAGGGTTAATTACATACTTTGTAGAGATTAAGCAGAACTCGTGATTCATGATAGCAATCAACGCAAGGATATTATAATTCTGACTGAGACCAAGAGGTGCACCGGTTCATTTCCTAAAAGTGCGCTAAAGCCTCGAGGAGTTCAAGCACCTCCTAACTTTAGGGATGACTGTGATCTTCTCATTAAGCCTCTATCCACTGTTAGACATTAATCACAGTACTGCTGGCATAATTGTACACTTGCTGGAACCTGAATACAGCTGAAAACGTGTTGTAGTGTGTTTGGAAAGAAAGTAACTGACTTACGACAGGAATGTGTGAGCTTATCAGAGGGCATTCAAAAGTCAAATGTTTTTAGATAGCAGGACTGAGTCCCAGGAATATATAGCATAAGATAGCATGACAGCTATGATAGGACATTTTAAGCTCTCACTGATAACTTTTTATGGAGACAAATATTTGTAAAATAAATAAATAGATAAATAAATAAATAAATAATACATCTAAAGAGCCTTTAGAAAGGAAACAAAGAAAAGTATAGCCTTTCCTGAAAATATTCATTTTAAACATTTTGGCAGGTCTCTATCACTGTGGAAGATCTTTGGGTCCCACTTCTAACAAGGCTTGTGGACCAGTCGTAAAATGGTATCTCTCAATCGTCAGAGTGGAAAAAAACAGATAAATGGCTGAGCTTGATGGTAAGTGCCTGGCAAGGACTTGTGAAGTAAATGCAATGGAACGGAGGAGGGAGAATGATACGTCTAGTAGCTGAAAGTTGTCAATAGCACCTTTAACTTGATTTGACTGTATTGGGCAGAAATACAGGCAAATCTAAATTGATTTATTACCTCCGTCAAGGAGGTTATGTTTTTTGCCGGCGTTCATCTGTCAGTTTGTTTGTCTGTGTTCAAGATAACTCAAAAACGTATGGACGGATTTTGATGAAATTTTCAGGGTGTGTCGAAAATGTGAAAAGGAAGAACTGATTATATTTTGGGGGTGATCCGGAAGAAATCCTGGATTCTGGATCACTTTGAAATTTTCGTTAACATTGGGGTAAATGGGACCCAAAAAATTGTTTCTCAATATCTCTGGTAATTGTTGCCCAAAGCTCATGAAATTTGACTCAGGGATTTACAATGTGTACTTCTATCAAATCCCAAAGGCTGATCCAGATCTGATCCAGATGGCATATTTCATAGCAATTTATATAAAAAATGGGGGTACTCTTACATTTTGGCTGTGCATTTAATATTAGACGTAGAGATTTCTAACATCATCTATGATGCGGCATCGTGTAGCTGAGACAATTCCGCATCTGAAGTATGTCAACGAATTTGATCTAGCTTGAATACTTGAGGAGATAGATCCAGAAGAAACAGCCAGGGGGGAAACTATGGTGCTTGGCGGAGGTCTGTGCTCTCCGAGTGCTTTTCTAGTTTACTACTAGAAAGTTCTTGGGATCATTGGGCAAAAACTCCATTATAAGCTTTCATCATATTGTAATTCAAGTGTTCAGAGAGAAAAATGGATCTGATCTACCAAATCTACCATGTGACAGGAGACTTTGGCCAAATGCAGGTCATTTCAGAGAGAGCACTCCTATTGGCTGTTCATTCAACGGAGACAGATGTCAATCACTTGTGAACTCCAATCAAACGGTCAAACTAGGCAGCGCTGATCGGATATGAATCAATATTGTTACTGTAATGACTAAATGTTTTCAGAAACATCTTGCAGTTACTGTTTATCTATAAAATGAGAAAGTTTGCTCTGGCTGGTGGGCGGTGCTTGGCATTTCCTGATCTCACCATGGCTTTTTTTTTTTTTTTTCCCCAACAACCTCTACATCATTATCTGAGCCATTTCTCTGGATCCCAAATCTACAAGTCCTCACCCAGTCAGAAACCCTCAGTTTGGCCCTCTAAATCATCACTTTCTGCACGGACCCACAGGGGTTTGTGTTCACACGTCAACGAGACAGGCTTTTAAAACAACACACGGATTACAGCCATCAATTAAGCAGAAATAAAGGCCTTTATCTTGCTACCACTGCTAAATCCAAAATCACCCACCAGCCTTAGAGGGCTTCAAGGGGTCTTTCCGGCGTTGCCTTAATCTCCATTTAGCTAAGGCTGTTTTCTACACCCACACTGGCAGATGCTTCTACGGGAGCTAGTGATCTTCTAAAACCAAACTGTTTACACCAGTCCTCTATGACAGACGTCCTGGTCCACAACTTTATCCCTTTCCCCCCTTACGTGATTTTGGTTTGCCTGGCTGTTTTGTAGGGGTTGTTCTTGCTTTCGGCACAATTTTGCTCGTTTCATCTGATACAACACGGCACTGAACTGAGAATCCCAGAAGAACTACCAAAAGAAATATTGACCAACAAACATATGCTGAATTTGAACTTGTGCAGGTAATATAGTTCTTGGCTGGAGGGAAAATAACATGAATGCTGTTTGGGGTTATGTGCAAATGCAGAAAAGTCAGTGCTAAATCTAAAAAAATATATATATATATATATATATAACCAACAAAGAATGATCACATCCTCAGATTAAACTCACCCAGCATTTTTCAAACAGGAACACAAATGTGTAGAAGACATAGATATTCATTTTGTACCTGTATTTCACCACTTCAGACCCTTGGAGAATCACAGAGAAAACTCAGCTAATAATGTTCACATCCTGAAAAATCCAATAAAAAACATCACGGCACGATAAGTAATCAATTTTTCATTTCTTTACTCTTGTAGGTAAAACTCGGTCATGCGGTAACCCCTCTGGTTCACTGACTACAAGGTCATTGGATGTGTGTGAGTCTTGTAAAGGCTTTGACAAACAATATAAGAAACTAATATTGTATTTTATTAACCAAACTAACTGTTGACTCCAGATGAATTGGTCCCTTTGCTAAGAATCAAAATGGACCAATCATGACATAGGTCAAGTTTCTCTGTCTGTTCGATGTCAGTGCAAAATCTAGGACAGTGACAATGACGTGTCTAGTTTGGCCACTAAATCAGGTCAGCTGATGAGAAGGGTTTAATGTAACTACAATAAAATGTGTGATTTTCTTTTCATACATCTCAAAGAAGCCAAACGCTACAGGTCAAGTGAAGTCAGCTTTAGCACAATTTTGTGAGGACAGTGTATTAAGACAGTCAATATGAGAGGGAGCTCCAATGTATTATTTAAAGAATAGTCTTTATCTAACTCTGTACAGCCTTTTTCAGAGGAAAAGACAAAAATAGATCCATGATATCACACATCTGAGAGTAGTGGCTTATGTAAGAGGGTTTTTAAGAGGGCCGGCCCAAATTGGATGGTCTTTGGCGGAAGAGCTCTACGCCAGCGTCAGATTCACACATAGAGTGTGCACGTACACATGGATCACGCATAGCGTGAGGCACATGCATTCACACACTCCCTGACCACAGATCTCTCTGATGAACACAAACTTCAGCAACCTTTCTTTGCCAGTAGTAATTAAAACTGTGACAACAGGCTCAGGGCAGCTTCTCCCCCTCATCTCACCACAAGGTCACAGAGGCTCTTGTGAAACGACTGAGGATCCGTCTGGCCCTACTGAGACGTAGCATTTTTGAGAAGACTTGAGGTGAATTGCCGATGCCATCGCAGTGGCGATCTATTCAGACATTCTGTACACACAGTCGCTTATCACGTTCTATTTGAAGTGAGTACAAACGCTTTGCTGCCGCTCCGTTCGGGCTTATTCAAGTCACAATCAAACTAGTTTTACACGTTTACGCATAGAGGAAAAGTGAGAGAGGGGCCAAGAATAGCAAATAACAGAGACAGAGTCAGGGAGGACGGTGAGATGTTTACTGCTGATTCACCAGGTACGACTGATAAAGGTTTGTGTACAAGCTCTGGTGCTGAGAAATGAAGCCAACGCAGATGTGCTAAAGACTGCAGATTTTCAACTGGCCACTTGAAGCTGGGTCCAAAGAGAGTAAATCCCCATGGACCCTCATGTTAAAATGTCCAGATTTAAAGCAGAAATAGACATGTTTACAGCCTGGTACAAAAACCAGTTTTGGTCTCTATAACTAATATAATATCAGCATTCATGACAGCTGTATGAGGGGTTAATTATATCAAGGCTTAACGTAATTAATTGCATTGCTGCTTTGAGTGACAGGTCGCTAGCTGCCAACTGTCTGCTCTGCTGCGTCATCCAGGTCCACCAACAATCCACCTTTTTGCTCATGTTTGGATCAGCCACGAACTAGACTGTGTCGTCACCGCCATGATGGCAACGTCCAGATGGCCACCCGCTTTGAGATTCACGACAGCTCTTCAGAAACCTATGGGTGACATCACGGACTATGTCCATATTTCATAAAATCTATGCTTGTACATCAGATCCCATGACTTTAAACTGAGTGAATGATCTCTATATAAAAGCAGCAATAGCTTTTCTTGACTGATCAGCCTCATCATTTGTCTCTTAAGACCACTATATAATGTATACCATGTTGTACCAGGTCCTGGATAGAGACAAAGCATAATGTCCAACCCACACCGGCGAGGAAAACAATTCATCGCTCTCCATTGACTTTGAATTGCGTCAAGGTTTGTCCTTGTCACTTTCATCTGTAAGCAAACAACAGAGAGATGCCGAAAAGCTGCTGTGTGGTGGGATGTACTGTAACAGGGTAAAGAACCCAGCTAGCTAGCTACAGGCATGTCCTTGGTTGCCTGTTGTGGCGCCGATTGTTTCTCCTCCGGTGGGGGTAGTTTTCAGAGTATGAGGCGTTGCGCTCTGACAGGCTAAACAGGCTAATTCAGTTTGTTCAGTGCCCAATGTCTGTGGTCAGTTACGTTCCCTGCCTATGCTGAGAGTCCACTTTCTTGTTTTTGCGTTGACTTATTCAAATAACTAGATCTAAGTCTGAAATTGCACATGGCAAAGTATACTCTGCACTCAATTATGTTAAAACAACCACCATGTGCTACAACCACACTAGCACTCTGTGAGGCTATACATAGTCACAGCAGTGTTGAGAGCTAAATGCTGGACCAAACTTCTATTTTTGCCCTGATGATGGCGCTAGATGTAAAAGTCATGGGATCACACTTCACCCTAAGGAGTACATGCAAGCTGGTGCCAAACTGCATGGCAACCAATCCAAGAGTTGTTGAGATATTTCACTCAAAACAGAAGTACTAACCTAAAGTTGGTTAGGCTTGCCTTTGGAATTGGTGTTATGTGCTGTTTGGGTATACACAGATAACATTACTTGCCAACTGGCCCCACCATTGTTTTGCTATTTTTTATAGAAATGAAACACATTTGATTAATTTTTATGTATCAGCACCGTGTTATCAATATATATAGTCAGACGACGGACACTACAAACAAAAAGTGAAAGTGTTAATGTGAATTTGGTGTTAATGCGAAAAGGAAAAACACCTATTTGGCAATATTTTAGATTAAAACACAATGCTAAAAAGGAATTAATGAGTCAATTGGCATGTGGAGGACAGAGCATTCACAGCTGGTATGTGGTGCAGTGGCACCAAATGGAAACGTGACCCAGCAGAAGCTCAACCAGAGAGACCAGACACCCAGCCACCCAATGTTAATGATCAATGTAAGCGCTCTAGAGATATTAACTGTCATCTTTTCTTCTAAACTGTCCAGCGTAATCTGTAACAGTTGTGCTGTCACAAGTTTATTAACCGTTGGGAAAATGGTGGTGCTAAAGAAACAGGGGATCGATAAAGTCACTATAGGATTCATCATCTGGGAACCATGAATGTACAAAACATCCTCATAATCCATCCAGTAGTTGATGAGATATCTCAGTCTGGAGCAAAGTGGTGCACCATCCATGGAGCCATGGCTAAAATGAGTTTAGTAAATCGATGTTGTATTTGATAGAAGCTATGTCAGTTTCTCACTTAGATGGTTATTTGAGCTCTTTGCAGGATTTCAATGTTGTGAGTCAGTGGATGAGATGAAGGAAGTTTGTCTTGCTGACCATGCTAATACAGCCACAGAAGATTGCTGCAGCCAAAAACCTAGATGTCGTTCATAAAGCCCTTATAACCAACATCCACAGCAAAATGTCTCTTTGTTTACAACTCCTGCAATATACCTGTCTGATCTGGCATGGGATTGGATCAGTGGTGCATAAATTTAAGGCAGCAAGCCTCACAACCTTTCTAAGCACAAGCATTTTGAAGGAGAAGTAAGGAAGATGCAAGAGTGTGTCTAATCACATTGATGGATCTAATAGCATTGATTGGTCCTAGCGGGACTGCTTCGCAATAGGATCTGCTGCTGCTAATTGTGTGGTTGGCCTTTGAATAATGAAGTGGCTATCATGGAGAGGCCAGATAAAAAATGAATGGTAGGTAAATATCAGCTCACTCACAGTGCTTTGCTCCTACCTTTCATGTTTATAATACCAAAAGGTATGTTACATCACCGACTAATCTTAAACTGTGGATTTGTAATCCGACAGCATCACCAATGTATTCTAAACACACAAAAATAAAGACTGTGCCTCACACGGACAGGAATGAGAGGCACAACATTTATTGTATAATAATTCATCCAAATGGTTCCAGTTAAGGAAAATTGATGTTCAGCACTTATCCAAGAGCAAGTACTTAAGAGTAAGCTGTCATTCTTTGATCAAGTATGTCAGTACAAATATCGATAAGGCCATAAGTTTTGTGGAAAGGCATGATCAATATTTCAGCAGCACACTGACAACCTATAAAACATAGAAAAATAAACACTGATTTCCACTAACTACAGTCTTTACCTTACAAATTCTCATACATAATTCAAAATATCTAGATATGTTTATATTTTCTGAACTTTTCCAGTTTTCTGGTATAGATAATACTTAGAGGTAACACTCATGTAGGACCAAATAGCAGCTCCTATGAATTTCCCATAATGCCAATAACAATAGGGTCTATGTTTTCGAGGGGTTACCTGAGGCCACAATGAATTTTACACACCTGCAGTCAAGTTACCTGATGCAACCCAGAATAACACAGTTTCAATGTGCTTTCAGGCACCTTCAGCAAGTTATACAGCTGAAAGGAAAGGTTTCATAATTGCAAGGGATCGTATCGAACAACTTCAAATGCTCAACCCACCCCTGCCTATTATCTCTACCTTCGCCCACAACACAACAGATTCAAAGCCCATCCATCCTGGCGGAGCCCCGAGACCCCGTGCAGAGTAATGGCTAGGTAGTAGTAGTGCTGTTGATCAGGAAGCACGGAGGTGGTCCCGGGGTTTATTCAATATTCAAGAGAGGCATTTGGTGCACCGTCGGAGCACCCAGCTGGAGAGGCGGCAGTGAGGGAGAAGCTTTTGGACCCCACACCGACCACATCCAGAACTCATTAGCGCCAGGATGGAGGAGGGTGAAAGAGATGAATATTGCAGGTGGATGGTGGAGGAATTGAGTGAGAGGCCCAGTGGTGATGAAAGAGTCAGACATGGAGGTGGGGAGACAATGGAGGGAGTGGTACAGACAAACAGGGAATCTGAACAAGGGAAAAGAAGAATGAGATAGGAATTATTAGGCATCAAGTGCTATGTATGCATCTGATTATTGATCTTATGGTGAAGCTGGAGTGTGTGGGCTGCATGAGTATAAGAAGACGGTGCACACATACATCCTCTCATGGCATTATAAAGTTGGGGGTTAAATGGGAAAGTGATGGAGGATACATTGCTAAATGGAGTGACAACTAGGAGAAAGATCAGACTTATACTAATATATACCAATAGCAAACACAAAGTGGCTTCAGGTCCACACTATGCACAGTACGATGTGGACATTACAGGTTCCTACTGTACCAGCCAAGTGTGAGTGTGCAGTCACTGTGGTAAAAGTATGTACAACAGGTCTACACACATCTACATTCAGGATTTGACACTTGCGAGTCTAACCCACAGACTGTATAAAAGAAGTGGGCGTAGTTACCGTGACGTCACAGTTTGTTGGTTTTTGGCTGTTGCCATGTTGGTTTTTGACCATCACCATGTTGGTTTTGTTGGAAGCAGAAGTGACACAAGAGGATGGAGTTGAGTACAACCGAACGCTGAAGTGTTAACGCGGAAGCTGGAGGACGTGAATTGGAGGCTAATTGAGGTGGCGCAGGGGGCATGAGAAGAATCCAGAGTAATAATCGAGGCCTTTTCACCCCCATTAGTGATCATTGTTGGCATTCCTACTTCAGAATGAATGAAACACAGAAGCATGATAATAAAATCAAATCTTACTGACTCCAACTTTCAATATGTCATTGGCTTAACATTTCATCATTGGTTTCTCAAAGCAGTTTGATCTATTAAAGCTGCAGTGGGTATAATTGGCAAATAGCAAATATGATTAAAAAAAGTTATTTGTATAAATCAGTCACCATATCCTGAGAGTAATGCATGAAACAGGTCATCTGAAAAAAAAAATCACATGCCACTGTGTCCTCTGGTGCGCCTAATGGCATCTGCAAGATCTCACAGACTGGAGGAAAACAACCAATCAGAGCTGGAGCCTGCCATCTCTGAGAGGCTGTCAATCACTCACAAACTCTGATCAAATAGTCAAAGAATCAACATTCTCTTACTGTAAAGCTTATTTCTCTCCTAAAATGTTTTCAGAAACATCTTGCAGTGTACTCTTTAACTATAAAATGAGAAAGTTTGTGACCTGGCAGCTGTGGTGAGATCAGCTGAGGAAATACCAAGCACCGCCTACCAGTCGAAGCAAACTGTCTCATTTTACAGCTAAATAGTTACTATCAGATGCTTCTGAAAACATTTGAGGTGAGAAATAAGCATTACAGTAACAGAATATTGTTTGACCATTTCATCGGAGTTTGCAAGTGACTGACAGCCAATAGGAACGCTCTCTTAAATCTCTCTCTCTGAAATGACCTGTGATTGGCTAAAGACCTGTCATGGGCTAGATATTTTGAAGCCTGAAAACAGAGCCATGAGGAGGTGCAGAAGTCTAGTTTTCTCTCATAGCGGTGTTAGTTATGAATTATATTTTAGTCTTGTTACTGGGGTTTTAAATAAAACAAAATAGAGAAACACTGTGATGCACTTCCTAGTTTCACTTTCAGAAAAACTACAGTGGAAGAATTCACATGTAGTGACAGAAGCATTCGAACAGGTTGATTCCAGCATCAAAACAACTGTGAAAGCCCTCTCCATTTGCCAAATGCTAGACGCTGACACTGCACTGTACCCTGGCAGGATACTACAGTACACATCATCGCTTACTATGCCCACTAGACAGGTGAGTGATGTAGCAGTCGCCTCCTCTGTAACAGCTTATGGCTTGCTGCAGCCCCTGCTCTAACATGTCAATCATGTTATAACTAATGCCATGTACACACGCACCCACACATGCGGGCTGAGTGATGTTCTGTTTATGTTGTTGGCCTTGCACAGCACCCCCATCACATCACTCTTACTTCAGGTCAATCGTTTAGACCTGGTTTTCATTGCCAGTCTCTCCTGTCAGACTTCCTCATATTAGAGATATGAGCTTCACCGGGTAGGACGTTGTCAAGTACGAAGCACCATTCTGGACAAATGTCAGACTAAATAACATGAGTTAGAGCTTAAAGGGCCTGGTCTAATGTGATTAAAATGATGTATTAGTTTTGATATCACAATGGGTCCTGCAAAAGTAAATCATCTGCTCGCCCCGAATCCTTTCACCTGCCTCCTAACATGCAGTCAAACCTGCTGCACAAGGGTTTTATGTTTGGACTGGCCTCGTCTGAGCACTTGATTGCACATGCACATCGCCACTAAACCCGTGCTGTGCGAGCATTCAACCTATCCTGCGCCGTGTTCAACGTTTGGATCGCCCTGCACGAGCACTCAATCGTACACGCACTGCTGCTGAATCACTGCTGTGCGAAGCAGAGGCTTTCATTTATTCGCCGCAGGTATTTCAGTCCACCATGCACGGACATCTCACCCACACACGCGATGCCTCCTCTTCCGAGGTTCCCCTTGTTCAGTTTGGTCCAGGCACCATAGACGAGCGTTATAGTCAGAAGAATGAGATGAACACGAGAAAGTGAGGAAAGGGCTGAGAAGACGGCAAAGAGTGAGAATTAAGAGACAGCAAAAGAGGACAGAGTAACCTGTTCTACCCAAACCTGTCATCTCAAATATAGTAAACCACCCAAAAAATGTGTTCTTCCTTGGGCTGTCAATGATACTGGCATCATATGAAACTAGAAAACCTGAGGAATCTATTGGTACCAACCATGTCATGCTAGCTTGTCTTGAAGGAGGCTAAATAACACTCCAAACTTGTGCTAAATTTTGGCAAAGAAAAACTGTCAGAGCAATATTCAAAGGGGTCCCTTGACCTCTGACCTCCAGATATGTGAATGTAAATGGGTTCTCTGGGTACCCACAAGTCTCCCCTTTACAGACATGCCCACTTTATGATAATCACATGCAGTTTTGGTCAAGTCAGAGTCAAGTCAGCACACTGACTCACTGACAGCTGTTGTTGCCTGCTGAGCTGCAGTTTGTCATGTTATGATGTGAGCATATTTTTTTATGCTAAATGCAGTACCTGTCAGGGGTTCTGGACAATATTTGTTTAGTGTTGATAATTGATTTCTAATCATAAATATATACATACATTTGCATAAAGTAACATATTTGTCCACTACCATGTTGATAACAGTAACATTTTGAACAGATACAAATGTGCAACTAATTTGCGATTAATCGCGGTTAATCATGAATCATTGTGATTAATTGCAATTAAACATTTTAATCGCTTGACAGCCCTAGTTTTGCTGAAGTCACCTATCAAACCAACTGTTAAGCATCCCAATAATACAAAATCCAAGATATACGGCTCAAGATTAAGGGTTAAGGCTCTCGTAAATCATTGACACTTGTTAATGCTGTGTAAAGCAGTTTGAGCTCAGATTAACATCCTTAGGCTCTTCCCTCATGCTGACCACTTAAAGCTGCACCACTGACACAGGCTGCATAGAGGAGTAAGCTTGTGGAGTCTATTCTGAGGGCATGGGTGACCTCAGCGCTTGACTTGCCTGACACATTCAAAGGTGTAACTGAGCTTGATACGTCTCATGTCAAAGGTAGAAATTAACTCGTAACAGTACATGTCTGCATGTACTTAACCTTGATTTTAATTGCTACTGAGCTAGCTGTAAATCAAAACAGACACATGAGAACATGCCTGCAGTCGCCCTCTTCTGCCCTGTCTCATGTTACCAAATAATTTATTTGTCATACACTTTATGTGTTTAGCATGTTGGATGTGGTGGTTATGTGGACCATTCATCAACAGAAGGTGTCACTTGTCACCCCGGTGTCTCTGCTAGTGCCCCCCCCCCCCCACGGTCGCTTATGCCATTCCTCATATGGCCGACGACACGCCGTCCTTGAGCGGCGGACATGAGTGGCAGTGAAGCATCGCTATCACAAACAGGATCGATCCAGGTGAGGTGGAGTGTGCGGCAGATATCGACGGCATCATCGGTTGTGAAATGAGAGGAGGAGAGGATGTGACGCCCACTTAAGCTACAGCTTGCAGAAGTCAGTTACCGAAGCATGTTTAAAAGGATGTATGACATCATTTTAGAAATTAATGACTAACAGCAAACCTGTACAACACAGTAGATACAGTTTATACCTTTATTTCACCATACTGTATGTGACTGCTCTCCTGCACCTTTGGGTCTTACTCATGTGGTTACATAGCACTGCTGCATGTTAGCCAGAGAAGTCAGTGAATACTCAAGGGGACGTGGGAGGAGGGGGCTATGAGTGATGGTATTCCATAACTATTCTATTTATAAATTGAGATTTGATACCGTAACCTGAAATCTCACTGTGCTCCCTGCTGCTGCCACTTGGCTGCCTATGAATGATTAATGAGCAGATACTGAACTGTAGAGACTATTATTGTTCTTTTCTCCCCTCTCTCCCTCCCTCTCCCCTCCATCCATCGCTCTATACACTGATTCCTTTGGGGAGGCAGGGGATTACATTGCATGAGCTGGTATTTTTCTCTGCTTACTTGGCCAGGTTGTAGTGAACACTGCGAAAAAAAAAATGTCAGTGTCCTCATATTTAGAATTAAAGTGACACTCCTGCCCAAATCATTTGAGCATCAAGTACCCTCTGTAGAAGTGCAGTTGTGGTCAGTTTTTAAGGCCCAAAAAACTTGTTTTCTCAACCAGCTTCTCACTGAGAGGCTGCATTTTTTTCCTGAGGCCAGCATATTTTTAAATGTTTTGCAATTGGAGGGCCACGTATATTTACACCATGGTAAAAACCGTAGCAGCATGACGAAGCGTTAAGCGTCGATTCTGCACATTTGGCATTTTCTCAGGTCGCCGAGAGTTGAAAAATGTTAAACTTTGTGTAAAACGCTGTGCTGAATGTTTATCTGAACCATATGATCGTACTTGCCGAGATATTTCCCCGCCCACTAAATCTCACGAACCACATAGCGCGGCGGGTCCGTCCTCCCCCTATAGGGCCAGAACAAGCAGTCTTCCTTGTGCCGATATGTTTACACCTGTGGATATTTCATATCATAGCAACCAGATTCAACCCAAGTGTTTTAGTTGAAAAAATACGCTTTGCCTCCAAAACGCTCTCGAGTGCACCCAGCTGAGCGTTTTAAGAAGTGCGCCCGGTGTTTTCAGCCGTGGAGAAAACGCTTTGGTGGACACAAACCTAATGAGTTTTTTTTTTCTGCCAAAGTTAAATTAATATTCGCATTTAAGATTTACATTTTTCTTTTTTCTCTGTGCTCTCCTCATTACTTTAAAGTGGATGGGACTTGTTTAAAAAATGTGATGACAAATACTTCTGTGCACTCAGGATTAAACAACATTTTTAATCAGACTTGAGACAGTTGTTGGGTAGTTACGGACAATGCATCATATCAGACCACACCCACGCAGTCCTGATGAAGCAGATAAAAGAGTGTTTGAAAGTAACTTCAAGGGAAATAGTAATATACTTTGCTTCCTAGTTTTCTTGCTGAAAGATAGCTGAGAATACCACTAATACCACTCTCTATGGTAAATATGAAGTTAGTAAGTCAGCAGCCTGTTAGCTTAGCTTAGCGAGAGCCCACTAATTAAAATGTTGTACTTCATTTGTTCAGTCTGTGGAAGTGTAAGAATGATACAATGAGGTTTTATGGGGGGTTACAGTATGTGCCAGACTATTTTTTGGCCGAGCACAGTAACTTTCTGGAGTCTTGTCACAGCGAGGTTGCTAGGCAACCAGTGAAGAAGATACTGAGCCTTGCCTAGAAACAGCATGCAGTACCTACCATTTTAGTAGCCTAAACCTAACAACACTTAGGATGCAGGACACATACTCCTCCCCATAACCTCTCTGTACCATCACAACGCCACAGTTTCTGGATTCAATTGACATTTTGAGGCTTTTTTTTTCTCTGTGAAATCTGTTGCCGTTGGAATCCATTTGACATAAATTCAAGCTGACCACAGCTGCTGTTTTCTGCCACTGAGGAAAATGGCTCCCAAAGGGTGTACGTGTTTCTTAGTCAAATTATTCTGGAGTTGGGATAAGATAGGCAACCCACTTTTACCTGTAGTATGAATTAATGGGAAATAAAGCAAATCAGTCCACTAGTACCAGTACATTTCTCAAAAGGTGATAACACCTTGCATACTTGGCTAAATGTTTTTACTTTAGACATGCAGTAAGTCCCTTTTTAGCTTGGCCTCTAAATGTCTTCCATTTCACAACTACTGTCTTTCTCCTTTTGTATTCTCTCCCCTCTTTCATTTTCCCAGGCAGTTAGACTATTGTCAGGCTATTAAATGGGCATTATCAGCTGCTATAAGCCCCATAGATGTAGATCAGTAGGGGCCTACTACACCCGCTAGTTTGTTTGATCATCTATTCACATGGAAGAGCGCTGAAAGAAGGAAAAAAAAGAACCAAGAACTGACAGCGACCTCTGGCAACCCTGTTTATGATGACAGGAGCAGAAGTAGAAGTCCGGCTGTAGCATGGATAGTGGGAAACTCTGAGAGGATTGGACATTAGGGATGATGGATGGGACAGAAAAGACTTTCACCCAGGTCACCAGTTTGCATCCTGTGTGAAACCAACAATGTGTAGTTGTGGTTGTGGTTATTTAACCCAAAACACATTTTTCCTTAAACTTAACTAAGCATTGTAATTTTGTTGCCTAAACCTACAGAAGCTGTAGTTTTACTGCCTAAACCTAAAATGTTTCTTTTGTTGTTGTTGCAAAAGAAGACTTTTTGTTTGACTTCAAAATGTGACGTTTAAATTCACAATGATAGATCGTGTTGCTCTTAAGTTTCACTTTTACAAAGTAGTGGGCCCCTAATGACCCACATCTGTGATGCTTATAGTGACTGATAACGCCTATTTAATGCTGGTTCACAAACAAAGATTGCAAATGTATACACATGCACAACCACACAGATTTCCGTGTCCAAACTTGTGCCGCACATCCCTGCTTTAACGCAGTGTTACACCTTTTAGTTATAGAAAATAAAATGGGGGGACGCTGACGAGAAAATTGCTTACAGAAAAAAATCTGTGGCCCATCTTTCCTCTGAGGAGAAACGCACATGTTTACTAATGTTCAGTAAAGTAATGATATTTGACAGAAGCGCCAATAAACGGCGCAGTGTAATATTCATTCTATAATAGGTTATGTATGGGCAGTGCAGGGGAAGCCCACACACAGGCGATTCATGTTGTGAGTGGGCAAACATTTCACTGGAGACAGCCAGCATTTGCAAATTACTATCTTTTAAGTTGGCAGATATCTAGTTTCTCTCTCTCTTGCTTCCCATGTGCTGGAGAAAGCATTTACAGCCCATGCTTACGGGACTGTATCTGTCCCATTTTGTCCAATAATATTCAGATGTGACTCTTCCCCTTGCTTTTCAATTAAATTGTTAATGAAGGCAACGATAAATAAAGTATGGGTACACAGAACAGACACGACATGTAGGAGAGAGAGGGAGAGGAGAAAAACACAGCCTGTGTGCCAAAGCAAGAGGACGATGCTGGGAACACCCAGATGGTTTCATGTTGTCTCCCTCTCTCTCATTATTTGTTCTCCTGTACAGTCTGTTTTTCCACCTCTCTCCAAAGATGGCAGCATCTTGTTTTCATGCAAAGTAGAACAAAATGTGAGGTGGGAAAAGGAAAGAATGCATGCTGATTGCTCATAAACGGATAAAGCTCAGCAGAATAAGACCGAATGCTTTGAATGAGGGAAACAGGCGATTTCTGTTCTACTGTACAGTGAGATGCCTTTCTATCACATTTTATATTGTCTTATTTTAACGACTGAATTTCCTGTATGTCTGTTAAAGCCTTGCCGATTTCTCTCTCTCTCTCTCTCTTGCTCTCTCTCTCTCTCTCTCTCTCTCTCTCTATATATATATATATATATATAGAGAGAGAGAGAGAGAGAGAGAGAGAGAGAGAGACTACTTAATGTCAGTACGATATATATATATCTCGTACTGACATATGGCTACTTAATGTCAGTACGATATTGAAATATTATCAGCTTAGAGCACTGATATGGCTAATATGTTACCAACAATTGGCTATTTACCAGCAGACATAACAAAATTATTAGTGTTCACTTGGAGTTAAATATGAGTAACAATATTCACTCTTCTTTTGGCTCTGATTTGGTTTCCACCACCTAGAGGGGAAACATCCGGATCTTTAGCTGCTAAATGCGGCACTACGTTCACCAGATAGTCTCGAAGTTTGTCTGTATGCAGTTTGGTGCTGCAGCAGGATGATCATGTCTGCTGCAGGTAGAAGCAAGACTTAAAGCTAAACAGTAAAGTTGCGGGCCGGAAAACCAAAACAACAAGCTAAAAGGTGCTAAAAGAGTACATAGCGCTGGGTGGGTCCGTGAGTTCATCACTATGAACACCTTTCACATTAAACAGTCTGACTAGTATTATTCTTATTATTATTATTATTATTATTATTATTATTATTATTATCATTATTATTATTTATCACTTGTTTTAATTCTATTATTTTTCATCTATTTTCATGCACATAGACACATAAACACTTGACATTATACCAGCTATACCCTCCACCTTCACTCATTACATTTCTCTGTAAGCAATACCACATACTATAATATCCAGGGGCCTGGTTCCCCACAAACAACAGAAAAATGAAAAATAATAATGTAATAACTCACTCATAATGGACTGGCTGCCTCCCAGAGGGTCTGGAGCAAGCCTAATATGAGAAGGGATGACCTGCAGCTGGGGGCAGCCCAAGGCAATGACACCCATGAGAAAAAGATAAGAAAACTAACAACAAGGAGGAAAAAAAAAATTGGCGGACTCTAACGCCGATGGCCTCCTTCCCAGGCTACACCGAAACTCTTGCTATTAATTCATTCTTTTACAAATTTATTTTTATTCCACCATCACTTTTTTCTTTATCATTATCTATTTATCTATATTATTATGTACACAACGTACTTACAGTACTCCCACTCCCAATAAAAACAATCAAAAAAATCTGTATCATATTCACATCATGCCATCTGTTTCACACGTATTGTGTTAATGAATTTTTCATTACACTTTTATTTGTACTATGTCACACTAATAAAATTCTTTTTAAAAAATCTATATTTTTTTAATGTAAAAATATCGTTTGGTGCAGCTTTTTTCTTTCAATACCAAATTCAGAGCATATCTTCTGCCTCCACATGGCTCTAAACATGCCGATGGCGAATTGTTGTCTGCTGCTACATTAATGCTCTGAATGTCTTATAAAGAACCTTTAATGAGTGAATTTAAGGGATTCATACCACAAATATTTGTTGATATAAAATAAGTTATGTATCTAAAAAAAATGGTATCAGGTTCATGAATCCATTATTGATCGGGCTCCAGTGTCTATGATTATTTGTGCATGTGTGTGTGTTGTATATCTGCTACTGTATGTGCATCAGTAGCAGATTTCCTTGGTCGCTCAAGCAAAGGATTTCATTACAGAGGTTAGGCAATATGGAATCTAATACAGCACTGCAGCACAGCTGGAGCTCAGTAAAAGTCTGAAAAGTAGCTTGTGGTGGGAGGGCCACTCTTATTGGTTATACAGTACATCCCTGAAAAACCTCCCCTGAAGTCAATATTACTCAGACCACCAAGCCCATTTCCGTCTTTCACTCTCTTCCTCCATTCACAAAAAAGACAATAACGTAATCCTGCAGATTAATCGCTCTCACCATCTCCTCCCTCCCGCCGTCTCTCATCTTTCCTTCTCTCTTCATCTCTCTCCATTAGACGGCTAATTTGATTTGCAGGCTATCTCTTCTCTACTTACAGCAAGGGTAGAGATGGCCCTGAGATATCAGTCAAGAGAGGAAGAGGCAGAACATGCTTTTACATACCAGTGTTTCCATGTGACAAGTGGCTTGCATTATTTACATCTGATTATAGCTTCACCTAGAAGGTTTCTTAGCTATTCAAAAGTCGTTGCTCTCTTGTTATGAGGGGCGGCAGGTCTGCATTTTATTGTACTGTACTACGGCAGTAGCCTTTTTGGGGGGGTTGGGTTGGGGACCGGGGGGTCACCGGTTCAAGTCCCGACATGGACCAAAAACTGGGTGTGAACTGGAGCAGGAGAGGTGCCAGTTTACCTAAGGTGGGAGCACTGCGGTGCCCCCCCCCAAAAACCACCCCCCCCCCCTCCCCCCGGGCCCCCCCGGAGGAGCCCCCCCCCTCTCACGTCCCTCCCTCACTCATGTGTGTGTGTTTCATTTTTTTTCCCTTTTTTTTTTTTTTTAAAATTTATTTTTTTTTTCCCCTTTTTGGGTTTAAAAAATATATTTTTTTTTTTCTTTTTTTTTTTCTTCCGGAGAAAAGTAAAGGGAGCACTGTGCATTTGTGTATTTGTGTGTATTCATTTTCCTAGGAACGCCTGTAACCATAGTGACTGTGTTATCCTTGGGAAAGTATTTTTACCGCCATTTTCCATTCAACAAGTCAAAGGTGTTTATCGGACTGTGATAAAGTGACACCGACAGTGACTTCAAATGTTGGGCTTTGCAGCCAGGAGGTTAGTAAGAGTGTTGTGTTTGGGTCACCTGAAACTGATGGGATCAACTCTGATAAGATAGATAGCATTTGGATGACACAATACTGCTCTTTGCTCTATTTTTGTGAGGTACTGGTCATGATCATTCATTAGTGTAATAGTACTATATAGGAAAAATCTGTGGTCAGCAGATTTATAACTCTATGACTAGCTAGAACTATGTAAAGTTACGCATTTGATTTCCCTCTTTAGAAACTTTTTTTGCACCAATATGAATGTAGAAAACTAGAAGCATCCTACAGTCCATCGAAAGACTGTCAAAATCTTACATCACATAATTAATAACTTTACCATCATTTATCCATGAAGTTGATAAATAAACATTTATACTTTTAACTATATGGGAGCAGATTTGAGACGGTTAACCCCATCACTAGTGTGATGTGATGTTTAACACATATACATAAAACATCCTCCGTCATAGTCTATTCATCTCTTTTGTAGTGGAGGGTTGGAGAGCAATATTATCACTTCCTTTATCTGGGATGAGTCTCACAGCCAGCGCCATAGGGAATGCATTATGCATTACTTACAATACACTTGAGTTGTTCAGAGAAATGATCATATTTTTAGACTTCTTCCTACATCGATTAGCTGTAAACCTATGTTGAATGTTGGGGCATGACAAATAAACAAGAAGGTATTGCAAAATACTCGCCTGAGAATATTGTATGTCTGGGGCTTTTATTGTGAAAGGCGAGAACGGGGGGTCTTTCTCTGCGTCTCTCAAGGTTGAAATGAGTTATGACGTTTGCTGTCCTGGTTGTGACTCACAGAGCCTCTGTGTTGTTGTTTCATTAATATAGGTTCAACTCACTCTGTACCGCACAACTTGATTGGTTGATGCCTTAATTTGTGTAAAAGTGCAAAAGCTCAGAAAATCAACCTTGTTCCCAAAAAAAAATGATATTGCTTTTTTGCTATGTAAAATACCTGCTGATGTGTAAGGACCTTACACACCTACACAGGCTGCACTCATACCAAAAACTGGTGAAAATAGTAGTGTGTTTAACCTGTGGTGGGGACCGTAGGGTTCACCAGGCAGTGGCCTGTGCCGAAAAGTTGAGACAGAATCAGCTTTTGGAGAAATGCAACCAAATGTCAGGCTACGGTGGTCAGACACTTAACCAGCAATCCAGAGCTGTACAACGCAGCCATGAGGAAACAGAAGATGATTGTTGTGCATTTGCTTGGTGTTAATAGGCCATTAGTGACTCCCACACTGCTGCACGAGCCTGCGCTAATCACAGTAACTCCTGATTTGGTGTCTATACAACCTAAGACACATTTAAATGTGCTTGCAATTTCAGTCAGACACAGTACGTTTTCACATTCCACATAAGCTCTAAACCCATTTACACAAACACAGCTTATATGCTGTAAGTAACAAATGTAATCAGGTAAAATACCTTGGATTCTCACCTTGGAAACTCATTTGGGGAGTTTCTTTTATTTTAAGAGATCTGAAGAGTTTTAGAGTGAAATATGGAAAAGGCAGAGCAGAGGACACAGCAAGTGGTGACAACACACAAAAACTATTCTTAACAAAACTTAAAAATATTGTGAGCGCTCACTGATTCTGCAGTGACTGAAACATGTGAAAAACATGCATTGCTCACTCACACACACACACACACATAGTAATACACTTGTCTGTCTGATTAGTGAAAATAGCCTCTTTAAAAATCAAACTGCGACCAGACAGGCTCAACACACTCACTAATCTGCTTACATCCCAGCCTCACTTCCATCAGCAGCACAATGTGCGAGGCTGGGCATGATTGTTCAGAAAAACACTGTGGTTGAATAAACCATGGGGGGAAGAATTGAATAATCAAATGTGGCTCTTCACTCGGCCCTCATTTCCCAACATGTGACCTACCGTGGGCTGCTGGATTATTGCTACCAGATTAGATGCCCTGTGGCTTCACTCAGCCTGGGACAGAGGAGAAGGAGGCGGAGGCTGGGTACCCGCCTGGTTTTCATGGTTTCAATGGAAACACCTTCAGCGGTCATCTTCATCTTAAAAGTAAAGACGCGCAATCCATGCACATACTGTACATGTACTGCCACTAAATATAGTTATGTCCTTGTGCTTTTTGCAGTCAAACCGGTGAGTCCTGTCTCTCCTGGCCTACGCGGTATCCCTCTCCACATGTCTCTTAAAAACAGATCATTACGCATATAGCAGCAAAAAAAAAAAAAAAAAAACAGAAGATAAAGATGGAAAATGTGAGAGAGATAAATGGAGACAATAATTTTAGTGTAAATGATGGCCATAAACTATATAAAGCAACAGCGACATAACATTTGCCTGGATTTAATAACTGCCGCTGCATTATGTTCATTACACCCAGCAATTACGTAACATGCTTTGCTGTGTCAAGTGGAACTGCAGAGGGCTTTGTTTTGGGGGAAGGAAACACACTCTGTGCACACAAACAGCAGCACAGCAGCCACCCCTCTTGCCACTCCAGTTATCTACAGGACACTAACTTGTGCAAAACCATTTTTTTCTCATTATGAAATGCTGTATTTTTTTTCCCAAATGTCGTTGCTACTCCCCATAATTACTGTTAAGAAATAAAAAGTATGGATGAGCCCAGTTCCTCTTCCCCTCCCATCATGTGTGTCAAACATGATGCTCATTTTAACGAAATACTTGATTATGACCATAGGCTAGAGAAGTGGACGCAGCCACCGTGACGTCACCCATTGGTTTGTGACCTGCCGTTTTGAAGCCTTGACTGTGGTATTTTGGCCGTCGCCATCTTGGTTTTTTGCAACCACAAATAACACAGGAGGGTGAAGCTAAGAACAGCTGAATGCTGTATAAGACATTTCTAGGTTACCAAAAGATTATAAATAACTTTTAATGAACTAAAAACACACTGTCCAGGGTGAAGTCCGCCTTCGTCCAATGCCAGCTAGGATCGGCTCCAGCGCCCCTGTGACCCCTAATGGGATAAGCAGTTGCCGATGGATGGATGGATCAACTAAAAACACACTGTTAAAGGATTAAAGTTGTACAATGAAACTTCTGACAACACCCAGACTGGACAACACTGTGGTTGTAACAAAGTGAGTCACAACGTAGCTGTACCCTAAAGCATACCAGGGTTGGAAATTACCTGTCCACCTGCCACTGTGGCTGGTGGACTCCAAAACCTACTAGCCACTCAAAACGATTACCATTGTGTTTTTGGCTGGTGAGTGAGGCAAATCTAGCAGCCACTTGCATACTTTACCAGCACTTTACTAAATCATATCCTGTTTTATCATCTGTTTGACTCTAAATGGGACCATAATTTACAAAATGAACATCATGCTGTATTGAAGAGGACTTGAAACCAGCGATTGAGACCATAAATCATGTTTACAATGTTTACTGAGGTAATAAATTAAGTGAGAAGCAGGCTCACTTTCTCATAGACTTCGACTTCTTTTAGCAACCAGAGGATTCGCCCCCTTCTGGTTATTAGAAAGAACGCAAATTTAAGGCATTTCAGCACTGGCTTCACTTTTCAGACCTGGATGTTGCCCCCTGATTATGACTAACAACCACTGTCGAAAAATTACATTAGTATGTCCTCTTCCCAAACAAAATGATGCATCTGTCATGCGGTACCTGAATTTCACTATGCCACCCATTTGCTACCTTGTCTAGACAACACACACAGGAGGAGTTTTTGTAGGATATCACATTTTCTCTAACTAGCTGGTCTTTATTGACATCCTGTATTGTGACCCTGCTCTCTAGCTGTCTGCTTAGCTACAGTGTGACACACAATATCTCTCCAAAACAGACTTGATCAATGCAGTCACAGATAAGTGAGGCTGTGAACTGGAATGTATTTCAACTAATCCACTTTGGGGGAGTCTTTGGGAATCCTCTTTATAGCTGGCCTGCACTCTGACCATTTTTTTCCATTCTTCTCAACATTCACAGCTCCTTTTTCTCCGCCTCTATTTAAAAAAAAGTGAGGACTAGTAGGTTTGGTAGTAGGCTCAGTGTAAAAACAATGCATATATTTGTTGTCACATATGGAAACAATGTTACTGCAATTACAGCAATAGCAAATTGTCCATATGGGCCACCCATATTATACATACTACTATATGTCTGCACAGCAGTAAACTAATAGAAGTGTACATGCCAGGGCAGCCTTGGACAGAGACAGAGAAACAGCAGACAGTCTGATGAATTCTGCCCACATGAAACATCTCTTCTGGGGCAACTAGGCCACTGAGACTGGCCCTAGTGTAGCATTCATCCCAGCCATCTGCTTTAGCCAACACATTGTGATTGCACTTTGCAGTAGTATTGACTTTGTGTTAAATCCTGGCCTGTCACAGAAACACACAGCAAGCACCCTCTGAATTTGTCTCCACCTCCTCCGCCTCGCTCTCCCTCCCATCCTCCTCTACCCATGTCCAATCTTTCGATATGGGCAGATACACTCTGTGACTGTGAAATGTCTGATTTTTTTTCACATAGTAGACTCAAAAATATCTTGGGGCAATGGTTAACAAACAACTCCCAACAGCTGGGGAGACTCTGCCAAACTGCTGATGGCATCAGCCTCGGAGCATTCACGAAACAACTAGAAAAAGATTGATTATTGGGTCTGTACAGCGTGCCTTCCATTGTCCCTGAACTGAAGATAGGGCACCTGCCCTTGAATGGCAGATATGGTCTTTTAGCTAAAAAAATCTAGCCTAAGAGATTCTTCTCCACACCTTACATTCTCATATTTCTGGATGGACCGCAGAGAACCAGCCCTACAAATGCAAAAGTCTGTCACTGTACGATGAAGTTACTCGATCGGTCGGCCGAGTGTTGGAGTTTCCTCACTGGCTATTGCTCTTTCAAAGTGAAAAGGCGGAAATAGTCATTTGTTTATGTTTTCAGGTGGTTCTACTCACCTGTGCAAGTGATGCCCTCACTTCCCAACACTGGGTGCTTTATGGGGTGCCAATAAACACAAAGCACGAGGTACCTGATTGGACAAATGCTTTCCTGTGTCGCAAAGAGTATGAATCTAGGTTCTTTGCTTGTGGGCTGCTGCTCCCAGCTTTCAAACCGGATCCAACATGTCAGCTCATTTGGAAACTTTCTTCTCTTATATCATGAAAATAGTTCACCGAAATATGTTTCTGAAAACATTTTTTGCAAGAAATAAGCCATGCAGTTGCTAAGTCTGTATTTCTTTTGGACTGATAACGATTAGTTTATGAGGTTTTATGGGAGTTTCCAGAGGTGGCAAGTCATGTGGGCCTGCCAGACGCCCCTGGTTTGCATAAAGTAGCCCAGACCTCCACTTTATGCATATGAGGAGCATTCAACACGATGCCCCGTCTCTCGAATTGCGTCGCTAAGCTACCAGAATGCATTGCACGGCTGTACCATTACTGAATTTAACATTACACACATGAACACGGGCTGCACGATGGTGCAGTGGTTAGCGCTGTTGCCTCATAGCAAGAGGGTCGCAGGTTCAATTCCGGCTTGGGACTCTTCTGTGTGGAGTTTGCATGTTCTCCCATGTAAGTGTGGGTTTTCTCCGGGTACTCCGGCTTCCTCCCACAGTCCAAAGACATGCTGTTTAGGTTAATATTAAATTAAATTGCCCGTAGGTGTGGATGTGAGCGTGAATGGTTGTCTGTCTATATGTCGTCTGTCTCTATGTGCCCTGCGATGGACTGGCGACCTGTCCAGGGTGAACCCCGCCTTCGCCCGATGCCAGCTGGGATCGGCTCTGATTTGAACTATAGATATACAGCATATCAATACCCTTGCTGACACATCTAAAAACCTATGAACACAGACAACATGCATGCATTAAATATGGTAAAGCACTCGGGCTCACACAGATACTGTCATATCTCCTCTCTCTTCCACCGCCAGTTTCCTTCCTCATTTCTGCCTTTCCTCTGCTTTCTGACTGTATTAGTACCTTTATTTGATATTCTCATAATGCATTACTGTGCTGTGCAACGTTCCGCACCCTAAGGGGAGGCAACACTTGCCGGTTTCTCCAGAGAGAAGACAGAATAGCAGATTCCTCTCCACTGCTCAACAGCCGTCCAGTCCTCTGGGCAACAACTCCGCCGCCTCCTTGCTTGTCAGGACACCTCTTTGCCATGCAAATTGCTTTGTTTTTTTTGATGCCCTCTCCCTTCCCATGCATCCTCTTTGAGCAAAAGCAAGTTTAGAAGGAGAAATAGGTCTTTTCTCCACATTTCAAAATTCAGCCTTTAAAACAGGTTGAGCCCATGCTGATTGGGGGAATGCTATGTCCTTGTGGATTTATGACTAAAGGGTCAAAGGGTTTGGTTTTCCAACTGGGGGCTTTTTGTGGGATTGTTTTTAGCTGGATTGACTGATAGTGGAGTTTTAGCTGTGAATAGAACTGGCAGAGCTGGATGGCTTCGATGAGGAGTGCTTCACAAGGTTATTGATTGCTGTATGTTTCTGATATTGGGTGTATGTGTGAGTAGGTTTCCTTGTTATGTCAGCAGAACAGCGATGAGGTTTTGGGAGAATAATAGGCCACTTCCACAGTAGTGGATGTCTCTAACGGCTCATAGAGACCAACCGTAAAAATTTAATTATGTTTTCTTTTTCCTTGCAATTTGTTGGATCGCATCTGATTTGTGTCAAAAGCCGTCTTTTAAATAGTCTGATACACACAATGCATGTTATGTTTAAATTCTAAATTCAGATCTGCCTCCCAACTATCTTTTCTTCTGCCTCTGACTACATTTTTGTCCGTTTCCTCTCTCGCTCTTTCTCAGCTTAATTTCATCACTCCATACTTCTTTATTCTAATTCCATTCTGTGTGGATTTGTGTGACTGATGGAGCTTTGAGGGTAGTGGAAGCAGCATTCACATCCCTGGAGCGAGGCTGGAGGGTGTTTAGCACATCCCTTCTGCTACAGACTGATACACATACTAAAAAGCCAGTGCCCAGGTTTCCACTTGTCTGCATTAACCCAGAAGGAACCCTAAGGTGAGGCCGACATCAATAAGGTTCTGCCACGCGGGGACCACAGGGGCCACAAAAAGACACCATCAAAAACTGAGAATTACTCCTCAAAGGTACCATCATTCAACGGGCTATAAAACAGAGCAGTAGAAATTCACGTGGTACAACTGAACATAATGGAACAGGATTTTCAGCCCTATAGAGATGAGTGCTTCATTAAAGCAAGGTCATCTGTATTTACAATACAGATGCATCAGTAATGCAACAGTGAAATAGCCTTGATAATCCTAACAACATTTGCCATAAACAAATTAACAGACTCAACAAAAAATAATTTTTAGGAGAGTTACAGAAGTATTCAGCTTATAGGAAGTAGAAAATACATTTAAAGACATGCAACCTAATGACCCTGTTTACACCTGGCATTAGATTGCATCTCGAGTTACCACTTCTGAACGGATCTCACTTCCCCGCTCTATATGCAAATAAGTGCGTACATCATTTCCATTTGCAAAGACCAAATGTGTTGTTTTTAACCGGGCTGATAAAAATCTGACTAAAAAAATAAAAGAAGAACAAATCAAAACACTACAGACTCGGCCTATTCTTTGGCGCGTTCCAGGCAAACCAAATCACCCCCAATGTTTGACGCACTTCTAATATATCTCTATGGGCTTTTTCAGACATGGTGGACAAGGTTATGCAATCTCAGAACCAAATGGACACATCAGCATTAACGCTACAAAAGAAATGTGGTCAAGTGCGTCCCAAATCACCTCTGCAAGTGGACTGAGTGATCAGTTCACAATATTTTGGTGGTCGTTTACACTTGTATTTAGTGCTGTTCACCCATGATCCAATCACCCAAGAGACATTTTAAAACAGTGTAAACAGGGTCAATATGTCCTTTGTGGCAGTGTTTGCAAACTGATTTGTTTAAGTGATTTAGGTGTGACTACTACTGCTGTGAAGTAGTTCCAGGAGGCCTCTGCCTGATGTTGTCAGCATCACTTCTATACCCTGAATTAGGTTGCTAATTGTTTTTTTTTTTTTTTGGCCAATAGCTGACCCTCATTAACCATTAACCAACAACATTGATGCCTCGCATGCAGTGGTAATGTGGTTGAAGCGTCACCCAACTGAAACGATAATCTGATGCACAAACATGTTGAATCCATTATTTACCGCCCCAGTTCACCTGTCCGGGAGAGTTAACGGCCACGACGTTATGTCGTGGACACAGGCAACCACTGTGCCAGTAAATCTCCTAGTTTAGTTGCGAAGTTGTCCACTGTGTGTCTGCCTGGCATAGTCAGGGTATGAAATCAGCAGCAACATTATACTTACTACTATATTATACTATTTGTTGGTGAATAGATGGTACACCTCCGCATGACGCCAGCCAAGTTCCTGATTAAAGTGAAGGAGGTTAGCCCTGATGTTAGGGACAACTCATTTGGGCTCATTTAAGGTGGGCTGACCTTTAAGGTGGGCCAGCTATGTTTTAGTACTGTTTTAACTGTTTAACTGATTTAACTTCATCAATTGGTCCAAATTCATGTTGTCTGTTAACGGCTAAACTGTTAATTATCAACATGCCTCATATAAATGAATAGTTGCTATGGCCCCAATAAATGTCACTTAATGTCAAGTCAAGTCAAGTCAAGATAATGTGAGTGAAGATACACCTACACCATGACATGATAGTCTTATCTACATATCATCAGAATACACACAATCAAATGTCAACTAAAACATGACGCTAATGAGGACAATACCCTTCTAGCCTCCACAGGATTGTTGTTTGGAAGAAGACCTTCACTGGAGCTACCAGCCACACACCTCCTTCTCTGCCGTTCTCTCTCTTTTCTATAAGCTGACCATGATTATAGTGCTATACAGCGCTCCGCTGCGAACGTGATGTGTGTGCCAATGTGGCCCGTTCCCACATTCAGCATGCTGGGTATATATCAGCGACTCATCTCCAAGACACAGGCTCCAAGGTCCTTCAATGTGAGACATGCTATTAGGTCTCTCGCTACTTCTCTCTCTTCTTCTGTGGTTGAACTCTCAGATGACATTGCTGTAACTCGACTTTGGTTTCCTGTGTAGATGTCATTCCATTTGATGTTGTTTTGTGGAGAGTATAGAGGTGGATTCAGTGACCTACATGCTGTGTGTATTAATGTCACATTAGACCATATAACATCAGGGTGCCTTCTCTCACTTGAAAATATATCTATACATTACAGCTATATTCTGCTGCATGGGGCCTCAGCCAACTCAAAGTTTATCTCAACTTCTCTCTGATTTAGTAATCACCAGAGAAGCAACAGTCTACTCAAACCACACTTAAATACACCAGAGTATTCACCTAAATGTCCTTCAGCTGCACTTGTTGCTTGCCTCTAAACAGGTGGATGTGCGCCAACCCTCTAAAAGGTATCTTACCTTGATCAACAGTTCGGTTGCCATAAGGAGAGGCAGAAGAGCAGAAGGCACCTTGAGCTAGCTATCAGTCACTGCAGTATTAGAGACAAGTTAAGAGAAATAACAGGATTGGGAGTGAGCCAGGGTTTAGGCCCTTATTTTGTGTGTAAATGTTACCACACACAGAATTTTAAGTTTGTCTCTGTCTTTTTTTGCATTCCTTAGTAATCACTCAACCCCACAAAGCAGGATAGATAAGGGTGAAAGAAGAAAAGTGGAGGAAAGCCAGTAAACACAGTAAAAGTACATGAGCCCTTATCAGAAAATGAGTGATGCTGTGTCTCAATTCAGATACTTTCGTTAGTATACTTCCTTGTACTACACTGTGTACATTATGTACTTACTTGAGTAGTGAGTGGATTTTACCTGGATAGTGTTCAAATCAAACATGGCTGCACTTTCCGGAAATGACGATCGCAACATTTGACCGCTTTTTCTTTTTAATGACACATTGCAACCGGACAGAGCGATAGCGGCAACATTTGGCCGCGATTGTTGTCCACTAAAATATTTGCCAGCTTCACTTGACAATTGTATTAAAACTGAATGAATGTGATTTTACTTTGATTGCTTGTCTGCGCCCCCCATTTCACACAAGGTGGAAAATATACCACCATTTCCACAAGTTTGGTGGTCCCTCCTCTTCCCCTACGTAGCCAAGATGGCAACCACTGAGAGTGAGAAGTGTCCAGTGATCAACAATCAACTTTTTCACCGTTATGAGTACACCATGCAGGCAGTCACTGCACTGACTTTTGACATATTTGCCAGTGTGAACGCACATACTTTATGCACTCAAAGTTGCAAATGTAAGTACGGAAGAACAGACACAGCATGAGAGCATACAGCCAAGTTAGAGGCTCTGTGAGCTTGTGTTTACAACATGGGAAGTCATGTGCACAATATTTCTAGCGTTCATGGTTAAATTGTGAGAACACCACTGCTAGGGGCGGCAGTAGCTCAGTCTGTAGGGAGTTGGCTTGAGAACCGGAGGGTCACCGGTTCAAGTCCCGACATGGGACCACCAAAAACTGAGTGTGAACTGGTAGCTGGAGAGGTGCCAGTTTACCTCTTGGGCACTGCCGAGGTGCCCCTGAGCAAGGCACCAAACCCCCAACCGCTCGGGGCACTCTGACATCTCTCCAATTGTTGCATGTATATGGACCTGTTTGTGCATGTGTGTGTATAAGTTAACAGAGTGAAAAAATTGAATTTCCCCTAGCGGGACTAATAAAGGAATATCTTCTTCTATCTTCTTCTAGGCAACGGTGGGTAGTATAATGAAGGAAATGCAAAGGCAAATTACAGTGGAGAAAGATGAGTCCATTGAGAATATTTTATATATTGCGAAGAAAAACAATATATTAACTTATCATGCACCCCACCCCATGACCCCATTTGAAGGCGCCAGTAGGTACAGCAGTGCTTTGAGATAATGCTAACCTCAGCACACTAACATGTTTACACTGACAATGCTAACTCAATGGTGTTCAGCAGGTTTTGGGGGAGTTTTGCGGGGTTTCGTTAAAAAAAAAAAAAAAATGATTGAACAAATTTTAAAAATTGTACCTGATGTTGGCGCTACACAATAAGTTCACTATTAGTACAGTTCATCCTAAAGGGGACGTCGGTGTATCGAATCTGATCACAATCCATCCAGTAGATGTCGAGACAATTCACTCAGAACAGCTGTCAATCTCATGGTGGCACCAGAGGAAAGGTCAGGGCACCATGAGAGGCACTGGGATACATGGTCTGGGAAATATGAATGTCTGCATCAAATTTCATGACAATCCAGTCAACAGTTGTTGATTTTTTTTTTTAGATCAAAGTGGTGGACCAACCAATGGACTGACAGACTATCATTGCCATCCCTAGAGCCAGGCCACTAGTGTGGCTAAGTATCAGGTCTGAAAAAGTATGTCACCGGACATATTTATGCATGTCCATGCAGATTTATATATGTATGTACAACTTCTATTTGTAAGAATCAATATCAGCCATCCAAGTGGGAAGCTGACCTACACTATGTCAGTACTACTTCAGAACAGGCACACAGCATAGATGTGGGTGTTAGTCTTAGAGCCCTTCAACTGAAGGAAAATTAATTACCAAGGGTCTGAGTCAATCAGCCATGGATTTTCAATTACTCTTCGAATGGTGGCCACGAAACAGCTTCAGCTGTGAAATATGCTGTAGAGAGGTCTGAGAAAACAGGAACCGGTCAGGGGATTCATTTCAATGAACTGCTCTCAAAACACGTTGAATTTTTCAATGATGGTATCTGATAGCATCTGGCCTCTGCTGTGGAGGGCAACTCCACTGAGCAGGAGGAGAGAGAGAAACAAGAAGTGGCCGAGAACTTGCCATAGGGGTAATGCAAAGTCTGTCCAACTCTACAGAAACCTCTCTCCCTCTCGTTCACAGCGTCCCTCCATCTTACCTTCGCTCTCTCCTTTACTCTCTGTGACTTTTCAATTTCCAGAGACCTGCAGGGGCCAAAAGGCTAGCTCAAAGAGGACTGTAAATTTTTAAAATTCCATCTCCTGGGTTGCGAGGGAGACGTTGCGAGGGTCTGAGGTGGGCTGGCAGTTGCACAAGTAACATGAAAGACCCCTGAGCATGACGACACCAAAGAATAAATACCACTCAAACCTTTGCTTTCTGCAGGGCTGTGTTACACTAAATAGGTGGAGGATTATTCGAAGGGTTGAGATGAGTGTTATATACTGCATGTATTAAGCCTGTTCTTCTGTTGTTTCTGATTTTTCTGTGACATTTAATCTGGTTTTAATATATATTAGGGCTGCCAGTCGATTGGAATATTTAATCGCGATTAATCGCATGACAGTCCATGATTAACTGCAAATGAATCACTGTTTTTATCTGTTCAAAATGTACCTTTAAGTGAGATTTGTCAAGTATTTAATACTCCTATCAACATGGGAGTGGGCCAATATGCTGCTTTATGCAAATGGTATGTATATATTTATTATTGGAAATCAATTAACAACACAAAACAATGACAGATATTGTCCAGCATAAAAAATATGCTTGAATCATAACATGGAAAACTGCAGCCAACTGGCAACAACAGCTGTCACTGTGTCAGTGTGCTGCCTTGACTATGAATTGCTATATATAGGCAAGCTAGTGTAAAACAAAACATCATACGAAATTATTAAAAAAAAAAAAAAAAAAAAAAAAAAAACTCTAGAGTACAGCAGCATATTTGATGAATTTGATGTACCAGATGTGCTTTGGATAAAAGTGTCAGCTAAATCAATGTAATGTAATATATTCATTTTTCAAAAACGCTAATGAAATATGGTATTAAACCAACACTGTCTCCCACAAATTCCATTCACTAAAAATTAACAGCACCAAATCTGTTGTGTATGAAACATTTTGCCACCCGATTGCATTTTCTATCAACATAATGAGGGAATTTTGTTATTGTTGCATCTGTCAGGTTGCAAATTGCAAACTGTTCATTGACAACATACAGTATTTAATTTGTTACAATATCCTTTCATGCAAAACAATATCTGCCGGTAGCCACTAAAGCATGATACAAGACTTTTATGGTTCTGTCTAGGCACACACAACATCTAGTTAATGTCAGGCAAAGAATGGAGTCTTGGTTTAACAGACTTTAAAAATACAATTAAACCAAACTTAAAGAAGTAGTGTGTAGGATAAGATAAGATAAAATAAGACAAGATGAACCTTTATTAAACCCCGGAGGGAAATTGGTGTATTTGGTGGATCTGGTGGTATCTAGCGGTGACATTGCCCTCTCTAGAGGCAGCTGTTGTAAGAGTAGCATAGATCTTTTAGAGCGGAGACGTGGGAAGTGAATGGTGAAGCGAGAGAGAGAGAGAGTGGCGGTGACGGCAGCGTTATCGACTCCTGCCCGAGGAGGAAAACTTTTGTTTGTCTGTTCTGGACAACTGTAAAAACATGATGGACTCTGAGGACCCAATGCCTATGTCGATATGAAGGACTCATTTTAATATAGGTTTTTAAGGTACTGAAAACACGATTCTTATTTTGAAGTGATTGTACACTAAAGAAAACATACTCAATTAACATTATATTCCATTTCTGCTACAAGATCCACCTGAATGTTTCTTTAAATAATTTTAGATTCGTTTTATCATGTCTGTGGGATCCTTTAAACTAGTTTGTGAATGAAAGCTAGTTTTGACTGTAATTCACAACCTTCATATGAAATCATGGTCGAACGTTACAACACACAAAAACAAGCCGAAAATAATGAGTGCAAATACTTTCTGGTTGTAGATTTTGACGGCAGTCTGTAACATGAGCAGCACAAACAGTGATAAGAGGATATCTGTGTCTGGAAACAAATACATGGCCTTAGCCTCTGTTTTCATACAGAACTTGCATTTAGCTTATTTGATTATTTTAATGATTGATGCTGGGATTTTGACAGGAATACTGCTATATTATTCAGAAGACACATCAGTAAATTAAACAAAAAGACTTGGCAATGGATTGGATTATCTGTTTTCTACATGTTCTACAGATTATAGCCGCGATTCCCAGACAAAGGAGATCTACCGAAACGCTGACGAGGAGAACTTTACCCCCGTAATCTGCAAATATCCGTTTAGAAAAGCAAAGGCGTGTGTTCAAGGGTTCACCGCTTACCCCATAATTATACCAATTAAGCTGATTACTCCCACTGTTCTCTGCCGGTGGGGGAAAAGGAAGTAATGCCACAACAGAGCCTGGAATCAAAGTTTACCTCTGCAGGATAAACACCCAGTGCAAGTAAAAAAAATATCTATCCAGGCCCCATGCTCGCTCCATCTCTCTCAGCCTGACGGATCAATGGGAGCAGGTCGGAGAGTTCAAGGAGGAGGGGGTTGGTATGGGTGATGAGGAGGATGGGGGAGATGTTCAGAAAACCAATCGATGGGCAAAATAAATATTTCACACTCAACACTCATTGCTGTCTTTTGATAGCCTACTATGAATTCTCCCTCTCTCTCATGTTGACTGTGGTAAGTCTCCCTTACTTCCTCACGCTATAAAAATCACTCTGGAATGGAGAAGAGGAAGCAGGACGAACCATAAATCATCACCGTTTGGGCTGTCGATAAACCATGTAAAGCTGGGCGTTCCTTTTTTCATGCACCATCAAAGGCTTGGCTCTGTGTGCGGTTTCTGCACAGTGTCCTAATGACACCACAGAAAATGTCAAGATTATTACTGGCCAAGTAGTAAGCCGGATAATAAGTGGTTGGCTTTAGGTTTTCTAGTGTGTGTATGTATGTGGGGGTGAAAAAAAAGAAGAAAGTGCCAGTGGTTACTTTCAATTATGTCTTTATTCATATTTAATGGTGTTTATTGGAGCTTAAGGTCAATGGTGGTGTGTTTACGTGCATTTCCTAACACTGAGGGAGGCAGCTGGCGTCCTGCTGGTAAGTCGGTGCTGTCTCTTTAAAAATGCACGGCGTTCCGCCACAGGGAGCGGTGACCCCCCCTGGCCTTAACCTATTGAGCGGTAAATATCAGGTAACACGGCCAATGAAATTCCACATCTCACGAACTTCCTTCTCCCGCTCAACCTTACAAAGTGATCCTTGAGAATAAACACCACAGTATCCGCTTTATTTAATGAGAGAAATCCATTTAGGATCACTGAAAATTTGGAGCACTGTATCGATTTCCGGCCCTGTACATATCATACTGTGTATTCAGATGAGTTAGCTGCAATGGATTTTGTTTCAACCTAGAGATTTATTAACCGAGACAGGAAGTGGTTTGAGAGGCCAAGTGCCAGGGGTGTGTGAAGGGAATTTGATACTGTATCAGCATTTAGGGGGGTGAATGATTCTTGGGATTTCTTTTTACTGTGATGGATTTCCAAGGCACCTGTATTTCATGCCTGATTTCATTCAACGAAGACATGAAAGCACCATCATCAGTTTATGCAAAAATGCAAGTGCTGGTGTTCAGCAAAGCACCACAGGACACCTTTGAACTGAAAATTAAGTATCACCCTCGCAACTGCAGGAAATGGTATTAAAAATTGGATTGAGCTTTCAATGGAGAAAAGAATGCAGCATGAAAAAAAACATATGAAAGTATAAGGTAATTTCTTTTAAGTAAGGTAATGCAGGATTGTTTGTGATCAGCCCAACAACTGGTTTGTTCGACCCATCAGGTGTAGGAAGGTTCCTGTAAATGATAGCTATCAATCATTATGTCATACTAAACAATGAAAACACACT
The DNA here is from genome assembly GCA_947000775.1 of Pterois miles. NCBI lineage: Eukaryota > Metazoa > Chordata > Actinopteri > Perciformes > Scorpaenidae > Pterois > Pterois miles. Next base: position 14,051,420 of record CAMQGK010000638.1, on the reverse strand, counting down.
TATGTTAAGTGTTAGATAAAATTAGGGCTGCCAATTTAATGTGATAATACTGCATTAACACAAATTTGTTTCAACGGCACTAATGTCTTTAATGCATTAATGCAATTTAAGATTTTGAACTGACCTACGTGTTGCAGATCTTTTGGAAGTTTACCCTTGTATCAAATGAAACTAGAAAACTAGTAAACTAGGAGGCCATTGATACCAACCATGTCATACTAGGTTGTCGCCAAGGAGGTAGAATAACGCTCCAAACTTGCGCACAATTTTGGCGAGGAAAGGCTGTTATGGCCATTTTCAAACTTTCCCTTGACCTCTGACCTCAAGATATGTGAATGTAAATGGGTTCTCTGGGTACCCACGAGTCTCCCCTTTACAGACATGAACACTTTATGATAATCACATGCAGTTTGGAGCAAGTCAGTCAAGTCAGCACACTGACAGCTGTTGTTGTCTGTTGAGCTTGAGTTTGCATGTTATGATTAGAGCATATTTTTATGCTAAATGCAGTACCTGTGAGGGTTTCTGGACAATATTTGTCATTGTTTTGTGGTGTTAATTGATTTCCAATAATAAATATATATATATACATTTGCATAAACAAGCATATTTACCCACTACCATGTTGATAAGAATATTAAATACATGATAAATCTCCCTTTAAGGTACAGTACATTTGAAGAAGATAAGAAATGTGCAATTTATTTGTGATTAATTGCAGTTAATCATGGACAATCATGCGATTAATTGTGATTAAATATTTTTACTCGATTGACAGCCCTAGATAAAATCTAACCCTTGCTCAGTACATTCTGCTATTGTTCAATAACTCACAACAAGTTTTATCCAGTGAAAGCTGTGCTGATGTGAGCTCTAAATCACATTACTAAAGTGGACGACACATGCAGTGGCTGAAACGCAGCAGCTGAAAGAAGACGGCATGACGAGAAACAGTTCTGATGCATTTGGATGTAGGAATACCCAGCGCTCCACTAGTCAAGCACAAACTCGCTTTTAATGCCACAAGGGTATTTATAAATTTAAAGGTTGGTACAAGTGAGAATGCATCTACAGTACCTAGTCCGTGTGTCATGTGAATGTGAGCGTTGTACAAGGCGATCAGACCATAGGCACACTCTGTGCTCGGTGCTGGCGAACATTCTGCTCCACTTTCAGCCGTTTCCTTCTGCCAACCTGTGGAGTTCAGTAGACGTCAGACAAGTGCATGTATACTGGGTGTGTGTCTCTTTCAGATGCTTTATCTTTGCAGTGCAAGTGAGATACTCTATGTATCTTTTGTGCATGTTAATCGTTATACCAGTACGTAGTACCATCTGTGTACCAGTATGACCATTTGTGTGTATATAGTGTTTCACGGTATACTGATACTAGAAAGGTATCACAATAGAGTGCTATAGGAAGAAGTCCTAAAACCTAAACTGCTAAATGAGTTAGCATTTTAGCACTTCCGGTTACCTCGTCTGGAAGTCACTCGGTTTATTGAATGAGTTTTTATTTAGAAGCCTGAAATAAAGTCTTAAAGCTTAAGAGATTTTAACGTTTTGTTCTACCACATAAAATACATCAATAAATATCCGACTCATGAACTGTGAAGCCTTAATGTGTCTTTAAAAAGGCGGTTGCTAACAAGTGGCTAAATGAGACTACTAAATGTCAACACGCCGACTCCTCCGTCTTTACGGCCTCGTAGCATTAGCGTTTTAGTTTGGCCGATTGCATTTAGACTTCGAAAATCATACAAGTGGTGTTCATGTGTGATGTGTGACAAAGATACATCACTGGTACTTTAAGATTGACAGTGATTTGCATTGGGCTGAACGGTGGTGCAGTGGTTAGCACTTTCGCCTCACAGCAAGAGGGTCGCAGGTTCGAATCCGGCTGAAGCGGGTGAAGATGGATGAGTTGTATTTCTGTATCAACTGTATCAACAGAACTCTGTCAAAAAAAAAACAATGAAAATAAAAACGTGGCCCTAATTACCAACCAAATGTACCGATAAAATTTGAATTACCATGTTTTCTGAATCTGTCCAAGGATCTCCTGTAACTCGGCAAACACATATTCCACCAAAGAGCACATGCTAAAATACTGTTTTGCCATGTTTCTCAGTAACATGAAATGAACGGAAAGGAAAGTCAATCTGAGTGACTCTTCTCTCTCCTCACAAACACTTTGTTACAACACAGCACTTTCTACAGTTACTGTGGTGTTTCCCTGATTTTAGCATTTTCTCCCTTTTAAACCTCTCGCAGAACGTCTTCTGAATTTATTATAATTTTGTGTTTGTTTTTTTTTCCTGTCGTCCCGTGCTGCAGTACCACTCTCTACCTGAACTATTATTAACGTGCCAGGGGGGCGCTGTTTTACAAAAAAGCCTTATTAAACGCTGTTTAAAAAGTGACATCTGGTTGCAAATATACACTATCAAAAAAATCACAAACTCAAGTACAGGGAATATCAGATTTCTGCATAACATGTATTTTTTTTTTGGTTAATACATTTTTACATTGTATTTAATTTTAAAAATATTTCATTTAAAATAATTTTAAGTTCCATGTTCTGTCAGCTATTATTACATTATTTTTCCTGACGTTTTAGGTAGTAATGGTTAGTAAAGGAATCAAGATATTTAGGCAGGGCATTGTATCAAAGTCAGAATTTTGGTATTGTGTACTGTCAACACTAATATACATATACTAGTATTAGTGTGTGTGTGTGTGTGTGTGTGTGTCATGAGAGACAGAGAGGTTCAAGGACAGACAAATTCCTCTCTGTTCTAATGAGCTCGCTGTGCTGCTCTGTCTGCTTTGTCTCTCAGGCCCTCCTGCTCGCAAACCACTAAAAGGTTTGAATTAAAATTTTAAACAGGGCTGCGCCGTGCTGCCTGCATCTCAGGACATTTTCTATATAAAACACACTCCACATAACACTTCACTAACTGTGAGTCATATAGTTTGTGTGCTGTCTGTCAAGTCAGAAACCTTACTGTGTCCTTAAAGCTGGTCAGAAATAAACACAAGCTCAAACACGACTTAAACAGCAAATGCGATAATAGGTTTCATATTATTTCTAGTTCTGCTGTGTCATTTTAACATGCACTCGTTAAATTGCATTGTTTGGAAATACAGTGTATTTATTAGTCCCACTGCATCAATAGTGTGGACCATACGGCCAAGCAACATGTTTGTAATGTATGCTAATATCTCACAAGATAAGCGGCTGCTGTGTTGCAAATACTCTAAAACAATAAGCAACACTGGTAAAGGTGTTATCTATTCAAAGGCAGATTTAATGTATGCTGGACACACACACCGTACACTACTGTATATGAACCTGATTTGAAGCAGGACAGCGTAATGAAGAAATGGCCTGCTATATAATGACGTAATGGCACCGGTTAGAAAACAGGAGAAACCTTAAAGGCTGCCATTTGACAACCACCATTTTCGTATTACATGGACAAACTGCTCCATCATTTTGAACATGCACATCATGGTACCAATTTACATGTAAATGCGATGCTGCAGCTACAAAACAAAAATAAATCTTGTGAGAAGTGTCACAATATAAACATATTATAATGCAGCAGAAAGCATGTTATGACTATTCATGAAAACAGTTTCCTAGCCATAAAACAAATACAAGCCCCTATCTCTGCCAGCGTAATTAGAATATGGGACTTCCTCATGCCAAACGCTTCCCCACGTCTTCACCAATTATAGCAATTTCTACTTTGTGTGCCCAAGGGTTTCTGGGGCCCTTTGAAAAGGAAAACCCCTTTTGTTCAGGAGAGCGGGTTAGAAAGAAAAGGATGGAGAGCAGGAGATTTGACATAGAGTGAGAGAAACGTGTCAAGTGCAAGCCAGCGACGGCCTGTGTGCACGTCTCTGCTTCTGCATCTGTGCATGTATGAGCATGTTTCTTTATCCATCTGAACAATTGTTTGCCTGTTTGAATCTGAGACTGAGTGGCACAGCTGTTCAAAGAGGACACCAACTGGCAGTGGGATTTGTGATTCGAGAGGAGAGAAGCTGTTTTCCTACTGTTCACCATCTCTAAAAAAGGAAAATATGTCCTGGAAATCCCATCAAATTCACCTACTGGCCACAATTTAGGGGAAAAGAGCGAACACACCATCCATTTATCTCTAAAATGTCTAAACATGATAGAAAAACTATTAAAAATGTAATATTTTATTTTTTCCCAATCACGTGGTCATGTAGATACTGAGGACCTTTTACTTTGTGATGAATCAAAGATATCAATAGCTTGTGTAACTGGTATTTAATTGAGCAACTTTGAAAGGAAAATGATCAACAAAGTCAAACCAGACCACATGGAAATCAGCTTTGGTGCCATGTCAATATCAAATTCTGAATCATGAAAACAAACATAGATACAGACTCAGGCTAAGTTTTAGTGTCAGTTTCTATTGTGATCAAGGCTACGTTCGAGATCGGATCGATAGGTGAATGGCCTCGGAGCAGAACTGTGGCGGATGTCGATCAAGAACGACATAAAAGTCACATGAATTCCAATATGACTTTTCAGGCCGAGGTCGCATTGCAAAAAAATCAGACCTGCAGATTTAGGACCACATATGAAAGTCCAAGTCTGAACTGAAAAGATCAGAGTCCTGTTCTGAGATCTGAGTCACATATGCGCAAATAAATCTGATTTGGGCCCCTTTTGCCTGCAGTGTGAACATAGCCTAAGTCTTTAGAGGCTACGTTGATGTTGCCTGAATCCAGAGAGACATTATCATTTATCACCACTTATCAAACTGGATTCCATTTGCAGCCGTAGACTAAAAAGAGAGGTATTGAATGACTGCACCAATAGGGAAAGAAAATAGCACTGAGCTCAGTATCAACCTCAAGGAGGCTTAACGCTTCCGCATTCTGATGCCCCGATAAAGCGAAAGAGGATAGTGAGAGGAGAAAGAGAGATAGAAAAGAGTGACAAAGAGGAAAAGGAATTTAATCAAATAAGGAGGTGGAGAGAGCGTTCGAGCCTTTCTGTCTCGATCTTTGTGACACAAAACACTTTGATCAGATTTAAGATGCATGCAATTTGATACAGTAAACATTTCAGGCAGTGTAGTGAAGGTACAGACAGCCATCAGAGCACAGGTGAAGCGTATTTTACTGTGCTGTGCTACATAGTGCTGTCAATAGAAACTTGTTTTTCTCAAGTTAAACCAGTTAGCACTTTGATAGCTAGCAGGATGCTTATCCACCTGTGTGGTTTGCTAGCGCAACCCCGTCTCCTACAAAATTGCATTTCCATATGATGAAACTGCACGCTCAGTTACGTTTCGAGGGAAACCCATTTTCTCCCAGATTACCGCCGCAGTTTTTAAACACTTTAAAACTGTTTTAAACATGTGACTATCATTCGTAAATTCGTAATTCGTATTCGTAATACGTATACGTATAAATTCGTATTCGTATCATTCGTAAATTGAAACAAAATGCAAAAAAATGCAAAAAGAACTACTTTTAGAGCCAGAGCAACACGACCTCCTCTCCACACCCAACAGGCAGAGCCAGAACAACCAGTCCACACCCTGACCTCCTCCCTACGGGGACTTCCACGGGGAAAAAACGAGCGTAATATGCAACAAAATATGTTTCCCTCATAACCCAATGCAGTTTCATCGTATGAGAACGTATGTTTTTTGCTGGTGTAGGTTTACATGGGTGTTGTGTGTACGTAGACAGCATTTGAATTATCCTACAGGTGAATCTACTATGTAAATCAGGCTATATCATACTGTAGTGTACTTGTACTGTGTACTGTACAGCAGGGAGAGGCGAAAGAAGGAAGACGGAAAGCATTCTGTAATGATCTCAAGAGTCTTTCCCTCTTTCCATTTCCTCTCTCTCGCCCACTAAGTTTGTCCTCGTCTTCTCTCTCTCTCCCTCTTCCTCTCTCTGAAGGGGAGTTGATGTTTCAGATATTAGTGAGCTGTGTCAGACAGTTAAACTGCCCTTTATCGATCCTCTAAGCTTCACTCTTTCCAAGCAGCCGTTATGGTTTTAATGGCTTGTAATGGAGCCCGGTGCTCTTTGATGTCCAATTGCTCGGCGAGTCCGCCCTTGTTTTTGATATCGTTTCAAAGGAACCTCCTAATGCCGGCCTTAGAGAAACCCGTTTCCGACACTAATTTTTGGGTCGATGACGTACCCAGCCCTGTGATTCTGAAATGTCCCTATATCGGGGAGGAAAAAAATCAGAGGAGATGGAGGTGAGCCGGGTAGAAGTCTTTCAGGGTTTTGTAAAAGCTCAGTGGCGACATGGAGCCGTGATGTAGATTGGGTGAAGCTTATGCAGACATTACTGAACAGAGAAACTGACTCACTCAGGTTTGAACGAGGGTGTCTGGGTGAGTGAAAGAATACACTGGCACATCTAACTCTGTAAAATAAGGGTTCAGAGTTGGTGATTGTTGGAAAGACTAACCGAGATGGTGAGTTTCTTTTGTTTCCCTCAATTCTGAACAAAGTGCGTTTTCCAACGCTGAGATTAACAGGAGAGGAAAGAAGAAAAAAAATGTTTTCCGTAATCTTTGCTTGTTTCTTTTAGAATTACTAGATGATTTTACTTCATTAAGACTAATAAACATTCGGATGAAACATAGAAAACAATCTCTTTGGTTAAACTGGACAAATAAAGAGCCAGTTGAAAAGTTGACGCTGCCTCTGTGGCACACTTGCATACATTTATGACATACATTTTTTTCTCTTTTTTTTTCTATACTTTGCACTCAAGCACACTTTTCCTTCAGTTATTTGGTATCTAAAGGGAGATGTAACTATGATCAGAGTGGAGCTCCTTCATTTACACCTGTGATGTGAATCTAATTGCATCTCTTAGATCCGGGAGTTGACATGCTCAAGGAAACTCAATCACTCGATGCAACCTCCTGTTCCTTAAACCATATTTGTCTCTTTTCCTCCTTTTTCTCAACATTGTGCCTCCAACTAGCTTCTTTTTTTTTCCTGCTCATTTCCTTTTTGACTTTTCTTCAATGGAAAAATTAGCTGTCTAGCAGCGTGAGTCAAATTGCAAATTAGCTTGATCAAGTACTTTGGCCCCCAAAATAAAGCCAACTCAGCGTCGACATGCGTCTGAGTTCCATTTATTACAGTAAATAAATATTTGATGGAGATTAATAAGACATTCTTTTTAGCACAGGATTTTCTTGTTAAAAGCTTTATTTTCATCTAGAAACTAAAAGTTGTATACACTCCACCAGATCTTCAAAGTGCTATGGACTGTATGACCTAAATAAGGAATATCAAAGCCTGGAAACCCCAAAAGAGAAAAGAGAGAAATGGGAAAAGAACCAGGATTTGGGGGCACAAAAAACATATCTTACGGTCTTCACAAGATGGGTGTGCATGATAAAGTCCCTGTGCGAAACATCAAAAACAAGCTTGAACTATTAATGCGCATAGTTTGTTTGTTGTTGCTGGCAGGTCCTGCACCATCATTAGTGCCGTGAGTATGACGCGCTGATTGTCTTTTTACTCGCCCTGCTTCAGAAAAACTACTGGGGGAACGATAGTACTCGAATACAAGGGTGGAATTAAGCCTGTATTCATCTTGTATTCCTTTTGAATGTGTCTCCTAGACTCTGGTGTCAAAGAGGTGTCAGTGCTGAAAAAGAAAATTGAGAAACCGCTTCAGTTTGTTGTTCCTACTTGCCCGTGAAGAACAGAAACAGAAAGACGTTCTGTCAACGCTCTTGTTCTTATTGAGTGCCTATGAACTAGCATGTTTATTCAATATGTGACACCAACAGTTGCAACCCGTTAACGGCTCGCATTCGACAAACGTCGCTAATTAACTAATTACTGTGTTTCCTGTCAAATGGCGCGCATTTGGCACTGCGAATAGGTACGACAGCGAGAGCGAGCTCAGCTTTACAGTAGTGCTGCTGCATTCTACAAGTGCAGGCGGCATTCATGACCAAAAAGTCTGATTAATGCACAGCACAGCTTCTAATTAATATTTTCTTCTGTCTCTTTCTGCCTCATTTTTGCCTTCAGCAAGACAGAGAGAGAGAAGAGAGAGGAATTGTGATAGACTCAGTGAGAAAACATTATGAGGAACTCTTTTTTATTTTTACATCTGTGCAGCAGGCTCATTTGTCTTTAGCTTTGCTTTAAATGTCAACATTCGCCTTGTTTTACTTCATCAGCAGTCTATCCCGGAAATCTGGCATGCAATTTACAACCCATAAAACAGATGTTGAAACAAGCTTCTCCAGATAGTTTGTGAAACAACATTAATCCAGAATTGGACAGGTTTGGACACCGCTGCCTCTTTTCCCTGGGTCTTGCCTTGAAGCTTTGAGATCAGGCCTAATTGCCTCTCTTAAAGGGACAGTTTGATAGGTGTTTTGAAGTAGGGTTTTATGCAGTACTTATCCATAGTTGTTGTATTACCTGCTGTAGATGACGGAGAAGCAGACCGGAGTTACCACATGGAGCCAAAGTAATGTACTGCTGTGGATGGGGCCGGCTGCAAAACATGTTTTAGCCACTTCAAAAAAAGTCTCAATTAAAATATTGATTTAAGTGTACGCTATATTTAGGATACTTTCACCGGTTTACCTTGCTGAGACACAGCCCTTTCCAACAAGAAGCTGTTGTATCCATTTATGTTCTTCTGAGCCACCAGATTCCACTGGAAAAAAAATGTAATTTTACCTCGTAGATCACGAGTTGTCGGTCTACTGCTGCCTCAATTGGTTAGTTTCTTTGTACCAAATTGTGTAACTTGGTGAATCTGAACTTCTCACAGTCACACAGCTGATCGAGGCAGCGGTAGACCAGCAACTTCTGTGTTATGTGAGGTAAAATTACAGTTGTTTTTCAATGAAGTCTGGTCACTTTGGCGAGAGCACAGAAAATGTCTCTGTCTGAAACATAGACTGTGTATTTGTCTTACTGCAAGGTAAACACAGGTACATTCTAGGTGTTTTCTGCACTGGAGCAAAGCAATATAGTGCTGTGGACGGGGCCTGCAGCCAAACGTATTTTAACAATCTAAAATAGTCAATATCGGTTTAAGAGTACGCTGTACGTCATATATTATCACAGCTTTATCTTGCTGTCAGACAGCCCTTTCCACCTGTGAACTGAACTGAAGGTGACACCTATCGATGCTCTCTTTAAAGGCACTGCACTCACTGACAAAAACTGTGCAGATAAGTTTCACTTTCAGTTCAGTTTGCCGTCCGAAAATATTCTAAATACTGTATAAGCGGACAGTTAAACTGATCGATACTTTTGTCGATGAGCCTGTCTTTTAGGTGGCTAAAATATGTTTTTTATGTCAGTATTCCTGCCTGTTTCTCCAAGCTGAGGGCAAGGTGGCCAACAATTACTGGAGGTAATACGCTGACTAGGGATAAGTACACCACTTCAAAACACCCAACCTATCCCTTTAAGCATCCTGCATTTTTCCTTACAGTCCTGTCCTAAGTAGGCTTGCCATGGTAGTCGATGTTACCGGTGTTACACTGTGGTTGGGCATACACCGATTACAGTACTTGCCCACCACCTCTACCAATATTTGCTTTTTTTTATAGAAATAAAAGCCATTTAGCTCATTTTGGAGTATAAGTATCACGTATCAGTATCGTGTATCGTGTTATCAATACATAGTCGGACACTACAGTGTGAAAGTGAAAGTGTCTCTCCATGTCTCGGCACAGAGTAACACCGGTGTTACCGGTGGGGAAATGTCCTCACCGTGACATCCCTAGCCCTAACTCATACTCACACAGAAAGAAGGGGGGGGGGGTCTGAAATGAATCCACTAGACTGCACCTTGTTCTTAGTAAACATACATAAGTACGCATACAGCCAAATATGAATAACATGGTTTGGGGGAGTCACTTAACCTTTAGAGGGAAGTTTATATAACCTTTAGTTGTCTTCAGAGCAAAGCCAGCACACACAGCACAAACAGGTGAGCTTCAACTTATGAGGACTCATAATGCTGATAAATGACGATCTATTGTGATGCTCACACCATCCTTGCCCTTGCACTCTGAGATTTTTAGCTTAAACTTTGGAAGTCATGAAATATTGATACGGTACACAGGAGGATTTGACGTAAGTGAGGCAGAATACTGCAGTGCTAGGCATCACATGTTTTATTGAAGCATCCAGTGTAGCACTCAGGGAGAGTGAGAGAAAGAAAATGGGGAAAAAAGAAGACCCTGAAGAGTTGGTGGAGGCTTCAAAAAAAAAAAAAAAAAAAAAAGGGAGAGAGAGAAAGCCGCACTTCAAGGAGGCGGGGATGCAACTTTGCTGTCCCCAAATTGCCTGGTTTAATGAAGCACAGACGATCGATACAGCAAGTGCCGAAGAAAAATGGGCTTCATATACAGGTAAATATGAGCTCTATGTCCAGGCCTTGACCATGATACTTTGAGAAGGCGCATCCACATTTTCCTCCCACTATATATTGACTTCATTATTCTGAGTCCCTAAAAGATAAATGAATCAGAGGTTTGATGCTAAAGTTTTCCAAGCTCTATGTTGAGGCACAGGACATCTGGAAATATCTACATGGAAACAGATGAGCCTGATTTTGTAGTCTGCATTTCCAAAAAAGTCTTTGGAAGTCGTTCCTTTTTTAATTCAATTTGTTTCTTTTCCATACAGGTTTATTGTAGAGGGAAAACATATTGACATGACACAAAAAAAACCTGCCTTCTACAAAGTAAGTCCACTTCTACAAATAATCAATTTAGTAGGAATAACGCTCTCTTGTGTTCTTCTCCTCAAGAGGAAAAGCGATGAGGGAGCATCATTTTTCATTACACACTCAACATGGCTGAAAATGAACAGCGCCGCCACTGATGGGCCTAATTGGTGAGTGAGAAGGGGCCAGCAACTGGCGGGGAGGGTGGGTTGGGGCTATTTCCTGGCACTCAATGAGCCATTTACAGAAAATAGACACCACTGCTGTGGAGGGGAAAAGAACCTCTCGTAAGTTAAGAAAAAAAGGGTAAAGTGAGTGCAGTGTGTCGACTGGGTTCAGTTACCTGTGCCAGCAAGTATTTAAAAAGCTCGCCAAATGCTTTCTGGAATTATATAATGTCATGGTGAGGAGAACACAAGATTAATCACAGACCAAGATGGCTGCCAAGAGCATGGCTTCAACATTCATTGTCTTGCAGAAATAAAACCACAGCAATCAGTGGCATTTGTGGCTGATGGCAGCTCACAAACACAGCTGCGTCTTGCCCCATTTCTTTGAATTTCAATTTTGTGCTATTACAGTCCATGTCTGCCCCGGTCTGTCTATTTCTCCATCATTCTCTCAATCCGCTCCTCGCCATCTGTCCATTGGCCCTGGTAGCGTTCTTATCCACCATTTTAATTTGCTTGGGCAGTCATTTTAGCACATGTACAGCAGAGCTGCATTACAAAATGTGACTGCAAGTACAGAGCAAAGCAGAGCTGCCCGGGGGAGGAGGTCGACAAACGAGCCACCGCAACAGCATCACGGGACGAGAGTCAGAGTCAGTGTCACAAACACATCAGTCCATAGGTACAGTAATGCAGCGCTTACCTTTATGCTGCTGGCAAGTACAGTACTGGATGTGTTGTTGCACGCCTTGTGTTGTATGCTGTGTTTTTTAAAACCTAAATGTTGTCAACCTCTGATCTGATGCAGCTGGTTAAAATATTGTACTCATGTTTTGATAGTACCATATGTTTTAGTCTGACTGAAATGTCTCTTCTTGATTGGCCACTAGGGTCACGTGACAGACGGGGGTAGCTGAGCTAGCACCACAGCTGGCGAGCTAATCTGCCAGCATATTTCACTTCAAGCTGACCACACTAGCTGTGAGTTAGACATTGTTGTGTTATTAAGTTTGTTTTTTGTTTTTTTTTAAACAACAGGCCCATTTCAGTTGGAAGTTTTACAGGTCTGCAAATTTCCTGATAATTAAGTGATAATTAGCAAGTAACCTATTTGAAATTTCTTTGGATTTACTCCCAAATTGCCCCAATATTTACCTCAAATGTATTGAAAATGACTTTATTATAAACATTATTTAATAATGATATGCTAAAATAGCATATAGTGGTTAAAGTTGGGCCCTCGGCTTGAGGAGTGGCTGCTCTTCATCGGAGGTGGAAAACTAAAACTAATACAAGACACTTCTGATCAGACAGAAATCTCACCATTGTGACTTATTGTCTACACAAATGTAACCTGGTAGCTGATGTAATGATTCAGGGAGTGTAAGAAGTTTTAAATAAGTTATTCCCTTATCATTATTTAAATAACAGCATATCCTGGAAATGCATTAAATAAATAACCAGCTACTGGGAATAGCAGAATACAATTATTAAATAATGTTTACAATAAAGTAATTTTTGATAAATTTTTAGGTAAATATTGGGGTAATTTGACAGTAAAGAATTTTCTAATACTTGCTAATTATCACCTAATGACCATGTAATATGGAGATCTGTAAAATGAAGTGTTACATTTGTTGTCTTTTAACATGTTGGCATTACGAGGCACCATCGTCATTAGCTGGTATTTCTCTTGCCAGATGGAGTTGGTGCAAATCTTTCATTGACATCTTTGAGTGAACCATACGTTCATGATGGATAAAATATCATATACAGGAAGGAGGATGGCTTGCTACAAGTCTTAAGTTTGCTTCTCTCATAACGGTTTTAGCATTTTGGAAGATTCCTATTGGTGGAGTACTGCTATAAAATGGCCACTTGTTCCTTTTGACTCCCTAACGAAGGCTTGGTGGTGAAATGCACTGAAGTTGTTTTTAAGCCTAATGACTATGCCGTGAAAGTAAAAGCATTTTAATTGTTTTAAAAAAGAGTGCCTTGGAAATTTCTTGGTATTTTAGTTTACATGTATCCTGATCCAAAGAGCACCTAAAACAAAGTCTGTTGGAGTCCAGGAAGCACTCCTACCTAAACATTTGAGGATTTTTGTATTGTTCAGTTTGTCAAAAGTAAATATAGGTGGAAGAATAAAGAAACCAGACAGGTTGTTAACCTGCGTTTGTGTTGTACCTTCTTCTGCGGTACAAGTACACTAACCTATCGACCCCTTCAGCGGTCTCAGTCGATCACGTGACCTTCACTAGGTCGTAGCGGCCCTTCAAGAGTTCTCATTTCTTCTTCCATCTTTTTCTTTCTGCCTCTTTTGCTCCTTCCTCCATCTTCTCCATTAGTATTACTAGTACTTGTATCATTGTGTCCCTCAACCGTAAAGCTTTGTTTACACTAGAAGCGACAAAAGCAACAAAACGGCCATGCACGGCCGGCTACGTTGTCGCTGAGTTGTCATTAAAGTGTTGCTCAAATGCATGTTGACGTAGTTCAGCCCTCAAATAGCACTGAGAAGTGGCAAACAGCATTTTTAAGATGGAATGATGAAGAGGGTGAAAACAAAACATATGATTAGTTGACGCATCCCCGTGTCATTTTAGCGCTGAAAAAAGGTGAGACCAGCCCAACTTTATTTGTAGCCTGTCACAGCTGTCAGACAGTGACAAGTGTTTGTAGCTTCATGTCACCGGTTCCCATTGAAAGTGACTTGTTGCTGTGTCACTCGTAGTCTCAACTTTCAGGATACATTCCTTTTGATGTTAGTCCACCTGCTGGGAATAAGAAAACTACTGGCTACTTGCTTTTAGTACAAAAACTTTGGTTCTGATACTACCCTTCTAAAAATTCAAATGTGTGCATAGAGCGTAATGAACGGGTATGCAATGGGAGTTTATTTTTGTTGAGCCCTTCAAAGCTGACTTCATTAGGCATCAGCGCTGATTGAACGCTATTTTTATGGGTGTATGATTAAGCTTTTTCCAGGAGTGGTTATTCTCTCAGCTATCGCTACTGTAGATAGTATCAGCAAGCTCCCTGTTTTGATGTGGAAATGATGAGCTTGTTAAGCCTGGCCTATAAAATCACCATGAAATATTCTCTATTTCCCTCCAACTCAAGTCTTGCATACAGGGTGCCAGGGCTGGGTAATAAATATGCAGGGTGACAGTTTTAAAAGCAGATTCCCACTGATGTGGCACATTGAACTTTGCGAGTTGCAGGAATTCAAAACTTCCAATCATCATCCGATCCTCTTTGACTCAGGGAGGCTCCTCCTCTTCTCATACCCTTCATACAATTGCATGTACAGATTCACACACAAGGTATAAACAAACATACCGACACACAGGAACTCATGAAAGTCAATGGGCTCAGAGATGGAGCAGAGCAGCTCAGGCCAAGAATCTGGCTGGTATCTGCCAGGACCAGCTTGATAAGTACATGATAGCTAAACACAACAGTGCCACCGTACTGCGCATGTATGCTCCATGCAACAACCAATAGCCATCTGGCGTGCTGTTTACATCCACTGACGTGTCTTCCTGCAGATTTCCATTGCACATTATAGCTGCTTTGTGAGTCATATTCTGATGAGGATGTTGCTCAGGTCTGCAATGACGTCTTGCATTTCAGAAAACAATAAAATAACCCTGTGCCACATCATAAACATAACAACAATGCACCATAAGACATATATATATATGCATATACAGGTAATGGCAGGTAATTAGGTCTAACGTGATACTGGCTCTTCGATAGACACCTGTTTCAACATGAAATAAGTTTCCACATTGTGCTGGACAGATAACTGATATAAATAAATATCTTTAGAGTGCCTTTGTGCCTACATGCTTGGTGGCCTAAAAGAAAACAATTTAGTACTTGTATGTAGCAACAGCAACAGTTGCCCTTGCAATTAAATACAAGTGTGAATACTTAAAGGGATAGTTTGGGTGTTTTCAAGTGGGGCTGTAAGAGGTACTTATCCATAGTCAGTGTATTACCTACAGTAATGACGGTCGGCACGCCCCCAGCTTGGAGAAGTAGACAGGATTCACCACACAAAACCAAAGTAATGTGGCTCTATAGACGGGGCTAGGAGCAAAACATATTTTAGCCACTTAAAGGAAAGGCCCACCTAAAAAAAAACAGTTTAAGTGGAAGCTATATTTAGAGCACTTTTGTCCGTTTACCATGTCGTGAGACAGCCCTGTCTGAGGAGGAAGTGAAGCCGCTGTATCCATCTATGCTCTCGCCAAAGCGTCCAGACTCCATTGAAAAAACCCTGTAATTTTACATCACAGAACACAGGGTTGCTCTACCGCTGCCTTGATTTGTTCAGTTTGTCTGTGCTGTTGTGTGACTTTGTTGAATCCAAACTGAACAACATCACACAATAATACAAACTAACTAACGAATTACTGTTTTGTTTCAACGGAGTCTGGTTACTTTGGCGAGAGCATAGATAACAGCTTAGGTTCCCCATTGGAAACACAGACTGTATGGCTGTCTCACTGCAAGGCAAACACAGGTACATCTTAGGTGTTTTCTTAGCCATTCACCTTACATGTTCCCCTCAATCACTACCTGTCTGGTATTCAGACGATGTGAGGATGTGTATTTAGGATCAGACTGGCATGAATTTGTTGGTGTTGGTCTGTATATTTATAGTGAAAAGAGCCTGGTTGGTAAAGTGCTCTGGGGAACACATTGTACCAGGCAGAGTGCTGCAGAGCAGAAGATTGCTACTGCACTTCTTACAGGTAATCACTGACAAACAAGCCAATAAATACAGAGAAGAGCTTACACACACACACACACACACACACACACACACACACACACACACACACAAAAAAATAGCCCACACAGACAAATACCTAAGAGCACTTAGAGTTCAACTGTGGCTTGAACCCTCTTTCTAGACTGAGATCATTACCACCCAAAGGAAGTGAACACAGAAACAAAAAAAAGACTCCTCCTTTCATCCCCTCATCCTGCTGATCTTTTCACTCCTGAGTGACCCTGACGAGACGAGCGAGCAGAAAGGAACATGAAAAGCAGCAGATTCCCAGTAATTGCAAGCGGAAGAAATAAGCCACGTAATGTGACTTTCAGTTCAAAATGCAACCTCTTGAATTATGCTATCTCCTCCACGCACGAGCTTCATTCATTTCTTATCTGTGCCCGATAACCTTTGTGGGGTTCGCCGCAAATGAAATGTATTCTTTGGAAGGAGGCATTTCCCCTCTTTGGTACTGCAGTACAGTACACAGTCAAAGAAACTGTGAGCAATAACTCAGGGGGTCAAAAGTTTACCAGATGCAAGAATGAGTGGTGTTTAATGCCTGCAGTGAGCAATCATAAAGCTCTGCTAATGCAGCAAAAGCCATTCAGCAAGCAAGAGTATAATTGAATGGTAAAATCTATTATATGAATGTCTAGCAGGTAATTAGCATCGACTGAACTGAGTAGTAAAACTTTTACTAGCTCAAACTAATGACAAAACACCCCAAAACATGTTCCAGGTCGATCATATGCGCCACATGAGACAGCTTTGCACTATGAGGAGAAGCCTTATATACTTTGATGCATTTCCCTTCATATACAAGTCCAAATGCTTATTGGAAGTTGAGCTCAAATTTTTAACGACAGACTTCTTGTGCTACAATGGGCTTAAGCCATTTTGACTCTGTGTCTGATCGTAAAATGAGGGAGGATTCTACGGATTAGAGCAACGCCAATTAGACATTCACCCTGGCAAGGTTAATGAAGGATTAAGCCACGAGTTGGGACCCCTTTGAAATCCCGGGACCTATCTGCACACTGCAATTCTAAGGGACAAGATTTTTTGGAAACTCAATTAAGTAGCAAATTCAGGTTTTCTGATAGGAACGCAGAAACAAGAAGAAACCTCAGATAAGTAAGTACATATCTATTTAATCCGATTCTACACACTGACGGATTTGGCACAACAGCATCCGGTGTTCACAAACACTGCAACACGCATGCATGCGTACGCACATGCATGATAACATGTACAGTACGAACCCTACCTGCACCAGATTCCAGCCCTCCAAGGACTCGGCGATGATGGAGGTCACAGAAGGGCAGACGCCGCCGAAGATCATCAGGTGTTTGGGACCGTAGCATATGGCATCAAAAAAGGCCCTCAGCCCCTTGGCGTTGTCGCACTACAGACGTAGAGAGAGGTGGCGCAGATGGAGGTGAGAGCGGGGATTAAGGGGGAAAAGAGGTAGACAAAGAGACAAAAGGGACATTTTAATTAGTGTTTATTGTTGAAAACAGGAGGAAGTAAATGAAAAAACAGCAATTTTAAGATGAGGGATCAGCAAGTCCAGGAGGGAAATGCTTTCATTTCAATCCAAATAAAAATTCCACTTTATTACAAGGTTGTGTTTTGATTCTGATTGGTCAATCAGCATTCTGCAATCTGTTATTTCTTGATTGCAGACCGTTGCTATGTATAGCAGAGTGTTTATGTATAGGAGACCGTCGCTATGTACAGCCGACTGTTGCTATGTACAGCAGACTGTTTATGTATAGGAGACCGTCGCTATGTACAGCCGACTGTTGCTATGTACAGCAGACTGTTTATGCATAGGAGACCGTCGCTATGTACAGCCGACTGTTGCCATGTACAGCAGACTGTTTATGTATAGGAGACCGTCGCTATGTACAGCCGACTGTTGCTATGTACAGCCGACTGTTGCTATGTACAGCCGACTGTTGCTATGTACAGCAGACTGTTTATGCATAGGAGACCGTCGCTATGTACAGCCGACTGTTGCTATGTACAGCAGACTGTTTATGTATAGGAGACCGTTGCTATGTACAGCCGACTGTTGCTATGTACAGCAGACTGTTTATGTATAGGAGACCGTTGCTATGTACAGCCGACTGTTGGTATGTACAGCAGACTGTTTATGTATAGGAGACCGTCGCTACGTACAGCCGACTGTTGCTATGTACAGCAGACTGTTTATGCATAGGAGACCGTCGCTATGTACAGCCGACTGTTGCCATGTACAGCAGTTTGTTTATGCATAGGAGACCGTCGCTATGTACAGCCGACTGTTGCTATGTACAGCAGACTGTTTATGCATAGGAGACCGTCGCTATGTACAGCCGACTGTTGCTATGTACAGCAGACTGTTTATGTATAGGAGACCGTCGCTATGTACAGCCGACTGTTGCTATGTACAGCAGACCGTTGCTATGTGCAGCAGACCATTACTATGGGTGCACTTCTGATGTCAGACTCTGGAGGACCGTTTTTGTGTCAAATTATTGATTTCTTAAGTAAGTAGCCGTGTAATAGGCAGGGTAATGTAGAGCTAGTGGGTTATTGTTGTGAAAGAATACCCTCCACTCGTTATCACCCTGTCAGGGTTTCTTTGACAACACTGACCTGCTCGCTGTACATTATCCCTTACTTGTAGAGTAAGAGCGGTGGACAAAACAAGACATTTGAGGATGTCATCTTGGGCTTTTGGAAACACTGATTTTCACCATTTTCTGACATTTTATAGAGTAAAAAACTAACCAGTTAATTGTGAAAATAATCAACAATTGACTAAATAATCAATAGTTGCAGTGCTGCTACTTTGAAACTCTATCTAAAGACCAAATCTAAACATAAAAACTTTGTGCTCTTCTGCAACAAATAACATGAATTATAGTTTTTCTGTTTGTTTGTGTCAAGAGAATAAGTAAAACAGTGAGAACGTTGAAGAAGCACTGTAGGACAATACTCGATACCCTGAGTCAATAAATCAATAATTACCAATTGTACAAGAAAAACTGCAGTGCTCACAAGGTCATTCCACTCCGACATACTGTGATGGATGCACAGCAAAAACAGCTTCCTCACTAGTGTCAGTACCTTGTAATGTATACCGTTTATGAAAAATGCTGTGACATTTAAATAACATTTAACACTTATTATACTGTCTGTGCTGTGGCACATACTAACACACTAATTGCAGCTGTGTGTGCGTGCGTGCGTGTCTGTGTGTGCGTGTCTGTGTGTGTGTGTGTCTGTGTGTGTGTGTGTGTGTGTGTGTGTGTGTGTGTGTGTGTGTGTGTTTTGAAACCATCATGTAAAACGGTGCATCTCACAGGCTGCGAGAGCAGACCCCCGCTCTGATCCAGTGCTGCAGAATGCAGCCATTTCACGTCACTATAGCAACCGGAGGAAAAGAGTGTGCGAAAGGGAGAGAGAGAGAGCGAAATGAGAGAAGAGAAGGGAAAAAATAAACAGGGTAGGTTCCTATTGATTGCTACATGAGCTGGCTAACTGGTTTTACTGTGATTCCCTGATTTCTACAGTTTGTAATGACCCCCCCCCACCTCCTTTTATTATTGCCACTCAATCCAGGATGTGTTCCTGTGTGTGGCCGACAGGTAGATGGACTGACTGAATGGCAGGTGGTGTGTGTGTGCCTTCTGACACACTCCATATCATCTGGAGAGTTATTTGACCTTGTTAGCTGGCAGCTGAATGAGATTTCCCACCGAACAACAGCAGAGCCGACCCTCCGCGGCGCAGATTGAAAAACTCAAAATCCAATGTGGAGGAACAAGACTCCTAACCAGACTTGTAGGACTCTATGCTGTGATCTGCTGGTAAATTTATTAGGAGCATGGCAGGTAGCATTGCTGCACATCTTCACGTTATGTTTTTCTCTCTTCTGGTCAACTTTTTTGAGTGGAGGATGATCATCTTGTAGCCCTAAATTGAGGTGGAGGACACCCTGCAAGTCACACTATGAGCTGCTACGGCCATCTTCCTCCACTGCACTCCACAGTCTCTTTGAATCATAGGATTTAAGACTCTTTTTTGTGTGAATTCCTTTGAATTTCTGAAGTAGAAGACCAGGTAAAGTCAAGCCTTTCCCCTGTGCATGTACACCCATGCTGGTAGAGAACAATGCATGCTGTAGTGTCAGTCAAAAATAGACTAGATTGCGGATATGCCTCAGGTGAAATGAGAGGGAGAGGATGTGATTAGACACAGTGGGGATTCCTTATCCTGGCCACACGGCTGAATAAAACAGCAGGCTATTAAAGAAGATATCCCATTTGCATACTCTTATCATTCATTTCTCTCCAGCTGGCCATAACAAGGAGGGTTGGTAGGATTGTGACTCTCAATTGGTTACCATGCAACAGAGGAGAAATGTGGGCAACTAAACTTGTCAACGTGAGCACAATGGAGCTGGGTGATATCGCAGGTTTAAGCTGATTTATTATGGAGAGTGACAATGTAGTGTAGGTGGTAAGGAATGGTTATGTTCCTCGCTCCCTCTGCAGCAAATCAAACAGTGTTATAGCGTTTGAAACCAGAGGATGGGGAGTGAGACAGGCCCAAAGGTCACATGCAGTAGAGCACTATTTTCATTATTTATCTGCTTACTAGATTATCTTCGTTATGAATCGATTCATCATCTGGTCTATAACATGTCTCATCACAATTTCCTCAAGCCCAAGACAACATCTTCAAATTGTTTGTTTTGTCCAACCAATAATCCAAAACCCAAATACCCTCAGTTTACTGTGAAAGCAGCAAATCCCTGAACTAAACAACATGTGGCATTTTTGTTCCATAAATAACTTAAAGGTGCAACATATGGGAGTATTTCTATTGCCTTTTCAATGGTTCTCAACATGGCGGCTCGCAGCTAACAGCGTTGATAGTGATGACAGTGTTCACGTGTGGAGGAACTGGAGGTTGAGCACTACGCTTCAGCAATGACGCTGTGCGTCGGGACGCCATTATCAGCTGTAACCGCCGTCTGACAGCAGGGCAGAGCGGCAACTAGGAGCTAGCTAGCGGGGAACGTGCACATGCACGAACATCCACTAAAAGCACGCACACACGATGTCAACACAGCACAGCAAAACTTCATTCTCTGCTCAGGTAGATATTACTCCTGTATATCTTTACAAAGCAAATAGTTGTTTTACTGCTATATTAATGCTCTGGATATAAAATTAAGCACCTTTCAATGACTTATCGATTAGCAAAATAATTGCAAATCTAATCATTTCAGCTCTAATCATGTAATTTTCTCAGATGACAGGAATCACTCATCAGAAGTTATAATAAGTAATAAAAAAATCACCTGAACCTCTAGCTTTTTTTGTGGAGGAAGGAATTCAGAGGGGGAAGAGCAAGAAAGGAAAGCAGCTTCAAGTAAAGCTAAAAATAAAAAACAAAGCCATCTCATTCCTTTTTTCTCTCGTTCTCTGTTCACCCCCCCAGTTCATTCATCCTCTCCTATTTTTGCCAGGCACACACAAGTACAAAATCTGTTGTGACTGCTCACACAGCCTTGACCGGTGTGTTGTCATGCCAACAGTGTGACTATCCACACTTTGTGCGCTAGATGAGGGAGGAGGCCCGCAGCAGGGCCGGTGTGGAGACGGTTATATTTAGCCTCTCATTAGGTAGCACGACCACTCAGACATTAATCAATACTTACTAAGCTATGGAAACACTGTACGCTTGATGCCAGATGGACAAAGCAAGATGGACGCGAGAGAGGCAGAGGAGAAGAGGCATGGGACGGTGAAGGTGATGGTGGGAGAAAGAGGCAGAAACAAGCTGAATGGAGTGAAGAGGTATTAGCCCGACATTAAGCGCGCACTAATAAAGCCAAGTCAACCGGTGTTGCAAACCTGCCTCCATTATAACCCCACAATGGAGTCATTCACAACTGTGTGATTGATTCAGTGGCTCTCTGTGATGCTCAGCTGCATATTATCCCCCTGCACATTTGCCTGCACTCAAACAATTATGGAAAAAAATACATTTTAATATCAAATCTAAGGCTATTTTTTATCGATTATAGTTTGAACCTTTAGATCTTTTGTCGCGTACATGAGCTCACTCATGTACCAGAATGAATAGAAGGAGAGGTAAATTAATCTCTCCTTCTAGCCATTTCTTTCACTTGCATATCCTTATTCAACAGCAGCGAGATATTGATGTATTTTTCAAGGATTCCCGAACAGTCTCTGAGAGGTTTGGGCACAGGCTGTATCTTACATCCCAATTTTCTCCAAGAAATACGCTCTAAACAAGGTATAAAGGGAGATAAATATTACTATCCTGACAAACACAAAGAAGTTCGGAGGAAAGACTGGTACAATGAGGAAGGCATGGCAGCACTTAACTCCCGAGTCGAGCAGCAAGAAATACTACAGCATTTTATTTCCCTCTTCCCCAGTCTGAAATCTAATTCCTGGCATTTGGAGGCCATTTGGAGCAGATCGATGGGGGTTAACGCCTGTTGTAATCTATTTGACCGCTTTGGGAGATGGCCAGGGAAGGTGTGTGTGTGTGTGTGTGTGTGTGTGTGTGTGTGTGTGTGTGTGTGTGTGGATTGGTGGACTGATGGCAGACAAGCCTGGAGATGGAAAGTCAAGGGAACCCACCTAATGGTGAAGATCCATAAGCTAAAGTTTACTTCAGGTGACCACAGCATGCCATCCTACAGTTCATACGTAAGTCTGACTCGACTCTGCTTCACTCGCTGGATTTAGACTTGTTACAATACGCTAGGGCTGCATAATTAATCGAATATTAATCGCGATTCCCACAATTACATGAACGTGATCATCTGCGATACTGATACTCATAGAAAAGATAAGATAAGATAAGATATTCCTTTATTGGCACCACAGTGAGGAAATTCACAAAACTGCTGCATAAATCAAGGTCTTCCCAAAGTAACAGCTAGAAATGCACCGTCAATCAGCAGCCGATCGAAGCTGGCCTGCTTTCAGCAGTCTCATATATCCACATACTGTATACACACACGTGCAGCTGCCACATGATGGTTTTACATCAGCACACAGCAGCACAGCGGGTAACGTCACAGGCATGAACGTGTTGTCGGTGAGGAAGTTCTTCGGTGTGAGTGAAGAAGACATAAAGCTGCAACGTGTAACAACTGCAAACCCAAATTAAGCTGTGAAAGAACAACCTTAAAACATCTGGAACTACCAACTTAATCAGAAACGTATTATATTGTAATTCATTCCCACGACGCTGCTCAGAGTAATCACAGTGACCGACTTGTCTGTTAACAGCATGGAGCACAACATAGTATAATCAAGCTCAACTCAGTAAAATGAGTATTGGGCAATGGTAAATTATAACCCTATCATGGTGCAAATGTAATTTTGTAAAATGTTTTTTTGGTGAGAAACTCGAATCCAGTTGTTCGAAGGAGATGTTTTCACTGCAGGGAATTATGATCTGTTTAACTTCCTAATACTAGCTCTGAGGAGATTATAACATATAATTAGAACTACTAATGCCAAGGTTTTTTAATCAAAGCAAATATTTAAAAATAAATCCAATATTTTAGCTTTTATGCAAATAACCACTATAGATGACCATAACAAAGTAAAAGGATAGCATTCCTAATTTTTGACTGTGGAAATGCAGCACAACATGGAAGTAAAACCTTGTCCTCTTTATTTAAATGTAAAATTGCAATAAAAATATTTTGTCCCTACCATCTATGAATAGTCGTGATTAGCATTTTGACCATAATTACATTGCTCTTTTAATTTTGCAAAATGTCTCCTCCTCAGCTTCACATTTCAGTTCAGTGAGTTTGCACCACTCACCACTCATCATTTAAAGGATATTACCAATGGGACAGCCGGCCAAGGTGGAGTTTATCTCAAATGCTTCTCAATCTATTGTCACCATTACATTTCATTCACTCTGACCTTTACACAAAGCTGCAGAGATTCATCCGTATTGATTTATCATTACATGATGACATTAGCCAACTGTTATTGTGCTACTGATAAATCACACTCAGTTAGGCTAAATGTGAGGAAACAGCTGCCCTGGAATGTCAAATTATCTCATGTTCCATGTGATTGTTTGCCTCCATTACATATTTTTAATCTAACTTCTGTAACGTCTTGGAAAACAGCACACCTTTAAAAAGGTCAACATGCATCATCGCTGCTTTTTCTGAAAAAAATCAAATCAAATTAAATCACATGTCAGCAATACTAAGTCCTAAAAGAGGATTAAAAGTTCAACCGGTAGCGTAGACAGAACAGTTAGTAGGTAGGTAGAGAAGACCAATTACATTTCATATGACTGTGACATGGTTAAAAATCTATGGGGAAGATTTATTTAACTCTATTCAATTAATTTACTTGGAGGGATGCACCAATCTGACTTTTTAAGTCCCAGCTGGGGATGTTAATAATTAACCATTTAACCGTTAACCAACATTAAGCATTTAAGCGAGTAACGCTATCGGTTAAATGGTTAAAATAAATATTAATAATCAATTGAAAAGCTTTTTTAAGGAGAAAAGCTGGTCCACCTTAACAGCATTTTTATGTAGTATTAAAATAATACACCTCTAACTTGGTAAAAAAAAAAAAAAAATAATTAAAAATTAACAAGTATTACAATTCCACTATATATATATATATATATATATATATATATATATATATATATATATATATATAACACACGTATAGTATATGCACACAGAAAATAACTGAATAGATCGGATCCATTATTGTCAATACTATTTGAGTCAGTATCGGCCGATATCCGATCCAGTATAGGTACCGGTGCATCCCTATTTATTTGTATATTTTTTACTGACAACCTACCTCTTTGTACTGTACTTCTGTTTTGTGTATTTATTGTTTGTATCATTTATTTAGTCAGATATAAGGTGTGTGGGATGGGCGAGTGTTTATAATATGAAAATGTCCAAAGAAAGTCTTGAAACCTTCAAATTATAACAAAATGGAAACAGATAATAAATAATAAAAAAAGAAAAAAAAGACACATTTAGATTGTTTCCTGAGGTAAATGAACCCGCCCTATGACACAGGGTTGGCCACAGAACAACATACCGGGAGTCATTCAAGGAAATCTGAAGTCAAATCCTTCATTCGAACCAGCTACGTACTGTATGTGGAACAACCATGATGCATGTGTGCATCTGTACGTGCGTACGTGCGTGTGCATGTGTGTGATATGTTGACAAGAACAAGAGCTGATCAGAGCACCGGGCTGGAGCTAACCATGATGAAATGCCTTGTTAGCGCTGCAAACAGAGGCAGCTGCACCTGTCCCTCGGCTAATGGCAAATTACTGCACCCAAATCAGCAACCTGCGGCCCGATACTGCACGCACACACACACACACACACCAGGAGTACACGTGAGTGTGTGTGTGTGCAAAAAGGGGGGTGGCCTGATCTAATGTCAGAAGCAATCTGCTCTTCACACACTGCGTTTACTCGTGACAAGACCACCAGCACAGGTGATTACTGAGAGCAAACTCCTCAGGAATCCCACCACAGCAAATATCATCACAGGTTACGACTGAAGGTGCACAAGTTGTTGCCTCATCTATTAAGAAAATAGGATGTCTCTTAACCACAGTTGTATACTGTGTGTATATGTAAGCTGTACGTGTGAACATGACGATAACATTACCTCTCCATCCAATTAACAGAATCTCTGCAACTTCTGCCCTTGGCTTCATTTGTTTAGAATCATTTTTCAGTGTTATATCAGTAGATTTTACTTGTAATGCATCACTGAGGATACGTGCATAGCAAGAATAGTTATCTAGAAAACCCCCAAAACACCTTGAACAAAGTCCTAGGGATGTATGACAACCCAGATACCACACACACACACACACACACACACACACACACACACACATGCACACACACGCACACACTCAAGAAAATAGGGAACAAACTTGGAATTGGGAAAAAGATTCCTTCTCATACTTGTTGTCTATGATGCATCACTCACATAATTCCTATAAAGTATGAAAAACGATATATAATAAAATACAGCAGTACTTCCAGGAGCTACAAACATTTGTCAGCATAAACCCTGTCAGCTGTACGCACTGCACCGCCGCAATTTACATCTTTGCACAGTCAACAGAAACACATGTTGCATTTGAGTAACTGCAATGAGCCCAACACTTAACATAAACATGAGGAGTCTTGAACAGGAGTCAACCCACATTGCACATTGAGTCTGAGTTGTTGTTGTCGCTAACTTCAGGGCTAACCCCCTTCACTTTTATCAACAGGCGGCTGGCAAGGCACAGCAACTTGGCTTGGGTCCTGAGGAATTGTAGTATTTATTCACCGACAGTCTGAACTGTACACACACTGCACTGCTACGTTCACAGCTACCACATTACTGATAACTTCATACTCCCTGTCGCTCTCTCTCAAATGCACATTCATTAGCGTTACGGGTCGCCAGGATTGCAGTACACTGGCTGGCAGAAACCTGTCTCGTCTTTTCACCCCAAAAACACATTGACTTTCCAGGAAACAAACACAACGTGTTGTGTGGGTACACAACACCTTACTTGCAAAACACCGGTGGCATTCAAACACGGATTTACTGATAATTCAAATTTGACACAGTAAAACTAACCACAGCTAATTTTACCATGGTTTATCGTGAAACCGCTAACCGTTGCATCCCTACCGTCATCGCTGAAGCCCCCTTACTGACATCCGTCCTGCCTTCATGCTGTATATATTCTAAATCATTTCCTGATGTTTTAAGCATCCGTTCAGCAGCAGTACACCAGATGCAAAAAGCTGCTCTCTCCTCTAACATCTGCCTCCTGCATGCCCTCCTCACTGATTTACATCTCCAAGCCAGGAGAGGAAACGTGAGCCAGGATGAAGCCAGCGTTTGCTAAAACATATGCTTGGCATTATAAAGCTCTATAGAGTTAGCAGGGTGCTGCCAATAGGTCAGATCTAAAGGAGATTATCTATTTCCCAATGTACAAACCCCAACTAATCCTCTAAACTCTGTCATGGCTGTCGATACCAACTGCTGTCGGAGGAGGAAGAACAAGTGGGGGGATGTTGTGTATGCGAATCAGTCTGCAACAGTTTGGTAAAGTTTGACTGTTTCAGTGTAAAGGCGATGCAGCTGTGATTGCCTCAATAGCAATTTGATAAAACGGGATCCCTGGAGTTCATTGGGGGTCATTCATCTGTCAATTAAAGTCAACACTCCTCAGGGCTGACGAACTCCTCACACAGCGGTGGCAGCCTCATCTTTCCTGCTACCATCCTCACACACTGAGACAAGAGGCTATATTGTTCTTCATCAGTGAGAGGTCCACTGGGGTGTAACATACCACCCATCTTGCCTTTTCGTTCTCTGTCTAAATAGCCAGGAAGTCATAGCTGGCAGGTAATTCGCAGACTTAAAGAACCAATGTAAAAAAAAAAAAAAAAAAGCAACAGCCAAAGCTTTAAGTGAGATACTTGGAAAAGAGCAAAAAGAAAGGGAGGAAGAAGAGGTGAGGATGAAGCTGAGCAAGCATCAAAGCTCCTTGTGGTACCATTTAGACAGCGGGCCCCGGAGTATAGGAGGAGAGTACACATTGATTGAGAGAGAGTGGATGAAGTAAAATTGAGAGCAGGAATGGAGTGATGGAGTTGTGTTTTTCAATCTATTCCCTTCCCACTGCACGCCTGCAACACAGAGGAAAAACAAAACAAAACTGAGGAACCCTCCACTTGTCTGGGGAGAGACTGGCCTTTTAAAATCCACTGCGACAGACTGACTGGGTTGCTGAAGCTGATGGCTGTTTGCCCTCCGTCTCCTCCTCTCTCAGCTCAGTCTGGCTCTTGTTATTGCACTCAATCTATCCCTCGCTTTCTCGAGAGCTCAGATGGCCACCAGGATAACCACGATGGCACGTTGGAAGCCTCTTCGGTGGTGACAAGTCGCTTTCTCTCTTTTTCACTTTCAGTGTCCACACATATACAAGTCTCCCCCTGTGTGCATGATTATTCTCAACACACACACACACACACACACACACACACACACACAGATAAACTACCATCTTTCAGCAAATGCATGCCAAAACACAATCATAAACAAATATACACACATCGGCTCGCTCACCAATCCGAGATAAGCTTAAATTGGCCGGTGGTACTAAAATCACAGTGAACACATTGCACCTTTATTAGCAATCTGTGCTGCGCAGGAAGCAGATGCTGCGTTAAGCCTATTACAGGTTGTTGTGCTTTTGACAAGGCCTGACAACAGCTGGAACATGTTGCGCTAACCAGTGAGGGGGACAGACCAAAGAGTAATCCCACTGAAATGAGCCAATCGGTCTCTGAAGAGACAGCGGACAAGAGAGGAGGAGGAGGAGGAGGAGAGAAGAGGAGAGGAGAGGAGACAAGAGGAGAGGAAAATGGCCTCAGAAGTCAGTCAAGTAAAAAAATAGGTAGAATTATAGTTAGGTGGATTCCTGTTAGCCATGACAGTGTAACAGTGAGCCAGCATGCACGATACCAGGACCCTAAAATCACAGCAGACATCATTAACTTTATTATTACACCAATTACACCAATGCCAAAATATGAAAAGGTCTATGTAACCTAACTGCCATTTTGTTTTTCATGTGACTGTAATATCAATCCTGTGAACATCATTTCACAGGATGGAAGCCGGGGTTTTTAACTTTTGTCGTGTTGATCACAGAAATAACGGGAAATATGCAAACATCGGCATGTCAGCATCGTCACTGTGAGCATGTTAACATGCTAAAAGTAGCATTTAGTTGAAAGCACACATGTGCCTAATGCAACGTCTGAGCTGACGCAGGTCTGGACTCAAATGCACGACACAAGATTCAGGCAGGTGTAAGAAAGCAATAATCTTTATCTTCCAAAAAAGGGTTCAAGAGGTTCAAAAATCCCGAGGAGTCAAACACAGGAAAAGGCTGGGACGCTTGTACACGAAGGTAACCAAGACGAACCGGCACAGAAGGAAGGGGAGACACACATTATATACTAGTGAAGAGGAGTGACTGACGACTGACTGTTTCATTTACATATGGTAACAGCGGCTTGTATATCCACAGCCCTCAGTCTTCCGGTTTCCCTTTTTGAATGACAAACACAGATTGCTACCTGCTGGTGTGGAGCGGTATGGAGAGTTGACATGTGTGGTAGTCGGCCGTTGGCTGCAGTCTTTGTGGTGTGCTACTTCCTGGCAAAGACACAGGAGATGTGACGAGGCACAACAAACGGCCTTCGTCACCACTCTGATGTTGGTTTGGCGTGTCTGGGCCTTAAGTACAGCCTTGCAGAGCTCAAAGGAATTATACAGTTTCTGCATCCAAGAAGAAAAACAGTCAATGTGCATCCATTGGGTATAATGTGATAACTCTGACCTGACGAGACGAAGGTTGTTTTCATACCTGCCCAACAGAATTTCAACACAGGGGTCCAATAAATGTCATGTACTTTATCACTGAGCTCAACAGCAGAGGTGCCCCAGCTGGTGTATCTGCTAACTAGTATGACAGATTGGAAAAGCGGGGATATGGACAGAATAGTGGGAAGAAGAAAGAGAGAAGAAAAGATCCCATTATCAAGTTAATTGTTTCTTGGCCCCGAAGGTCCTCCACTCTCTGCGATGGATAAATTCAGTAAAGCAGGGCAGGCAAAAGAGAAAGAGGTGGGTGATGTTGGTTAATGGTACAGTAGTAAATGAGTGCAGCACTGGGTTAAGAGTCAGTTTGGTGGTTTGCAAGTGTCCAGGACTACTGTAGAGAGAGACATTTCTGCAAGTCTATTAGCAATTCGGTCTTCCTGATTTGGGAAGTCATGGTATCTCTGCTGCTACAAAATTTACCACGGTCGATTCTGACTCAAGGCATTGCTCATAAATTTGTTTCCCTCTGTTTTATCACTGACTGCCCGACCCCAAATGAACTCAAAATGAAAAATTGCTAGCCTTCAAGATACTTGTTAGATTATGTTGGAGTTTTTCTCAACTGAAGCAGCCTATAAACTGAATAATAAGGGAGCACATAAAGTCCCTCACACATTTCTTGTCAATTATGGACATAAAAGCTTTATGGACAATGCCTGTGTGAAAGTTTCAACCCAATCCATCTCTTCTCTCTTTCTCAGTCTTTATGGAAACTCTTTCAGCATGAACATACAAGTCCTGCTGGATATCGCTGACCTTTACTTTTCACATTTCAAAGTCCCTGCCTCTATTTTTATAAGCCCTCTCCAGCCTGTTTGCCTCGTTTTATGCTGTCTGCAAGAGTGGAGCCCATCAGTCATGTACAGGTTAGGAGGAAAGAGAGATGAAATAGCATTTTATATTATAACTGAAACATACACAAACTAGACCGTGACGAGCTGCATCATCTCACTTGGGCAACAGAGCAGAGGCTGAGTGGCGTGGAATGATGATTCTCCAACAGCGCAGGAGTGTGTGTTCGCAAGGTGCTGCTCTGTCTGTCACCTTAGTTGACAGTGCTGCTGTTACCTGTACAGCTACTAACGGCTAATATGTGAAATGGGAAACCTGACAAAAAACTTGAGTGTTTGTATCACCGTGTGCTGCTGGCTATTTAAAGGAACAGTTGAGCTGTTTGAGAAATTTACATTCTTGTTGAGAGTTACTGTAGATGAGAAAATCAACCACAATTATTGACCACTCATGCAAAAAAAAAAATCCACCAATTAGCGCCACTAAACTCACTAATTAACATGCTGTGCTTCGTCAGTTTGAAGTTTGACATATGTGGTTTCATGGGGGTTATGTGTTGGACTATTTCTTGGCTGGATGCAGTGACTTCCTGGTGTCCAGGCTAGCTGTTCTCCCATGTTTCCAATCATTATGCTAACCTGACCAGTAGCCTTAGATTGAACAGACAGATATGAACTGGTATCAATCTTTTCATCCAAATCTCAGCATGACAGAGAATAAGCAGTGGTGTAGTGGTGGTTGATGAGGTGGATGCACTAGGTAGATAGTATAGTTTACCAGTGAGGAAGTGGGTATACTCTCCTATACTGTGTATTCTAATGGCTTTTTGGTTGCTAGGTGGGTATACTGTAAACTGCCAGTGAAAGAGGTGGGCATACCCGCCCCTACACCACGGCAAATAAGCATGTATCTAAAAAAATGTCAAACTATCCCTTAAAGAGTATGCCTTTGTGCAAGTGCATCCTTAAAGCCTTCAGCTTTGCTCCTAATTGAAACTATTGTACATTAGCAAAATACTGTAAATCCAAGTCAAGTTTGAGTCAAAATAATACTGATATTGAACTCAAACTACAAAGATTTCAATAAAGGATGGTCAAAACCAAAGAGGCCAAGATACCTTGACTTTTACTCTCTTGTATGGGTTTAAGAGCTGCAACGATTAATCGATTAGTTTTCAACTATTAAATTAATTGGCAACTATTTTGATACTCCTCTGCAAAACTAAACAGAATATCTTAAAGTTGTGAGCAAATCAAGACACGTGAGGACGTCATCTTGGGCTTTAGGAAACACTGATTGACATTTTTTATAATTTTCTGACATTTTATAGACCAAACATCTAATCGAGTAATCAAGAAAATAATCAACAGATTATT